>MU593954.1:387322-447322 GCA_024362625.1 Silurus asotus | reverse complement strand
TGACCGTAACCCTAGTTCCCCGAAGGAACGAGACGCTGCGTCGAAACGCTTCCCATAGCGTTTCGACGCAGCTCGAGTCCCTGAAGGGGAACAGTATTAAGAGAGACAGATAAAGGATGAACAGTAAAAGAAGATCAGAAGAGGGATGAAGAGTATTAAGAGTGACAGATGAAGGATGAATAATAAAAGAAAGACAGATGTGGAATGAACAGTGGAAAGAGGGAAAGATGTGGGATGAACAGTAAAATAGGGACAGATAGGGGGGTGAACAGTATTATGATAGACAGATGAGGGATGAACAGTATTAAGAGAGACAGATAAAGGATGAACAGAAAAAGAAGATCAGAAGAGGGATGAAGAGTATTAAGAGTGACAGATGAAGGATGAACAATAAAAGAAAGACAGATGTGGAATGAACAGTGGAAAGAGGGAAAGATGTGGGATTAATAGTAGAAAGAGAGACAGATAAGGGATGGACAGTCAAAAGTAAGGAAAAATAGGGGGTGACAATAGAACGAAGGTCAGATGAGGGATGAACAATAAAAGAGAAACAGATGTGGGATGAACTGTAAAAAGAGGGACAGATTTGGTATGAACAGTATTAAGAGGGGCAGATGTGGGATAAACAGTAAAAGAGGGAGGAATAAGGGATGAACAGTAGAAGAGGGAGGAATAAGGGATGAACAGTAAATGAGGGAGGAATAAGGGATGAACAGTAAAAGAGGGAGAAATAAGGAATGAACAGAAGAGAGGGAGGAATAAAGGATGAACAGAAGTGAGGGATGAATAAGAGATGAAAAAAAGGGATGAATAAGGGACACAGCATCATGTGGTAAGAGTGAGCTCATTATAAACGGAGTGTCAGTGCTGAAAAGGTAGAAGCTGCAGGGATCCACGGGGACGAGTTTTCCACCACACAACGTCCTGCTCTTCTTTTAGAGAAATAAATCTGCTGTAATCAGCGTTTTGGAGCTTAGTCATGCTTCCCCAGCTCCGCCTGACACCTTGCTTTATCCCTGCAACACGGCCTGCATACAAACACATGCAGATGTGTCACAGCCTGCACTGACCTACACACTGGCACATGCCAAAAACAATGCAACCATGCAACAACACACTTACACAACTTTAATGATGTTAATAGACTCTACTGTGCTGTGGAGTGCAGTTTGTTTTATCCTCCTTTTCATGAAACACAGCAGTAAAAGCTCATGTCCAACCTTCAATCCTAGCTATACTTTCTTTCAGCTTCTCCCTTTAGGGGGCGCCACAACAGACCATCCGCATGTTGGATTTGGCACATGTTTTTACGCTGGATGCCCTTCCTAACGCAACCCTCCCCATATATCCGGGCTTGGGACCGCCACTAAGGCTTGTGCAACCCTAATGCCTGGGGTTGCTTCCCTGACCGGGGATCGAACCCGGGCCGCAGCGTTGAGAGCGCCGCATCCTAACCACTAGACCACCAGGGGACCTCATCCCTATCTACACTATATTGCAAAAATATTGGGACAGCTGGCTGTTCCAGTCATATATGGTTCTTTCCCAAACTGTTACTGTTACTGCCTTTAGATGAGGTAACATTTTCCCTTCACTTAAACACTCAAACCTGTTCCAGAATGACAGTGCTCCTGTGCACAAAGCCATGGTTTGGAGTGGAAGATCTCGAGCGGCCTGCTATAGAGACCTTAAACACCTTTGGGATGAATGTGAACGCTGACTGCACCCCAGGCCTCCTTACCTCACCTACATTAGTACCTGACTTTACTAATTTCCTTGTCATTGAATGAGCACAAATCTACACAAGCACACTCAAACATCTAGTAAAGAGCGAAGAGCAGAAGAGTGGAGGAACAGGAAATAGCTTAGGGCCACATTTTGTATGAACAGTTTTGCATATAAGCAGCCCTTACTGAACTCAACAATGGTAGAACTGTAATGAATGGACATTTGGTACCACCCAGATGAGGCCTTTTGAGTCTGGTTCTTTTCAATGTTTCTTACCTTTTTTGGGAGTTTTTCCTTCGCATAATTGCCACTAGTTTGCTTATTAGGTATTAACTAAACTTATGAAGTCAAACTTTATGGCCTATTCATCTCTGTAAAGCTGCTTTAGGACAATGTCTATTGGTAAACGTGCTCTACAAATAAATCTGACTTGAATCAAATTAAAATGGGGACTAAACATGGAATGGGGTGTTCAAAAACACATACCAATCTCATGGTCAGGTGTCCACAAACTTTTGTTGATTAAGTGTGAATGAAATAAGAAATTGTTTCCAATATTTTCAGTTTTAAGCTTGTGGATAGGGATTGCATTTATTTTGTTTGGATTTTTTTTTTTTCAGCACAATAAATCATGCTTTCCTTTCTAGCCTTCTGTATTTATTTTTATTTCCTATTGTCTCTTACATAATCACACATATGACACAGAGAAACACTTTCAAAATCTGGCAAAAGTTTAGCAAAGTGCTAGCAACTGTCTCAATATTTTTGTTAGGTACCTAGGGAGCCGCATGTTCCAAAAGTAATTATTGAACATCTTTTTGGATCGGTAGAACTGTCCATAATGGTGAAGTGTGAGCATCTTCAGTGTAGGCATTTTAATCAAACCAAACCAAAATGAAAGATTTGACTTCTACCTTACGATTTAATCAAACCTGGCGATCGACTGTAGCTGTAAAGACACACAAGAAATAAAAACCTGAAGTGCACTAGTGTCAGGTCTGCTCTAAATATTACTTCTTCCTGAACCACATATGAAGTGCAAATATGTAGAATAACACAAGCAGAGAAGGAACAACGTTCGACGTTTTGTCATCATCCATCACCTCAAAGGCCACGTTTGGTGTTCATCCGATCTGTGCGCCGAATCTTGGCCTTTAAACGTGATAACAGAGTTCGTTGTTTGGCCGCAACAGCAACAGCAACGTGCCTCTCAGACTCGATATGCATCAAAGCCAATTACACGGCTAGACGCCTCCTTTTAATGAGGGTTGATCAATGTCAGCGAGGAGGATTCGATAATTAAATCAATTTAACAATCAGCTCGCTCAAATGAGTGTCGTGACATTAAAATTAATCTCGGATGATCGCAGAGCGGAGCAGGTCGGAATATTCAGCTTCACATCGCAGAGCCAAATGAGATATTAACATTGCCGAAATTGATTTTTAAAGCGTGATGATGTTCGTCTGTGTAATTTTTGATAGAGATGTTTCAATGTTTTATTACTCAGTGACAGGAAATTGATATTAAGTTAAATGACAACAGGAAGAATCTCTCATGGAAAGATTTACCAATAAAGATGAAGTTTCTTTGAATAGGATCAAGTTTTTCGTGGGCCATGAGTTCGAGGGTTAGCTAAAGAATGTAAGAAAACGCAACCGTAAAGTTAAACAACATCGCAAGTACGGAAACACAGCAGCAAAAGAAAGGACAGGACGGAACATTCCGAAAAACAACGCACAGTCAGAACACAGCAAAAAAATACAACAGGCCAACAACTTTGGAATCCCAACTGCAAAAACACATCAAATTTGGAAACACAGCAACAAATTAGAAATCACAAGTGTAACTTCAGAAACATAGCAGAAAAAAGTAATAGTGAGATGCCAGAAAAATTTAAGAGCAAAACCAAAACATGGCAGCAAATCCTTCAAATACTCCATGTAACTTTCTCCTGGGATGAATAAAATATGATTCATCAACAACACAATCTTATAAAACTACAACACAATCTCAAAACTAAAGCATTTAGAATATGTATCCTCCCCCCCCATTTTTTTATAATAAATAAATAAATAAACTAATAATAATAATAATGAAAGTAAAAAATTAAAATAAATAATAAATAAATACAAATTGCAAGCAAACAGCAATTGAAAATATTCACTATATGCAAAAACTCAAAACCACAAAACAAATCAGACATCAAACTGCAAAACCAGAAACACGACACCAAATTCTGTGCAACAGCATTAAGCCAGAAGATCAGCAACAAATCCTTAACCATGAATTAAAAAACACGACAAGAAACATTTTTGTTTTGTTACATTTTCTGATGTAACAAAACAAAAAACAATTTGCAAACAAAATATGAAATAGAAGAACTTTTAAATGAAAAATTCATCATTCATGACTCTACATCATGAAACACAACAGCAAAGTCAGACATAAACAATAAACATGCAAAATTCTGAAACCCATCATTAAGTGTAGATGCTGACTTATCACCACGTCCTACTTGTTGATCACACACAATGTATAACTTTCACCAGGATCAACAAACAGACTTTTCCTACGAAACTTCCTTGCCAACTGCAGTAGAACATTGGAGTGCACATATATACGGTTTACAGTAACTACTATGTGCACGACTTAAAACTTAAAAAGTTTAAAATGTAAAATATTCGAGAAAAAAAAAAAAAGAAGATTACAAGAAAACTCACAAATTTACGACAAATAAACTTAAAGTTGTGAGTTTTGGGTTCTATCAAGGAAAAAAAACGCATATAATACGACAATGTATTACGGCCAATATCGAATTTAATTTTTTTCGAGTTTAAAACTTCAAGTTTTAAGTTGTAAGTTGAAATGTTCCAAATATTGAAAGAAAACTACCTTAAATTACCAATAACAAGTACAGTAATCCCCCGTTTTACCGCGGTTCGAATCTTGTGCCCACAGTTTATCGTGGAATTGCATAACTAATTAGTTTGGTTGATTTTCCCGGTCTCTTGCAAAGAGCACGCTACACCTAAAAATATAGTATAGGGTTAGTTTTTATGGGGGTTTATGTCGAAATAATGACATTTATAAAAAATAATTATTAGAATTAATTATAAAATGAAGTAAAATGGTTTCTGTTTAGTGCGTTTTTTCTTTATCGCGGGCGGTTTTGGAACGTAACCACCGCGATAAATGGGGATTAATGTATTTCCTTGTTGCTAACCCCCCCTCCAATAAATGTTTGAGTTTTACACACAAAACTTTTCTGAAACTTCAAGTTTATTTTTTGTAAATTTGTAAGTTATTTCTTGTAATTTCTTGAGTTTTTCCAGGCATTCCCTGCCCCTGTTTTTTTTTTTTTTATCCTAAAGTGGCCCGAAATACGCAGTCATACTTTGGAGCATTTCTACAAAAATCCTTAATATTTACAAAGCAGTAACTGCATTTCTCAAAATCATTTGTACAAACAGCACCACACAATGGATTACTTGCAAAAGCCTGTACTTTTCTCAAAATCCTTAGTTCATCTCTCAAGTCTTTTTGTCAAGATTTGACAATCTCTTGGTATCAGAATAACAAGTCCTTTAGTCATTGTTTAAGATGTTTAGTCATTTTGTCAGTATGATGGTGCACGGGTTCAGAATTTAATATAAACGCAAATTACGGTTTGGATTATAATGATTGAAGTGCACAAGGCTGAAAATCTGCTGTATGGCAGATATGATTTTCAACTGCACAAATGTACACTTTACCGTATATGGGATATTGATTGCAAGTGACCGGACAGGATTAAAACTTTAACTGTACTGTCTTGATGTTGTTCTTTTCCTGGTTGTTCATCCATTCCTAAAAATTGTATTACTGTGATTTGCTCTGCCTGTATATGCTCACCAATTGAAAGTTCACAAGAGTCCCCTTTGACCTATTTTAGACACGTCCACATTAATACGGTTTCGTTTGAAAACACATATTGTTCTCTCAATTTTAGCATTCCGTCAAAAAACGTAGCATTTTGAACACATTCTACAAAGTGGATCCATTTAAAAATGGCGTTCGCGTGTTGCGCTGTGGTCTGTGAAAAACCGTTTTCGAAAACAATGACACGTTTTTACTATTTTAGTCTCTCCTTCGACGCCGCCGTGCCCTTTCTGACTAACCGTTGTGGGGATGTTTTGGCTTTTTCCGATGTCTGTTATCTGTCAAATTGAGATATTCATTTGTGTCTCTGTATTTTAGCACGAAAAATTGAGCAAAACCGGAAAGCGTGACTTAATTCTGTATGACAACGCGGTTATATGTTTGAAGCGTTTTGTTTTTCGGGACCGATCTAGCAGCAGATTGTGCTTGTGTGCAAAAAAGAGAAAAGGAACGAGAGAGAGAGAGAGTGAGAGAGAGACAAATGAGTCCAGGTGAGGAATGTGGCTGAGGTGCAGAGGCTAATTGCGAAGCCAAGCAATGTGCTGCCGTAGCTATAGCTCAGATCCTGCGGGACGACTACATCGCTGGCTTATCTCATCATTTCCCTCCATCCTTTTTCTACTTCTTTTCTGTTTACCCTTTCCTCTAGTGAGCAATGAACTCATACCTACGTCCCCTACCTTTTTCCTCTCAATGTACACACACAAGTTCAGATGGAGGTGATTCGCTTTAAACAGGTGCTATTGAGTAAATAAAGAATCCCTCTCACGTAGAAACGTGTCAATACACAACACAGAAAAATGTGTACAGACGAGAGAGAGAGGAAGGAAAAGAGGGATCGAGAATGATCTGCGCAGCAAACTGTCCCCTCGCTCTCGTTTCAAAAGAGCATCCATAAATACCGCGCTTGTTGACTATTGACAAACGACGAGGCTTCAAAGCCACACTTCTCCAGAGAGATGGAGATTAGCTGCCATATTGATGGCTACACATTAAAGTTTTATCTTTTTTTTTCTGCATCACTTGCCTGTACTGAGCTCTGCCCTGCTTTTGTGTCGATTTCAGTGTTTTTGGTTTAGTAAAATCTTCACCGAACGTATCCGAATGTGAACGACTGTCAGGAGTTACCTTTTAATGCCTAAACGTTCGTGTTAAACAAAAACAAGACAATTCGAGTTGAGCGTGTTTCGAAATGGTGCTTTATAGTAACGCTGTTGAGTAGAACCAGAGCAGGGTTTCGACAGGGCGGTCAGATCGATGGTAAAGTATTGATACTTTTGATGCTGCTGCTGTATTAAAAGGATCGTTTCTCACATTCTACTATTTATCCTACTTGCGATGATCCGTGTCTGTGGATTTTTTTTGCACGTTGTGTTTTGTTTTTTTTTTTATTCTCGATTGTAAAACAAAATATGAATTACGATGCCTTTATTTCTTTATTGGTTTAATAATGAAAGCAGATAAAGAAGAAAATGGCTTGTAGCTTCTGAGCACATATAAAAAAAAAGAGAGAAATAAAATGTGTTTCATCACACAAAGTGCAGTATTCCAAATCTCACAATTCCAAATATGATTCATATCTTAAAGTGCACAATTTTTCCAGTCTAACATCATGTCCTAACCTGGAAGTCGAAGGAAATTTCATTGGTGGTATTTTTTTTAGAAAGCAGTGTCCACTTTAAAGGCATTTGCACAAATTATAACTAATATAATACAATCTAGAGCAACATATTTAGAGATTAAAGGCAATCTAGTAAAATGATGATATTATTATAAAGTTCTATCTTTTCTAATCTTATCTTAGAATATAGTGTGGGGTTGAGAAGGGCTGCAGTGGGGTGAGGCAGGGCAGGGGTGAGGCAGGGCAGGGCTGAGGTAGGGCAAGGCTCAGGTGGGGTAATTTTGCAATAAGTGTTTGATGCACAGGATAACATTGTAATAAGAGGTCGTGTGTTAGTCTTCCATTTCCTCTCACTCTCTTGTTGCTTTTTAAAAGCATGTAGTGATCCATATAAATTTCTTGGAGTGAATCCAGAATGTTGGATGAAGCTGCTGATGGATCGCTGACGGTTAAACAGCTATTTTACGTCCGGATTGTTCATGAGTACAGAGACTTCTACCGGTTTTGGTAACTATTACTGGTAATTGAATAAACAAAAAGTGATATGAAAGTGGGCGTGGCTAAGATTGTGGGGTAATTTTTTGCTAACTGTGTTTAAACTGTTCTATTATTACCCTGAAAAAAATTACAGAAAACCCAGAAATATCAGCACTCTTAATATATCTAGTTAAATATGGCTTTTAGATTTCCTCAACCTCATATCACTCTTCTAATCCTTCTTAGTTACGTTTTTGGTTTGCACTCCAGTTTTTTTATTTACTTCGCCAAAGATTTAACCACCAGAATCCCTAACGAGGCAGTCACTAAGGATTACCACATGGCCATGCTAATGAACGTGAGCATTCGTATCATTGATGAGCTAACAAGAACAAAAAGTGCACCTCTTATATGCATCAGTGTTCATACCCTGTTTGTGGTGCATTTGAAATCTGTTACATTCGAAGAATAAACCCGGATGAATTATTTCGTCTTTATACATTGTTTTTGTCATTTATAAGAAGAAAAAAAGGTAGTCTTGTGTAAATAATTTACATAAATGCATGCAATATTGTGTGGTAATAAACATCTGCTACAGATGTGTCGAAAACCGAAGACTCTGAACTGTAAACTATAACATAAGTTTCGAACTCAACCGTTTGTTTTGGAGCTTTTTAGGAACATATATATGAAAAAACAGGTCACACACATGTTGAAATGTTTTAAAGTGAATGCAGTGAAAATGTTATATAATAAAGCAGGAATGAGCAGATTGTTCTTCTGCCCACTATTCTGGAGAGTTGGATTTACATGAATTAATCCTGACCTACGTTTGGCTTTCGCTGCAAGACTCAGGTGCAGTACATTTGGGGAAAAAATAGACTCTGATTTCAAGCTCATATGGCCTTTTCGACAGGATGACATGTCGGCCTGTCGGTGAGCGCACGCTTTCATTTGAAAGTGGGCGAGAGTGGAATGAGCGCGTGGTAAACAGTTCGCTCCAAGTCATCGCTCAACAAACTGAATCCCGCTTGCGACGACGCCTCGGTGAAGAAGCGCTGCTCGCCGGCTCGTGCATCTCTAAAGACATGTGTGGGCTAACGTTTGCCAACTTCTCATATTTCACCTGAAGGACATGGCAGTTGAGGCCTCACTTTATCTGCACTTACACACTCTGCCTGAAAGAGGAGGCATCTTATACGCTGCTAATCAACAGTGTGAACATACTGGAGATCGTGTTTTGTTCATTTAATCACTTTCATTGCCACAGAACAAAAAAAAATATATATAAGGTATAGAATAAGAAGAAGGAAATCTTTTATCTGCTTAATCTCTGATTCTAATGCAAGTCTAAATGAGTGCTTTAATAAAGCCAGGTAATAAACTTTTTTATCCTAGAGAAAAAACATGCTAGTAATAACTATAAGAAAGTAAAAAGTTTATAATATATAAATAAATAAATAAATAAATGTTTTACTTTGTCTGCAACATAGCAACATTAATAAAAGTAAAGGGGGTCTGAATAATTTTTAAATGCACTGTATGTGTGTGTGTATATATATATATATATATATATATATATACACACACACAAACATACACATATGTATATAAAATGATGAATTCTAAAACAAAAAGATCAAGTCTGCTAATTTGTTATGCTAGCCAGTAAAACTAGCATAAAAAAGTTCAAAAATGTCTCTTTTTTCTCCTTTTACAGTTACAAATTGGCTTGGTTTTCACCCATAGACTCTCTTGTCATTACATTGGTTAATCCTTTTTAGATAAATAACTTTTATAGGGAGTATTTTCAGAGTTAGCGACTATTTAACCAGTTTAACAGGGAATCTTTGTCTCTATGTAAATATCATGAAATGAAAGATGAAATTTGCTACTATTGTCTCATATTAATCTTATTTTCACCTTATTAGTGTGTAGCGAAAAGGAATTCAATAAGCCTCGCCATTCCTACACATCTGCAGAAGGCTAAAGTTTTATTTTTTGGGGGCAGCAAATTTTCCTCATGTATGATAATGTTACAAAAGCAGAGGTAGCAATGTAGCACGTTTACAACCCCAGCAAAGTACACAGCCAAAGGTTTTTCAGTGCGGGCGTACAGTGTTCTGGTGGATTAAAGTCCGGAGGTGCAGTGTAAAACTTTAGAGTGAACAAAAAAGGATGAGAAACAGTAGAGTTTGGAAATTGAACAAGTAAAAATAGTTAGCAAAGATAAATGCATTTAAATTGATTACCCCTGATTACACCTGTGTCTATGGCAAATGTACAGTCTGTGGTGAGTCTCACATCAGTGGAACTCATTGCCCCTTTTTTCAGTTTACTAAATAAGTTTAGTAGAAGAAAGAAAAAGGAAGCAAAAAAGAAAAAGGAAGCAAAAAAGTCACTCTCAGGAGAAAACCCAAAGAGAGCCTCGTTTTTCAGGCTTCTACTCATTATTTCTCGGCTTCTGTATAGACTGCCGTCTCATCCTGCTACATTTAGCTATACGGCTCACACTACCGGATAGTGTCTTTATGGCATAGGTATAACTGATCCTGAGAACACTCGGGACGTGTCCATATTATTATTTAGTTCCTTCAATGTAATTCAATAGATTTTTATCAATGTAATTGCTTGTGGCAGAAATTGGCTCCAGATGTTTTCCATTTATAAAGTGGGTAACACGTTGGACTTCTGATTGGAAGGTTGGGAGGTAACACCTCAAATCTGCCGAACTGCCACTGCTTGGCACTTAATCAAGACCTTTAACCCTTAACTGCTCAGGTGTGTAAGTAAGATAATTGTGAGTTGCTCTGAAAGACCATTAATTTTAATAAGAACTTCTGCTGACACTACTGACAGAGAGCATGGGTGCCCAGATGTGGATATGACGAAGTAAAGAACTGTTTTTAACATTTAAACGTGATCTGTCTCCTGCATACATGATTTGTCTCCATCTGAAACCAGGAGCAGGGACACATACTGATGACTTCAAATTACAGAGACGGTAATAAAATGGCTGTACGTGTGATGGAAAGATGGCAAATTAAGAGTACTAATTAAGAGTTCTATAGTATTATTAGTGTCTGTAGTATTTTTTGTATATTTGAATGACCTAACTAGCCATCATTTTTGGACAGATCGAGTCCGGATGTGTACCGGTCATCACAGGGCTGTTCTCTGCACTGTCATTGCTATTAAAATGAATTGACAACATCACAGCCCCGAGAAGTGTTTCTCTATTTGTGTTGCTTAATTACTATTCCACTGCTCATCGAGGCTGGGTCTGAAGTGTCATAATGAGCCTGTTTTTTCTGCCCCCATCGCTCTCACACTCCACAAAATGTGCTTTACATTTTAGCACTACACTTCAAAATCAGCTGCTTCCTGTTTCTGCTGGTTCAGGGCTGTCAACAGAGACCGCTGAATATCATTCTGTTTGTGTGAGATTTCTTTTGTGGTATCTGTCTTGCTGAGCAGCGTGTTAGTAAAGTATGTTGACGAGAACTGCATTCGTCTGCGGTCATTGTGTCCGTGTTACAAGTGTTTACTCGGAATTGCTCACTGACTTGGGGGATCAACTAAGCAAACGACTTGACACTAACTAAGCAAATGTAGTTAATGTCAGAGGTGAGACAATAATACACACACACACACACACACACACACACACACACACACATACACACATTTGGGGAATCAGCAAAGCTTAGCGTGTATTTTTTAAAATTATTGTTAAAGTAGGAGGAAACTGGAGAACCCAGAAGAAACCCAAATTGACCCAAATAGTCTTCCTGTGCTGCTACGGCCTTGAAAACAGCTTTCATACTTTACCAGTCATACAAAATCCTAAAATCAAAGCGCTTCGAGTCTGGTAAAAAAAAAAAAAAATGCAAGTAACAACCAATTTTAAAAGTGTAGGGAGGGAACGTCTGGTACTGAAGAAGCTGTTGACCAGATGCCTGTCACAATCCAGGTTATTTTCAAATCCCTGACAAACTCTGACAACTTCTAGAGAGAAAAATAAAGTAAGGCCAAAATAGAAACAAACCAACAGAACATGTTCAGTAAAGCTGTGCTGAAATCATCTTGGGATTGTAAAAGAATATTTCAGATAAAAGACAGAGAAGTGCCTTGCATTTAAAGCATGTTCCTGTCTTGACCATTTCCATACCCATCAGACTTGCATAGGACTCACATCTGCTAAACCCAATGTTTGTTTGCTTTCAAATCTCAAGGAAAATAGTTTTTTTTCAGAGACAAGATGTGTGTTTTCTGCATTTATTATAGAACAACCTTTATCTTCTGAGCTTTCAGAAATACTTTCTTGTGTATCTCCCAAACCAGGGCTGAAAAGGACACATGACTTTATCATATCTTCTGTTCAGTGGACCTCCAGGGTTCTGTGGATGGATGACTTTCAAGCCTATATTGAGTTGCTAATCACTTTTTTGAGTGTTGCTTTGTTTTGTTTTAGTTTTTTTTTGTTCTTTTATTTAGAGAAAAAGAGCTGTCTGGAGGTTGCCAGTGTGAAAAAACATCCTCACACAATGTGTCCAAGACAATGGTTACAGTGACAATAATAACAATTATTATTAGTATTATACATTTTAATAATCCTTTATGGAAAATTAAAATAAGAAGACAGATTTGTATATTAATGTTTATTTTTTTTAATGAATTCATAATAATAAATTAAAGACTGATACAATTATAATATATACAATTATGTATTTTAGAATTCTTCACTCAAGAATAATAATAATAAATATGTTTATAATTATAATTATTTTGTTAGATTATTTAATTTATAAAAAATGATATTTAAAAACAATTATTATCAAAGGTGAAAGGTTCTGTGGATGGATGACTTTCAAGCCTATATTGAGTTGCTAATCACTTTTTTGAGTGTTGCTTTGTTTTGTTTTAGTTTTTTTTTATTTTTTATTTAGAGAAAAAAAGCTGTCTGGAGGTTGCCAGTGTGAAAAAACATCCTCACACAATGTGTCTATGACAATGGTTACAGTGACAATAATAACAATTATTATTAGTATTATACATTTTAATAATCCTTTATGGGAAATTAAAATAAGAAGACAGATTTGTATATTAATGTTTATTTTTTTTAAATGAATTCATAATAATAAATTAAAGACTGATACAATTATAATATATACAATTATGTATTTTATAATTATTCACTCAAGAATAATAATAATAAATATGTTTATAATTATAATTATTTTGTTAGATTATTTAATTTATAAAAAATCATATTTAAAAACAATTATTATCAAAGGTGAAATAAATATCGCTTTAACTTAGAGTGATGAGTTTGTAAAATCTGGAAAAAAGAAAAAAAAATCATCATTTTTACTTCCCATGTGTTCATTTATTAATTATTTCACAGTAATTTTTTTGCGTTTGTTATTTGCCCACGACTAAAGCGCTTCACATTATTTAACATCTTTATAAAAAGTTAAAATGTTCGACTAATGAGAAAGTAAAATGCTGTGCTTTGTAAAAAAGCAACAACTTGCATGGAAGACATTATTGTCGGCTTGTTGAAGGGGGAAAAAAGTGTGAATAAGCTCTTACTGAGGCATGGCTATCTGTAAATATGTTATCTTTATCGACCTTCCTGGACAATCCTCATCTTCCGAAGTTTATTTTAAGGCATTTGGTTCATACATCGTCCAGGAGCGAAAAGTATTTGGAAGGTCGTGTCTTGTGGGGAAAGATTTTTTATAAAGCATAATGAATCCAATAAGGAATTTCATCACACATTATTGCTAGGGTTCGTCATACATATTCACAATATTATCATTTCACATCAAGTACATTCCTGCATAAATATTCAATCTGCATAAGTAATTATTTCACATGCTGGGAAGGAGAGGAAGTCGGCCAAACCCCAACCCGAACCTTGTAGTCACCCTGCAGCTCAAAACAGCTCTTGATTTTGTATGGAGAATTTAACACGTCCACGGTAAGCAAACTGATCTGACGAGAGCAGGAACAACTCGAAAGGTCAGGCTGTGTTTTTTTTTTTTTGTTCAGGCACACTTGTAGGTCCTCAGCAGGTTTACGAGAGTTGGCTAATTAACATGACGGAGGCTTCCTTCTTTCTCATTGATTTCTCCTTCTCCCAATCTTCATTGCAGGGGATTACAGCTCTTTTTCACGATGCCATTATTCAGCTTGTGCTGGATAATCATTTTCCAGCACACAGTATTTCTTCTTCTAAACACTTGCCTAGTAAGAAAAGGGTAAGTAAAGACGAGTCTGTGGCTATATACTTGGAATACTGGGAGCAAGTCAGGAATGCACACACACACACACACACACACACACACACACACACACACAAAAAGAGGGGGTGGTGTGTGTGTGTGTGTGTGTGTGTGTGTGTGTGTGTGTGTGTGTGTGTGTGTGTGTGCGTGCATTCCCGACTTGTTCCCAGTATTCCCAGTATATAGCCTCCAGCTTCAATGTAAGTATGGATACAATAACGTGAATTTTTTTATCTGTGGAAACCAAGCAGAGGTCAGTGAAGATAAATGTACGCTATCATATCCATACTTACATTGAACAAGTCGGGAATGCACACACACACACACACACACACACACACACACACACACAAAAAGTGGTGGGAGTGTGTGTGTGTGTGTGTGTGTGTGTGTGTGTGTGTGTGTGTGTGTGTGTGTGTGTGTGTGTGTGTGCGTGCATTCCCGACTTGTTCCCAGTATTCCCAGTATATAGCCTCCAGCTTCAATGTAAGTATGGATACAATAACGTGAATTTTTTTATCTGTGGAAACCAAGCAGAGGTCAGTGAAGATAAATGTACGCTATCATATCCATACTTACATTGAACAAGTCGGGAATGCACACACACACACACACACACACACACACACACACACACACACACACATACACACACACACACTACCACCGATTTTTTCAGGTTGACTTTGAAAAGTGGTGGTGTCTCGGACACTTTGATTCAAAGGAATAAATTTTAAGCCAGATGATTTCAGACACACATTTTAAAAAACCTAAAACATTCCTATAATCCTAGGATAAAATCTGTAGTCTTTGATCACTGGTTTGACATGTTCACTGAATAATGGCATTATGATCATTCTTTTTGTTTTTACCGAAGATGAAATTCTGGTAGTGTCAGAAGATTTCAGAATTTTTCCTGCAGTTTGACTTCTCCTATGATGACCATCAAACCAAGAACCATTAGCTATGAGCAATTAATTACTTCAAACCACCTCAGGGAAAATGTGGAAACGAGTCAGGTGAACAGAACTGCAAGAAAATAAACTTATTGAGGTATGGACAGAAAAGGAGTGTTTGTATTACATGAACAAAATGAATGCTATAGATTGTTTTTGTTTGCTGCTAGCTATCGTTAGTGAGAAAACGCGGGTCAGAAAGTGTTACGGATTGATGTAAAACCTTTTTTATGACAATTATGACAATTGAGATCCTACAGATTTATAATCACTCTTTTGATATCACCCAAATGAGGATGGGTTCCCCACAAGGTTTCTTCCTCAGAACATCGAAGGGAGTTTTTTCTTGCCACAGTCGTCATGGCTGCTCATTGGAGATAAAACAATTTAAAACAATTTCTGTTGTGAAAAGTGCAAAATAAATAAACTTGATTTTACTTGTTTGTTCAGTCTGACAAGCAACAATTGCAACAATCGCTATTGACTATTAAAAATCGCACATTAAGCGTGTTTATAAGAATGCATTTAATTTAATTAAAGAATGCATTAAACCCTCTCTGAATTCAACATAACTTTCCACACACAAATATTTACATAATTGTGGACTACTGTCCAGCGTGTGCTCCTGAGTGTATCTTTATATCTTCCTTTCAAGCCCGAGCCACAAACACCTGACATTTATTCACACAAACTCTTGACATAATGTGACAAGCTCAGTAAGGGTCAGACATTCCAGTGGCAGAAAGTCTGCTGAGACAGGCAGTTTAAACCCCTGAAATCTCATCTAATCCTTGCAATTACAGTGTTTATGCCTACGCAGACTTCTTATGCTGAAAACAATATCCTCGACATCCACTTTTTTTCCCTGTCTTTTCCGCAATAGGAACTCTCTTACCAGCTCAGCAAGGGAATACACAGAGGTCCACAAACCCCAGCAAGCTGTTTTCTCTGAGGCAGATTGAACATCCTGTAGACTTGGAGTGGGGAAAAAAAAAAAGAGAGATTCTGAATTCCAAGAAGGTCATCCGTCACACTGTAATTTAGTTCAAGGTAGTCCTCGTCTATAAGCCCAGCCCCAAATATTTTCCATATGTCAGGGAAAGATAAAAATAAATGCTGTTCATGACGTTGCACGAGTCTCTCCAGAACATTCTGTCCAGCAAAAAAAAACAGGTGTGCCTTACTGATTTCTCTGCACTTTTTTGGAGCTCTGGAGATGTTTTGAGGAGGAAATCTGTGAGAAACCTGGTTCTTTTGAGGGGTCTGTAACAATGTCGTCTTGCAGATCGCAGCAAGTTCGCGTTTCAAGCCTGTTCTACACATACAGGCATCAACATACAACACTTATTTCCTATATTGTCCATTACATCCTATATGGCACTGCTTATTCCCTCTGCAAATTCACCTCGTTTGTGGAACCATTGGTCTCCACCTCATGGCACATCCATACAAAAAAGTAAACCAGTGTTAGTGTCCTTTCCTACAACCTTCATGCAGCTAAAACAGATGTTTCGTAAATTCATATATCAACCAAATATATATATATATATGTATATATATAAAGTATGATGCTATGCAATTCAATATGGTACAATTTACCATACCAAATGCAAGACGCAGACTGAGAGTTTAAGATAATAAACAAACTGGGGGGTATATATATCTACATGTCTGTCTATGCTGCATGTTCGAACTATTTAACTGTGTTTTAAAACACAGTTAAATAGTTCGAACATGCAGCATAGACAGACATGGGCAAAAACACAAATGTTGCAACAACAACAAAAAAAAAAAAGGGCCAAAATAATCCAAAACTTGAAATAGGGCAGAGCCAAAAGAACAGTCCTTAAAGCCAAGCAGGTAACAGGGAAAAATAAAAGGCGGAAAAATCTCAGCAACAATCCGATGAGGTCGATGAGATTATCTGGTAAAGAGTCCTTAAGTTCCAGGCAGCATGTAAAAAAAAAACAAGATGGCCGCGGAAGTATTTGCCGTAAACCCGGAAGACTGTGTCACAGGCCTTTGTAGTGCAAAAGACAAATCAGATGTTATTTTCCTTTTCTGCCTCAGCAGCAGTGGTGCTGAGAGAACGTGTTTGTGAAACAGTTTGGCGATGAGAAATCAATTGAAATATTAAATATTGGTCATAAATTATTGGTCATAAAGGTAATTTTCTAATTAATAAAAGTATAGCACATCTACATATAATTATATTAAAATAAATCAAAGATGCATCATGATTCACTTGTATCCAACGCACGATGCATCACATTGTTAACATTTATGCCGATGCACCAATGTGACTTGATGAATCTTACCATTCCTAGTGGACACCTGACCTGCATACCATCCTAGTGCAGCTTTAACCCCATTTGCTATACCATTGATGTTTCACTAGATTTTGGAGTATGCTTGTGAAAATCTGTTCTCATGTATATATAATAGTGGGGTTTTTTTTATAATTTGTATAAAAAAATAAAATTAAATAAAAACCAAGCTTGAACCTTATTGACTTTCAAGCACAGGTTTGTTACTTACATTATACACTTGAAGAACATTACTAATGGATCATAGACTACCTGACAGCCAGACTTCAGTACGTGCGACTGGGGGACTGCAGGTCTGACACGGTAGTCAGCAGTACAATAAAGGGACTGTGCTCTCTCAGGTAAAGTCCTGCCATGTATAAAAGTTCATGGACGACACTGCTCTCGTGGGCTGTGTCAGGAGGGGACAGGAGGAGAAGTACAGGAAACTTACCCAGGACTTTGTTGCATGGTGTGAATTTAACCACTTGCAGATGGTGGTGCACTTTAAGAGACCCAAGTCTTAACTGAAGCCTGTAACTACCAACGGTGACTGTGTGGAGAGTGTAAAGACCTTCAAATACCTTAGAGTGCAGCTAGATGATAGAATGGACTGGACATGCTAACACAGATGCTTTGTTCAGG
Organism: Silurus asotus; assembly: GCA_024362625.1. Classification (NCBI taxonomy): domain Eukaryota; kingdom Metazoa; phylum Chordata; class Actinopteri; order Siluriformes; family Siluridae; genus Silurus; species Silurus asotus. The sequence continues at coordinate 429,380 of MU593954.1, read as the reverse complement.
AGAGGACAGAGTCGGGTGTACTTCCTCAAAAGGCTGGTGTCCTTCAACATCTGCAAAAAGCTGCTGCAGATGTTCTATCAGACTGTCATGGCGAGTGCCCTCTTCTATGTGGCGGCGTGCTGGGGAGGCAGCATCAAGAAGAGGGACACCCCTTGTCTGGACAACTTGGTGAGGAAGGGCTTTAATTGTGGGCTCGTAGCTGGACAACCTGACATCAGTGGTAGACAGACGGGCACTGAGCAGGCTCAATCATGGACAATCCACTGCATCCACTGCCCAGCATCATCTCCAGGCAGAGGAGCTGCTTCAGTGTAAGGTTGCTGTCACTGCCCTGTTTAACCTACAGACTGAGGAGGTAGTTCCTTCCCCATGCTGTGCAGCTCTTCTATCTATCTATAAAAAAATACATTTCAGCCAATCCTTAATCCAAGTTCTTAATTTCCACAGACCATCAGAACAGAGGCTAATTAGACACTGTTTGTGTATTGGCAAAAAACAAATGTGCATGGCGTAACAGCTTTTTGAAATGGTTAAACACATGATTTCTTAAAAGCTTCATGGCACTGCATTTTGAAAGCACGTGGAAGCATGCGTGTTCCCCTTACATACAACCAAGAAAAAATATATATCCTTTGCGCACTAATACACAAATCCATCTGAGGCATTATTACTGACCACTTCTGCCAGAATCTTTGGTGGTAGCAGAGCCAGATATTGTCAATCACGCATGTAATTGAGGTCTTCTCACCAGGCCACAAGGTTAATAGGGGTGGGAATCACGACCTAAAACTATTACATTCATTTATCAGGGCACGCTGCATGGAGAGGCTACACAGTGAAGGGTTAAAGTTCTGTTCCCATCCAACATAAAAGCTTAAAAGTATTTATTTGTGCAACAAAACCTTTACACTGATCCCGCTGCTTATTTATACCAACTGGGAAAAGATGCACGACATAAAAAGTTTGCACAAACTGAAGACTGGCATTGCTAGAATTAAACACAAATACTGCAAATATGTACTTCTATCTTTAAGCATCTATTTCATTTATTGCCTATTGAATTAATAGCTGGCATTACAATGTGTTACGCATAAACTTGTCCCCCCCCCCCCCCCCCCCCCCCCCCCTCCTGTCCCCCCCCCCCCGACCTGACATGTTTTTCACTTCTTCAGCTTGTGACGCACTTAGGATTGGCCTTAACTATGAGATTGAACTTGGTTCAGAGGGAAGAAGACACGGTATGGAGAGATAATATCACTAGATCATTTAAAATAAAGCCAGATTTAGCATGGATATTTGATCTTGGCACAGTGCGCTTAGTGGTGTACAGTGGTAGTAAGTAACAATGAAGTATTTTTACTTTGTTACTTATAATTATCTTATTTTTCTACTCCAATACATTTCAGAAAACAACATGCTGCTGCTGAGAATTGAAAACATAAATTGTGCTAAATGATAACCCCGTGGTGAGACCACAAGCACAACCCCACAGTTCTCTCACTGTGTGTCTGTGTAACAACAGAAATCTCTATCCTTATAAAGGTCTGATGTGCACCATAACTGAATAGCATTGATTCATATATACATTGTATGGACAAAACAATTGGGACAGCAATAAGTTGGTAGCACAGAATAATATAAAATGGCTTTGCATTTGGAAGCATTACATTTTCCCTTCACTTGATCTAAAATATTCAAACCTGTTCCACGCTCCTGTGAACAACACCAGCTCCATGCAGATATGCTTTACATGGGTTGAAGTGGAAGATCTCCTGCTAAAAAGCTCTGAACCTCAACCCTATTGAACACCTTTGGGATAAATTGGAACACTGACTGCACCCCAGATCTTCTCACCTCATCTACATCAGTACCTGACTTTATTAGCATCATTATATCTGAATGAACACAAATCTCCACAGCCACACTCCAAGATCTAGATCCAACATCTTCCCACAAGAACAGAGGTTATTCTAACAGCAAATATGCTGTTACTAAATGTTGAATGGGATGTAAAAAAAGCACCTACAAATCTTATGATCGGGTGTCCACAAGCTTCATATATTGTAGTTCTGTGTATGTCCAGACCAGTAGTTTTATTTTTGCTACTTAATTAATTTACTGCATTTATATTCAAGATGAGGATTTGTGGCTTTACTTATGTATTGGAATGATGTACTTCATCCACCAATGGTGGTGGAAAGCAGTGAGGATCATGGGCAATTTCCTAAATGTGGACCTTTTCACTAATTCCAATCTTAAAAAATAATCTGGTCCTCTTGACAGATACGTTTGCTAACTTGAACCTTTAATCTTTAAAAAGAATCACAATAATCTGTCAATAGAATTAGACACTTTAGAGATTAATGTTGGCAGCGTCGATCCTGATGTGCAGGCAGAAAGAGCAACTTAAAACTTTAAGCAAATACAAAATACAGTGAACACTCATACACAACTCTGTAAATGTGTTCACTCACTCACAAAAATTACGCCGCCTTTTAATGAAGCACTTTATCATAAAGAGACAAAAATACACCACCTGTAATGAAGCACACCATCATAAACTCGGATATATTTAGGCACAAAGTAATCTCTGGGCTTATCCTCAGTCTGACTGTTTTCAGTAACTTGTCCAGGCAGGAAGACTTCAGCTTGTCATGGACTGTCTGATTCTGGGTCGTGACTGAGCGAGTGCTGCATTTCTTTCTGATGTCAAGAGCATAAAAAAATGCATGATTTGTTCCTATTGCAATTTCCAGAAGTATTTACTGAGACAGGCAGCAAGTTAGTCAAATACGAGTCTGTAAATCAGGGAAAAGTTGTTTTTTTGCAAGATTTATTACCTCTTGTGGAACACAAAACCAACCACTTGAGCGGTTATATCGGATCTAGATGTCAATATAGAATGACGTTTGGACTTCTCAGGTGTTTGAGAAAAACTGATCTGAAACTCTAAGAAGAGTTTATATTCTCACCCAGCAACCTTCAGAATGTCAATGTTGACTGTTCTAGCTTACTGTAACAACGAGAATGTGTAATAAACTACACAGGTATCTGCGGACTCGTCTTCTGTTGAAGGTCAGTGCATTAGACCTCTCAGTGTGTCTCAGAGACGCTATTGTTAACTCATTACAGAGGATGTCTGTCTGCGTCTGCTTTGGGGGCCAGACTGGAAGAAAATAATGTGATTATTACTTCGACATAAACGCGTTAGTGTCACATCAAACTGGGCGGCGAGCTTCCAGGAAGCTGCCGAGGAGTCGGTTATTGGAATGCGCGTGAGGGATTAGATGTGGTAGGGGTTTCTGACAGGCTGCTTTCACGAGGCTGACTTACAGTCGAGCACCATTTTTAGATGAAGTGAGAAGGGAGAGTGAGTGAACACGAGAGAAGGAGAGGGAAAGGGGATTCGTTTTCCAATGAGGAGAGAAAGAGAGAGAGACAAACAGACGCTGATCTGAGTCATCCTCACAACTCCACTGTTTGGCACCTTTTCTTCTCTCCTCCATTTCTCTCTCTTTTTATCTGCCTCTCACGCACTTGTCAAAGGAAGCATCTGTCACCGATCTGTCTTACAAAATCAGGAAAGAAATACAGAGGAGTAGTCAGAGTATTGGAAGTAAACATTCACCTAAGGAGGCAGGCATCCTAGTAAGAAGTGTCATCACTGGAAGGTCGTTATTTTAAATCCTTAACTATTGCAGGTTCATAGCTTCACAAAGTAGCAAAAGGGTTGTTTGTAGAGAAACCAATAGTAGAAGGTGGTATTAGAACGTTTCGGGACACATCTATTTACCTTTTTATTACTTTACTTAAGTAGTACATTACTTTTTTATGTATCTGTACTTTACTGAAGTATTTCCATCTGGGGAGACTTTTACTTTACTACATTGTTTACAAATATCTTACTTTTTACTCAACTATATTTAGCTTTTATTTATGATTAAAAACAAACTTTTACTTTTATTTAAGTATCATTTTACTTACTGTACCTACCTACATGGTTTGTGTACTTCGTACTCCAGTGTTCCCCCGCAGTGGTGCAAAACGGCAACCTTTAAATTGGATCTTCATCTTTGGAAAGAGAACAAAGTCAGCAGGAGCCAAATCTGGCGAGTAGGGTGGGTGAGATCATGTGGATTCTCCAACTATCTACCTGCACAAGTTGCCACATGGTTTCGACATTTTTTTCGGGTTGAGCTCGTCTTCCTGATCTCTCGTCGTCCTCCAATGATGTTCTCCCGCTCTTGAAGCGTGTCTGCCTCTCAAAAACACCTCGGACGACTAGAAATCTAGAAACCATTCTGGGAACACGGGGCTCAGGTTGGAATTCACACTGGTTGTGAAGAGCATCGCAGGGCACCAGATAAAGCATTATCACTTTGATTCCCCATGTCCGAAGTGACAATGGCTTTGCCGTATGCATCAATGATGACGTGGAAAGGCATTGAACTTTGAATCGAAAGGTCGTGAGTTTAAGTCCCAGCCAAACCAAGATGCAAGTACTTGGCCCTTGAGCAAGGCCCCTTCACCCCATAGCTGCTCAGTTGTATGAATGAGATAAATGTATCTCGCTCTGGATAAGGATAACTGCCAAATGCAAATGAACAACCTATGACTTTGCTCTGAGTTAAGACTTTTAACCCCTCCATGCTGCTGGAGAATCTGAGCCTATATTCATCTTGAAAACAAAATGGCAAGAAGCTAGTGGACATCCTGCTCATTAATCCTAGCACATGGTGTACCTGAGCCCAAGAGGACCAGTTGGTCATGCACTATTGCAGCTAGGCATTTCAGTGCAGAAAAATAAATAAAAAAATCAAGTAAAGTGAGACAAAGTCAGAGCAATGGGTTAAAGTGTGATCTCTCCAAGCTAATTCCGGTGGCATGGCTCGGCGATGCATAATGCATTGTAAATTCACCAGACAGAGCCTATTACAGTCAAAGCTAATGAAACCATGCTGATTAGTGATCTCTTGATGCTGATCCACCATATGCCAGTTGAGTCTCATTCCCTGCTCTCACTCTCTCTCTCTCTCTCTCTCACACACACACACACACACACACACACACACACACACACACACACACAGTACACAAGTAAGCAGATCTATTAATGTTATATAAAAGCCATATTTTCATGACCACTGGTGCAGGCAGTATGGTAATAAAGAATGCTGCATTTTTTAAAAAGGCAGTTGGCAGAACAGACTGTTGTAAGTTGAGGTCCTGAAACTTCTCTATGTAGTACAATACTAATATCTAGTAATATTACTTTACTTGCCCCCGCATTGCAATGGTCCATTTATGCCAGCATAGATAATAAATTATCACCATTTTAAGAGCAACTGCGCAGCAACAAAACCAATAGGACAACACAGTATCCTTTAAACAAGACCTGCTTAAGTTACTATTTAAATGCTTTCATGCTCTCTGTGAAGGTAGAGTTCGAGATTCAAGATTTTTATTTGTCACAATTACATTATTTAAATGGGACTGTAAATATTCAAAATGAGAAAATACGGTGGTATCAAAAAATCTCGAGACTAGTTTTGCAATACGCCAACAGATGGCAGCACACAGCTTCACGCACTGTCATAGGGCGCACCGACCTTCAGAAATCAGTGTGCCAAAAGACATCGTCCCATGTACAACTGGAGCTGTGCAACTGGTGCTATTCTGTCCATGTGTGTTACCACTTCTGTGATTTCATCATGGACAGCAAGTTAGAACAAAAAGCAAACGTGAAAGTCTGCGTAAAACTGGGCAAATTTGCCACAGAGGCATTTCACAGGATTCGGCAAGTTCACGGCATCTCACGACAGAAAAAGGGTGAGGCAGGTCCAGAGCTCACCCAATTGCATGTTTACATTCTTTTTTGACTATTGTTCCAGTTCAAAGGACATTGTTTTTACACCATTGCGGAGTTTCAATGCTAATCACAGAAGGTACTTGACACACTTCAAAAAGAAGACTTCCAGGACACATTTCAGAAGTGGCAGCAGGAATGCTGGGAGTGCTGTATTTCTGTATAAGAGGACTTCTTTAAGGTGATAGTAGATAAATAAAGTTCTTTCTTGTAAACAGAACTAGTCTCAAAACTAGTTGATACCACCTAGAAAATAAAAGAAAATAAGAAAAGATATGAGAAAATATATTAGATAATGATAAAGTGCTATTTAAAAAGTCCAAGCGTCCAAGCTGCCAGCTTTTGGTCATTGATCTGGCAGGCTCAGATCCTTCTAAAAACCCCATCTCTCTCTCGTTCTTCATGATACAGAGCGAGCATGACAGGCTCCTGGCTGTCCTTCTTTGGACCTCTGTGCTCAATTTAACGCTGTCTGCACCTACGGAGTCCTTCCCTGCTCTCTTGTTCACCTCTGATCTTCCCAACTCTCTCACCCCTATCACCCTGCCAGCTGTGAACACATGTCCAGCAGTACCATTTGCCCTCTGGTCCTATGTCCCTGCATCATTTTCATGTGGTGACCAAGCGTGACCCAGCAAGCAACATCCTGCCCACACTTGCTGGAATGCCAGAGAGAGAGACTTGACTTCTGGCCGGGTATCACATCGCAAGCAGCACACAGGAACTCAGCGAAGAGGAAAGATTTAGCATGAGGAGAGATAATGATGGGGTCTGATTATTAGTCAATTACGGCCACTCTATGGGGCACCGCTTCAGGAACGAGAGGGCGGGGGATAATCCCATTATCTGAGATGTCTGGATAATGGATTTTGTGTATAAGGCTTTTTTTAACACATCGCATTGAGTGTTGAGAATATCATCTTCACAAAACCTGTAATGATATCCGTGAGCCGTGCGAGAGGGAAACTCATTTCGGAGCTACCGACTCTGAACAAGCACTATCATTTCCTCCCCTAGAATTCAGTACATGCTGTCTTCTGCCACGCTCAGCTTCTTTCTCCCCCCACCACACTCTCTTCTTCTTTGTCCCTTGCTCTGACTCGCTCTCTCTCCCTCTCTTTCTCTCTCTCAACAGGCCTCTCCATCTGCTGATGGTTCTGCCATGATCGTTGCTATTGTCGCTACTGCACACTTCATGCCCGTGTCAATTGTATGGTTTGAATTGGTGGAGCAAATTACCAAATTATTACCTATAGTGTGGGTGACCTTTACTTAGGATACAGCATCTCTGCCCTACACAAATTCCATGAACGACTGTTTAAGGAGGTGTTACTTCAGTGCACATCTAAGCCTGATAAATGAGTATTCTATTCCCATTACTTTTCAATCAATATATTAAGGCCATATTGCACATCATATTGACCGAAGCCATTATAGTGAACGACCTGTAAAGAAAGAGCTTCCCTCACCGACCTGCTGGGGTTTGCTCTTTCAGTCGCTCATTCCAAAGTTATGGATTCAGTCTAGCCTATAATTGATGAGCTCCTTAAAGAGCAAGTACAACAATGTCCAGTGAGAGCTGATCAAAGCACTGGCAGAACTAGCGCTCCATTTCTTCTGCAACTCTCTATAGACAGTTACAATTATAAGAATAAGAATCTTGACTCCCAAAGATGTTGATCTGTAGAAGCTCCTCTATAAGACAAATCCTCTGAGTACAATCCTACAAAGGACCTCCAAGGGTTTTCCAGAGGGATAATCCAAAGACCAATGGAAAGTATGCAAGTCTGGATAGGTTAAGGTTTTAAACTACAAATTCATCATCCGAAAGGGTGATTTTCATTTAAACCTTTAATTGCTCTGTTGTAGGGAGATCAGAGGTTTGAATCCCAATAGTCTCACAGCTATAGGCAGGAGTCCAAGAGAGAATAAATGGGTCCAGTTCTAGGGATGATGTTACTCTCTCCCAACAATCAGAGCAACAGGTTTTTGTAAGCTCATGTACATAGAAGATTGCAGTTAGAGCTTGCCCTGCCCCCAACCAGGAAGGAGGCCCAAAAAATGGCATGAGTATTTGAATGTGACGGTTGAGCAGCACATCTTGTCCTTTGGCCTGTTAGTAGCCTTTGTGCAATAAAGAGTTAGCTTATAAATAGGTGTTGGCTAACTGCCATAGTAATAACTGAAATCAGAAGTGAATTCAAGCAGAACTCGGACAAAGCACCTGTAGTGTCTTGCTCGGCTTTAATGGCCTCCTTCTTCCTCGGGGGGGTCATGGTCTCAGTAAGAAGCATCGTTCCATAGCTACTCTTCCATTTAGTTGCATCTGTGCAGTTTATGACTTGGTTTGTGGCTCATTCATACATAAATTCATGTAGAAGAAATGGAATGCAGATGAGATTTGTCTTCTAGTCTCAAACGGGCCCTTTTAGTCACAAATGCCTGTATTTAAAGCAATGATCAGGGTATTACTTACATTACAAATGACTCATATATTGCTGTCAAAACAAACCTGATGTAAAACTTGAATTAACATTAGAATAGTCTAATCTGTTGCTAGCCCAAGATATTTAAGACTATATGTGAACTGTTCAATGTTTATGGTTTTATAATCTAAGACTAAATACCAGTCCAAGCCATTGATGAACATATTAGAGACCTACATATCTGGCAAAAGACACTCTACTAAAAGTGCCATTTCTGTGAAATACATACAACCCACAGCCCCTTCACAAACATGCATCTATTTTTAGTTCTCTCAATTCAAGATTAGAAACTAATGTATTATTTTCTTCTCTTTTCTTGCATCAACTAAAAAACTAAAACAAAAGGAGGCTTGCCAGTCTTACCAACATAAACTAGCTTGAAATGTAAATTAAAAACACTTCAACACATTAACAAATTAGTCTTTTGAAAGCTATGATACTTATTCTACTAATGTAAAAAGTTACAATTCTTGATATCATTGCCCCTCAGAAATGCCCTGGGTGTGGAAACTTTCTAGCCTCCAAAACTCTTACATGGGTAATTGCAAGCAAATCCTTTTTTATTTTTAGGTCTTCTCACATTTGGTGTCACAGGATCCTGAGGTCCACCTTGATGTGTTTTTTGTGGAGCCAGTATGGTGGGCAAGTATATATCCTGCTCTCAGGGTAAGAGGTAGATATACATCAAGACTCTTCTCTGATCTGGCAGCAAGGTGGTGAAATAAACGTCCCGTAGATGTTTGAGATGCAGAGTCAATGCCAATCTATAGTCGGCAGGTGACATACTAGCAACTGAAACACTTAAACGACATTCCATTGAAAATGAAGATCTAAACAGGTGGAATCTGGTGTGTCTCAGTTGGAATGAAAACTACACCCACACTGACCCTTTGTTGAGAAGATTGGACAAGCTCTGGTTTAGTCCGATGGTATCCCAAATCTGCAACCTAGTGAACCAGTGTTGATTTATTCATTGATAGAGACTCAAAGCATGTCTGCTAAATGCTGTCAATGTAAATATATAGAATGATGTATTCAGCGGTTTAGGCATCTAGTAGATGTCTACTACATTTCTATAAGTTTGGACATTTATGTTCGGGTTGCAGTAACACAAGCAAAATGAAACAACTTAAAAACAAAGAAAGTTTTCTGAAAGTTTAACCGAAGCTTTTATTTATCCACCTTGAGAAGAGTGTGTGCAAGTGCATCACTGGCCTGAGAGTGGATTGGCCGTATGACAGCGCAAGTAGAAAGCTCATTACAGACACTACGGAGCTCAGGGGCCTAATTAACAGCAGCTCATTTTCTACCTGTGCAAGGAAACACTCGCCCATCATTTTTCATTATTAATACTTTAACAGCTGCTGACCGGAGCGTGGGCCTAGATGAGGAACTTTCAGATTCATCAATTAACCCGGCCACAGACAGCTTGGAGAACTGAAGGCCTGTACGGACCTGCTGATACGGCTGCATAGCTCCTCCATGAATATTAATCTTTCACCTTTTGCCATTTATTTGAAACTTTTGTACCCCAATGCAGAGCAGAGCAACAGGACCTTGACTCTGGGGGGAGATCAGGAGGCTTCACTTCAGCAATGATCTTTGACCCATGAACCTTAGTCATGAGTCCCATGACATTGTTCTTTTTTTTTCTTTTTTTTATAGTTTGCCAAAATTAAGGTTGGTATATTTATGAAGCTTTTTCTCTTAGTTTTACTTCCGATCTCCTTTTAGGCTTAAATGGTACCTGATCTCAGAACAGTTTTTCTTTTCTGCCTTTATGAACCTCAAGTTTTTTCAGGTATTAGTGGTGCAGCTGTCCATGCAACTTTGCATCCAAGGAAGTCGTTTCTCAGGTCCATTAGCTCTCTGGAATGTTCTGTCCTTTGAAAAGTTTCTTTCGGAGCATTGAATACAAATGAACCACCATAGAGTTTGCCATCCAAGACCGCAATGATGGACCGTTCAGCTCACTTCAGGAGCCATGCTTAAAGGTGTACCATGGTGCATGAATCTCTCAGAGAAGAAGGAACCTTGTAATCACTATGCTTAACTGGGACACTATGCATAAAACATGGCCTAGTCAGAGACAGGGATGATGGCATTGTCTGCTGCATGTGGTCTGCTCTGTAGCATCATTAGGCCCATCTCTAGTCCCATCACTTTTTCTTCTTAGTGGGTTCACTGACTTTGCTTTCGCCAAGCCTGTCTGGAAGTAGTACGACTTTTTTGCTACTCTCTCTATTCCACTATCTTTTGTTTCCTTGCGTTTGCTCGATGGCTTCAGCCGACCTTGCTGTACAGATGACAGTGCAAAAAAAAGCTTCTGGGAAAACAAGGCACAGGCCCTGCAATGCATCTGCTGTCACCAGTGTTGTGACCTCATCTTCTTCAAGCTCACACTTACACATGGCAACATTTCCCAGCTCCCATTTCGTGAGCGGGAATGATGCACGTTTCATTTCACAGCAAGTGCACAAGAACTTAACTGCTGGCCTCTCGACTCTCTTTCACCTCCCTCTCACCTTTCACATACTTACAATGAGTAAATGTTACAGTCTTTCTCACAATTACATAATGGCTCTAACTGGAGGCAAAACAAAAGAAAAACTGGAGATGGCCAATACAAACCAGCATAGAATCAGCTACACAAGGACATTTTATTGTATAATATAGCGTATAGGTTTGCTAACTGCTAGCTAACAACCTGAGACTAAAAAGGAAACTGTTCTATAGTTGCAATTAAAGAAAGTAAGAGGTAACAATGTGTAGGCCCATGTTGTGTGTCAGGCGTGTTCAAGTATTTGCATTTGTTAACGTCGGCCACAACCAAAAGGATAGCTAAAGTTAGGTAGTGAGCTGGGCTGACATTAGCTTCTCACTCTTATGCAGTGGTGGACAGTAAGGAAGTCAATGTAATTCGTTACTGTACTTAAGTAGCTTTTTTACATATATGTACTTTACTGAAGTATTTCCATTCGAGGAGCCTTTAACTTTACAACATTTCAAAGTCAAATATCGTACTTTTTACTTAACTACATTTTGCAGAATCATTCGTTTCTTTTTATTTACGATTTATTTTTATTAAACATTTTCCGTTTTGATGGCAGCTTGGTGTAGCTACTTATCACCAACATACACTTTAGCACCAGTTTAACAGCAATTAGAACATTTTCAAAGCAATAAATGATGGAAGAAACTCTTGATTTCACTTGCAACAACACCCGTGGCCTTATTTGCATTATATTTAAAAAAAAAATTGAAGCAGTTGAAAAGCAGGGTTTGGGCTCATGATAACTGTAATAGATATCAATCAATGCTTGACTCATTAATATCATTCTATAAATAGATCACTGGCCTGAGAGTCACATTAGAGTCTTTTCACAAACTGAGTTGAACAAGCAGAGTCTTATAGGTCATTAAAGCCATAATAAATCATAATACTTTGGATACTTAAATACATTTGAAGGCAAATACTTTTTTTACTTTTTCTCAAGTGAACGTTTAAAGGGAGCCCTTTTGCATTTTCTGGTAATATTTTTCCCAAAAATGAACAAAACTTAATAGCTAGCGGTCATGGATATTTTCCTGCCTCTGTCTAAGCTCCGCCCACAAAAACCCATCATGTATACTAAAAAAGGGTCTATAAACGGAAGGCTGTTCTAACGTTCAGGACACAGTATGAATACTTGGACTCAATTAACAGACTACATCCATAAAACAGGCATGCTGTGAAAAACATAGAAATTATACATCTCTTGAATATGATTAATGGCTATTCTATGATGCTTTCTGGGCATCGTAAAAGACGACGCCAGATTCTGCATATTTCCAAGACAAACTTAAACGACGCAATCAAATAAACCCCCTAGTGAGGCTTTAACAGTGAGATTCCTCCAGACCTGAGGCTAACGTGAGAGGATGCTATATAAAAAATGCCATTGCTTTAAAATTCATGAGCTTTTATTTCTGTCAGATTTTGTTCTCTTCCAAAAAATATTCCTATAGTTTATCAGTACATACAGAATGCATACAAATCGGACATCACGATACAACTTCTCGAAAACAAGAATAAACAAAAGATCATTATTCTAAAATAAAATAGAATAGAATAGCCTTTATTTGTCACATATACATTACAGCACAGTGAAATCTTTTCTTCGCATATCCCAGTTGCTCAGAAGCTGGGGGTCAGAGCGCAGGGTCAGCCATTATACAGCACCCCTGGAGCACAGAGGGTTAAGGGCCTTGCTCAAGGGCCCAAAAGTGGCAGCTTGGCAATACCAGGGCTTGAACCCCTGACCTTCTGATCATTAACCCAGCACCTTTACCAATGAGCTACCACATATTAAAGAAAAAAATATATTTCATATAACTGAGTACAGTTTGAGTGATTTTAACACGAGTGGTTAAAAATGTGTAAATTCAGTAAACAAAATAAAAAACTCATGTCTTCAGATTTCATAAAAAAAGTTGTAGCCAAAATCATGAGAAACTATAGGCTTTCCTGAACAGTAATGTGACAGTAATGTGTTTCCTCTTTTGCATGTTTCTCACACATTATTCAAGTTGCAGCATTTAAAAGTTTGTTTTAAATCTGGAAAACTGGATTTACCTGGTAACAGACTGCATTCTGACTGCAATAGAGGAGAATTTGGGGACATGTGGACAGACTGTATCTGACTTTCAACTGAATCCAGGGCTATGATCAAAGTGCGATGTGAGGAAATCAGAAATAGCCAGCAAGCTTTGAGATATCTAATCCGGCTCTTTCCAAAATATGATCTGTGCAAAAAGCCGAGGCAGGATGAAAACGTAAATGAAAACGTATTTAGTATCCCAGTAAAAACAGAAAACGTTTCCACTAATGTTAGAATCTGGCCAAATATACAGTTTTTTTCCCCAGGGACTAAAAAAAAAAAAACATTCTATAAGCGTTCTCTGTAGGTTCTTGGTTACAAAACCAAAGTTCCTTGGAAAAAAAAAACCAACAACTAAAAATCAGTTTAGTGGTTTTAGTAGCTATTTTTTATGTTTTTCATTACTGGCAGGGCCGTGCTGTGGGAACAATAGGGTAGGATTAAAAGAACATTAGGGCAAAGAACGTTAAAATAAAAGCGTTAACAGAACGTTGTGCGTATCGTTACAGAAAACACGTGCACCACCGTTCAGACACTTAATATTAGCAAGACTGAACAGGATGCTTAAAAATAAAAAAATACAAAAATCTTTGTTTTAATTTAACCTATTGTGTTCCTTCAGGACATTTTTGCTATCAAACAAGACATGTTTAATAGTAATTTTGCTTTGAAAATCCCATGTTTAGACACAAACACAAACAGTTCAGAACAGCTGCAGGTTAAAGTCAAGTAATCAGTCCATTGTGGTTTGTGCGACAGCCCGCACAACCACCCTGAGGGTAGCTGAAATGCCCGACATGACCATCCTGATGAGTTGCTGGGCATTCTGTAAATGTTCTGCAAACGTCAAGAAAACGTTCCTGACTAACGAAAAACCAACCGTAAAAAAAAACCATCTTCTGGGGAACCAAGAAGTTTTGCAAAACCTACAGATTGTTCTGGTTACAGTGATTTTTATAAATGCTTACAGGAAACGTTAGACAAACATTCTGAAAATGTTAGGAGAACATTATGGGAATGTTCTGTAAACCTAAAACCGTCTATTTGCTTAAAGAAAACTTTCCTGAATGACCCAAAAAAATAACATTAAAAATGTATGTTTTGGAAACATTTCCACAACATTCTGGAAACCAAAAATTGCAATATAACAGGTTTCTACAAGTACAGGTGAGAAGTTTCCACCTCTTTAACATATTGCATAAAAATAACTACTACTCCACCATTTAGACACCAATTAGACAATTGGAAACAGTGATAACAGGACATGTTTTGAATTTCCTCAACAAATATTAACTTTGGTTAATAATCGGAAATTCGACTGCGTTTCCGTCCTGATTAATACTCAAGAGTGATCCAAACTTTCAGGTCGTTTTCCCTCCAAAATGTTCCACACTGTTCTACAGGTGCACATGGGCATCCTGTTATTTAGATTTCATCCACTTCTTGTTCTTCTTGGCAATAAAAAGCAAATGATGTATAAAAAAAGAGCCCAAAGTCTTGCCAATAGCCACGAGTGCTGAATTAAATTCACATTAAAAGAAGACGATTTGGGCATGTCTAGCTGAGCGTATAATTAACCGAATCTGAAGAAAAAGGAAAAGTGGACGAATGTGTTTCCAGGACTGAAACTTTTTTTTTTTTTTGGCAGTGGAATTTACAACTACGAGCTTCTCATAGAGCTGTCTCGTAGATAAACAGCTGCTCCACAGCTTTCTCACCATGGCACTAATAGAGAAGAGCATCCGGCGCTTCGGGCTGCGTTCGAACGCTGTAATTCAGGCTCGCCTCGTCAGACTCTTCCCCTCTCTGTGTTTATGACAGAGACAATAAAGTGCACGTACGAGGCCGGGGAAAAAGGCAAGATGCTTAATCTCTTTGGACGGATTTATATTCTCCTGTAAGTGAGTGTGCGTTGGGAACATCTCGTTAAAAATCTCCTGGAGGCGATATGAAGGCAGGTAATCGTCTGAGAAAAGTGGGAAGAGATCGAGGTTTGAGCGATGGGGTTCAGGCTCGAGTAGCGCCTCCGCTTTGCCTAGGATTCAACGAGTTCGGGTTTTACATGACGGAGACACCGGTATTTCCAACAAGGAAGTTACAAAGCCTTTCCTGAGGTTGTGTTTTTTTTTTCTTCAGACTTTGAAGCTTCCTCCAAATGGTTCTTGCTCAAGAATGATTGATGACTGGCTCAATTTGTAAAAGTAGCAGATGGATATGTGCGTGTGTGTGTGTGTGTGTGTGTGTGCATTTTTTTTTTCTTCTTTTTTTTTTCTTACTTAAACTCGAGTGCTGCGTTCACTGCAGGCTGAGCTCTTTATTCTCCACAGACCAAAGAAACCCACCTGCTCACACTCATCTCTTCTCATCTCAATGAGCTGTTTCTTTCATTCCACTGCAAAGTCCTTCAGCAATGGAGAGCGGAAGGAGGGGGGGGACGGCAACAAAAAAAAAAACAAAGTTCAATAATCTGTACGTTTTCTTCTTTTTTTTTTCTTACTTAAACTCGAGTGCTGCGTTCACTGCAGGCCGAGCTCTTTATTCTCCACAGACCAAAGAAACCCACCTGCTCACACTCATCTCTTCTCATCTCAATGAGCTGTTTCTTTCATTCCACTGCAAAGTCCTTCAGCAATGGAGAGCGGAAGGAGGGGGGGGACGGCAACAAAAAAAAAAACAAAGTTCAATAATCTGTACGTCTGGCTGTTTGGAATCCGCTATCGGCGCACTTTTTCCCTTCCTGACGTTCTGCTGATGGAAAGGCATTCAGAAATGCTTATCGTTACAAAAAGCCCATCCACCACCTTCCATACGCCTGTGCAGGAGCTAAAAACTAAATAAAACCATGTGGGGTTTTTTTTTTTTTTTTAAAAGAACGAATTCCTGTAGGAAGTTTCTGGTCCATGATCACACAAGACAGGTTTACTAATATTTTACTCTAAATTTTGAACATGAAATGCCCAAGTATTCTGTAGAGACACACACACACACCCTTTCGAGGTCAGAACAGCTGCAGGAGAAAGTCAGGTGCCCAGTTCATGGCGGTTTGTGTGATGGCCAGCGCAGCCGCCCCGAGGGTAGCTGAAATGCCCCACACGGCCATCCTGATGAGTTGCTGTGCACTGCCAGGCTGAGGGCTATTGTACCAGGGCGACGATTGTACAAGGGCGAGATGGGCATCCTGGCGTTGTTGAAGATGCTGCCGCTGCTGCCACTGCTGCCGCAGGATGAAGTCGGGCCGCTGCTGTAGAGTCGATGTCTGAAAGTCATCGAAGGAGCTGATGGCAATGCTGAGGGCAAACACACACACACACAAGGACTGAGCAAGTTTACTGTATAGAGAAAAAATAAATCATCCTAAACTAACTCAATCTTATAATACTTCTAAATGCTCCATTTTGATTGGTTCAGCGTCGATTCATTTCTTATAACAGAAGCTCTGGAAACAGAAGTGCATGAAAAACTTTGTACTGTTCTTATAGTAACAGCTAGTTTACAGTAGTGATGGGAAGATCGGATCATTTTATCGACTTGGTTCTTTGAGTCTTGCTCATCAAAATTTTCTGTTTTGAGTCACTTAGTTAATTTTTCCCTTGATCAGAAATTAAATCAAGCGTAATCAATAAGCAGGTCCCGTACATGTCAACATACACAGATTTTTACTATAGATCCAATAATTGATAAATAGTGGAACCTTAACACTCGAGACCTCGATAGTTGGCGACTTTTCATTTGGAACCGGACCGAGAGCACCTCACGGAAAATCTGACACAGTTCACGAGAAGCCGCGAGTGGCTCGAAAGTTTCGGAGTAACATTTCAAAACAGAGTTTGTGCTAATAAATGACATCAAAATGTCACTATAATTATTATTATTACTATTATTATTATCATTTTTGTTGAGTTTACACTACAGTTCATGTACAATTCCCTTTGAAAAAAGCATTAAAAAATAAAAAATAAAAAAAATTCTAAACCTCTGCATATTTTGTTATTCACGAGGGGTCATAGAACGCAAGTTTTGAGGTTCCACTGTATATTATATATATATATAAACTGCATACAATATTTGGGAGCCACATGACAAACGAAGAAACAATTTAGACCACAGGACTGAACTACTCAACTATGTTTTCTGTATAACACACGCACGTGACAAACTATTCAATTCCATTTCCTGTTTTTTTTTGTCCGATTTTTTTGCTCATGTGCATTCGGAAGAAAATGAATGACTCTTTGAGACCAATTGTTCTTCTGAGTCACATTAAAGATCATGAAAGTCCCATCACTAATTTACAGTGTTGCTTATAAGGTGTGTGCTCTGAATAATCTACAAGTAAAAAATTTAAAAATAAACATTTTTTCTATAAATATATTATTTAACAAAAATATCTATATACATCTGATGAAAAGACCCACTGATCCGACAAGGTAATGTTTTGTAAAGGGTCTCCAGTGTCAGGGCTTTGTGTCGGAAAATTTTATAGTTGCAAAAACGTATCCAAAAACAGGAATGTTTGACGTGACTGTTTCAGAGAGACGTGACTTTAATATGTAATTTGCATGTGAGTTACATATTAATGTGTTTGTATCAAATTTTAAAACGTGCACGTTGCGCTACAAGTGTAGTGTATTTTATTAAACAATGAATTCAGATTAGTGTTTTTTTTTGCTATGAGGATTTTTACTGTAATAAAACATATTGGGGTGTTAATGTGCTGCTTTATCATTTTATTGACTATAGGTTTCCTATATCTAGAGCAATATCAAGGTGGAAAGAATGCAACATTACCTCCTCCTCCTCCGGGTATACAGAACAGAGTAACCCCCGTGTTCTATTAAAATGACTGAATTCAATATTTATACTAGTACAGTATTAACTGGAAGACTGACTGACTGATTGATTTCTACATAAATACACCCAACGGGAGACGAGCGAGAGGGGAAGAGAGGGAGAGAGAGAATGGAAACCCGGTAGACGGGCATGAGAAAAAGAAAAGGGGAGGGGACAGGAATATGGCCTGTAGTCTGCTCACAGAGACAGCACTTTTAATTTCAGCAGTAATGTTCTCCAATTACAGCAGCGAGGCAGCGCAACAGCGCTTGCGCTGAGGGCTAAAGTACACACAGTTCCTTTAACAGTTTGGAGAAAAACATCATTAAAAATAAAAAAATAAAAATAAAAATCATAAAATATTCAATTCCATTTCATTATTGTCCCTCTGGTCGAACGTGAAAATGCAAATGCTGCTCTCTCCAGACTATAAAACACCAAGAAAAATAAAGACCCCGTGCTCAAGTGCACTTTTGTGAGAAGGGGGAAAAAAAATAAAAAGCAGAGCGCAGACTGAAGGCCTTAACATCGAGTTTCTCTTTTTGTTCTTTTTTCCCCTCCTCTTTTCTGTAGTTCTCATTAAGGTCTGCTGCTAATACTGTAATACTGTGCAGCTGAAAATAGCTGACAGGTAAGAGCGGAGCAATTAACTTTGAAATTCTCACTATAAGAGAGGAAGACCCGAGAGAGGCGAGGCGAGGCGAGGCAGGCCGGGTGCTGAGGAAACCTGAAGAGCAGCTGAATCCGTAACGCAGACTCGGTCGCCCAGCCGCTGTCACTCAATCACACCACTTCAGGCACGAGGAGAAGGAATTTTTAGGGTGTGGTTTGTACGAATTCTTATTACTGGCTCGCCGCTAGTCACATGACTTCCTGCTAAGATATCCCTGACAACTAAAGAAAGACTACTGTCCTACATAATGCTTGTGTTCTTGCACCTGTCTATAAGCCGCAGGTGTCTACACTGAAACTAATGAACTTTACACAGGCTTTAACGAAAGACACTAAATGCAATATGTTGCACTTCTATTAGGAGCATAGCGGTATTTTGGGAATAGACTGCCACTGCATTTTTCCCGCTATTACTGCTTGTGTGCAAGACAGGGAATATGTCCTTATTATTTTCTGATGCTCATTTCTAAGTTTCTTTGACTAACCCATAACGCTAAATAAATTAGCCGTTTCATTGTTTAAGCCGCGGGGTTCAAAACGTGGGAAAAAAGTAGCAGCTTATAGTCCGGAAAATACGGTATAATATGTATATATATATATATATATTGGATTTCAGGGTGCCGAGACAGGGGCTGTGGTATTGTATGAGGAAGTCAGGTGCGTTAGAGAAGTATGTGAGGGTTGTGCAAGACATTTATGAGGACAGTGTGACAGCAGTAAAGTGTGCAGTGGGAACAACAGACTGGTTCAAGGTGAAGGTTAAACTGCATCAAGGATCGGCGCTAAGCCCTTTCCTGTTTGCAGTGGTGATGGAGTTTTTGTTGGGAGTGGCGACGATGTACAGAATTAGAAATGAGTTTATCAGAGGGACAGCCCATGTCGTTTTGGGGGACAAGGTGAGGGAGGCGAGATTAAGATGGTTTGGACATGTGCAGAGAAGGGACATGGGGTATATTGGTGGGAGAATGCTGAGGATGGAGCCACCAGGAAGGAGGAAAAAAGGAAGACCAAGAAGGAGGTTTATGGATATGGTAAAGGAAGACATGAAGGTAGCTTGTGTGACAAAGGCAGATGTAGAGGACAGGGGGGTAGATAGATAGAGATTATATACATACATATATACACATATACACATATACACATATATATAAATATATATGCCGCTACTTTTTTCCCACGCTTTGAACCCCGCGGCTTAAACAATGAAGCGGCTAATTTATGGATTTTTCCTGGGTTTTCCCGGTTTCAAAACTGAGCCCCATAACATTAGACCAATGAAATTGGCAAACGGGTTCAGGTGAACCAATTAAACGGTTTATATTAAATCGCGCTCCCACTGAAACGGGCCGCACCACATCATAAATATGGATGAGGTTTCTCTAAGTTTTGACCTGCCGCTCACTCGGACCGTCTACAGAAAATGCGAATCATTCGTCACGCTGAAAACAACCGGGCATGAAAAAAAAACACACTTCACCTGTGTTCTGAGCTGCACGGCATCGGGAAAAAAGCTTCACCGATGGTGATTTTTAAACGCACGAAGATGCCAAAATAAATTGTTGTGAAAGGAAGGAGGAAGACAGTGAACAAGGACTTTCTTGGTAGGCTACTGTTTAGATACAAGCCATGTAACAGACACTGTCTTTCATTAAAGCCTGTGTAAAGTTCATTAGTTTCAATGTAGGATATTTACTTAATGTTACTCTTTTAGATGTTGAGGCACAATTATTAAGTGCTAAAAACTAAATAATATTAGTTGCATATTGGTTGTATTTTGATATTAATATTTGGTACGAATAATTCCATTTGACCTTATTCCTCATGGGGAAATTCATATCAGTATACGAATATTTCAGAGTGTGAATCAAGTTCTGTAACGAATTAAATTCGTATTCTGAGGTACCATTGTATATACACACACAGACAAAATCTTATAAAAGTAAGTACACCCCTCACATTTCAGCAATATATATATATATATATATCTTCTCAATGGACAAAACTATAGAAATAAAATTTGGATATATTTTACAGTAGTCAATGTGCAGCTTGTACAGCAGTACAGATTTACTGTTCTCTACAAATAACTCAACATACAGCCATTATTGTCAAAATAACTGGCAACAAAAGTGACTACACCCTCAGTGAACATGTCAAAACTTTGTCCAAGGTGTCAATATTTTGTGTGAGAACCATTGTTATCAAACACTGCCTTAATGAAATTCACCAGAGCTGCACAGGTTGTTGCTGGGATCCTCTTCCATGCCTCCATAATGACATCATGGAGCTGCTGGATGTTAGGTGCTTCTCTACCTTCCGTTTAGGGCCCACAGGTGCTCAATAGAGTTCAGATTGGGGGACATATTTGGCCACTTCATTACCTTCACCTTCAGCCTCCTCAGCAAGGCAGTTGTCATTTTGGCAGTGTGTTTGGGGTTGTTATGTAAAAAAAATGCTGCTTGGCCCAGTTTCTGAAGGGAGAGCATCATGTTCTGCTTAAGAATGACATAGTACATGATGTACCAGTAGCACTCCTGTAGCCACAGACCCTGATGCTGATGCTACCACCACCATGCTTGACTGTAGGCAAGACACAATTTTCTTGGCACCCTTGTGAGGTCTGTTCCGAGTGTAAACCACCTTGGAAAAACCTCTGTATGACCCTGAACACTGTATTGTAACTCAATTTCAGGGTGTTACTGATCTTCTTATAGCTTCAGCCATCTTTGTGGAGAGCAACTATTTTAATTCTTAAATCCTCAGAGAGTCTTTACCATGAGGGGCTAAACATCCAGTGCTCAATATAAGAGAAGTGTACTCAAAGCCCCAACTTTTAACTGCTCTAATACAAGATCTAAATCTAAATGGTCCTGTCAAGCAGACAAAAACATCAACATGATGAATAGGATGTGTGGCTTTGCACGGTTAAACAATGTACAGCTGTAATCACTACAGATGTACTCACCATTGTTGCCAGTTATTTACACAATTATGGTTGTATGTTGAGTTTTTTCAGGAGGACACTAAATCTGTACTGTTAAACAAAAAATAAATACACACACATATATATATATATATATANTATATACACATATATACATACGTATATATATATATATATATTGGCTAATTTATTTGCTTCTAGTTTACGCATCAGCTTCACTGAATATTAAATCCAGAACGAGGACCATTTTTCCAATCTTCAGCTGTCACTATTTTAATTCTTGAAACACAAGTCAGACCCAATAAGGTTTTCTGCTCTTACATTTACATTTATGGCATTTGGCAGACGCCCTTATCCAGATCGACTTAAAACTGAGGAGGGGAGGGTTAAGGGCCTTGCTCAAGGGCCCAGCAGAGGCAGCTTAATGGTGGTGGTGGTGGTATTTAAACCTGTGACCTTCCGATCCAAAATCTAATGCCTTAACCACCGAGCTACAACCGTCTCTCTTGTAGCCCATCTGCCTCGAGAAGCAACATGCCATGCTTTTATTTGTTTACTAGAGAGAACAGGTTGTAGCTCATTGGTTCAAATGTTGGACTTCGCAAAGTTGCAATTTTAAATCCCAGCACTACCAAGCTACGACTTTTGGGCCCTTGAGCAAGGCCCATAATCCTCAACTGCTCAGCTGGATGAATGAGATAACTGGAAGTGAATAAGGGTGCCAAATGCTGTAAATGTAAATGTATTCAATTTACCTGAAGCTTTTAGTTATCTTGAAGTACTTTGGCCCCACAATCAACAAAGGCTTTACTGCTTGTTGTACTCCATGTTTTTTGTTTTCAACTTTCTCCTACTGCGTTTCTAAAATATGTGTAATACCGTAAACCGTTCTCGTGATCAACAAATACAGCTGCATAAATACACAGATCCTTATTCTGGATCCAATTTCAGATCAAAATCACTGAAGGGCACAGAAACCTAGAGAAACTCAGATGCGCGGTTAAGGACCTCAGGGTGTTTTTTTCAAAAGTAGAAAGCAACAAAATAGCTAGCATAGCTACGATTTGGTATGATCTGAAACATGCAGTATACTGTTGATAATCGGAGTATATGATATGCATATCATGAGTCCCTAATGAGGCACATTCGTCCTGAAAAAGGCTGCGATTATACAGAGTAGCGTGGCAAGAAACACAAAATGAGCTACAACTGAACGCTTTGAATAGAACACATGTATTACATGAGATTAGAGCATCCAAACTGCTCGGTCCTAATCATCCATTTTTTGACGCACATGCCCAATCTGTTATTCGACACTCACTAAAGCAATTCGCAGTAAATCTGTGTTTTTTATTCCCCCCCCTCTACCTTGTGTGCATGAGTCAGCAGCCCTGCTGTGCTTTCCGTCCCCGTGACCCACAAAGCTGAGTGCGCTCCTGACTGAGCCGTGACGCGGTGACACATCACAAGACCCTGCGTGCGGACGCGACTGTAAAACATCGAACCGACGAGATAACCTGAAGACGTTCGATTTTCGACGTGATGAAACCGTCCTACGCAGAGCTCTCGTAACAACTGCCGTCGCCGCTGCTTCCTTCGTGTACGGCTTAATTAAATCTCTGCATTTACAAGATTGACGCTAGTGTATGCGATGAGCCCCGAGCGCTCGCCTCTCTTTCTTCTGTCCTCGTGTGAGTGAAGTGTCGGAATAAAGAGGGAAAGAAAATTCCTGTACGCAGTCTCACGGTTCTCATTTATGCGCGATTGGCAAAAGCCGGCGTCTGACGTACGTCGCTGTCGGAGCTTCGTGGATTTGTTTTAACTCTGAAGGTTGTGAGAAATGAGCTGGCAGGAGAAACTGCAGAAAAAAAAAAGCAGCACAGTCATAGTCATAGCAGTGAGGAGAAGGGGGGTGGGTGGGGGGTATTTTACATGATCGGGCATATCGTAAATGCATGAGAGCACAGTGCTGAGCGTTCTAAATGGTGAACACTTCAACGATGCCATGTGGCAAGCTTTAAAAAACACTGAGTTCTGAGAAGGAGCGAGGAAGAGATACGGCTGCTCCTGCTGTTGGATTAAAGATGTGCCTGAGGTGATACTATAGTCAGTCACTGTAGCATCTACAGGAGTGGCATATTGATATATACACAAAGACACACAGCAGTCACACACATATACAGCAGACAATCTCACACACACACACACACACACACAGAATATGCCAAATAGTTAGGTGTGCATCAAAGATCTCTTAGAACTTTCCTCCATATAATATTATTTTCCTCCATCCTGATTTAATCCAGCCAAAGTAGCAAAGTGACAAATCATGACGCAATCAGGAAGTGAAGCTTCCTCTATTACTTTTGTGCAATAGTGACATTTTCGTGATTTACCATTTAAACCATATAATAAATAATTACTTATCATTTATATTAGTCAGGAACTGCTTGTTGGCAGAGGCAAATTAGTGGATTTTCAGGTCATTCCAAAGTAACGCAGTAAATAAATAATAATAGTACCGTAATTAAAAGAAAAAAAAACAGTGTATTTGATATAAAACGCTTTTGCAAATCGTGTCTTTTATCCAATCAAGCAGGGTCACAACTGATAGTTTTGTGGTGGTCAAGTTGAACTGATTAACAGGTATAAATCAGGTCTAACTGAATGGAACAACCCAAATTGGAAACGAATAAGGAATGGCTGAAGAAATGATTCATTTGATCAAATAAACAAAGAAATGAATAAATAAAAAGAAAGAAAGAAAGAAATGTAAAAAGTTAAGTTACATAAACAAAAGTAAGGATGGACAAAAAAAATTAACCAAGTATTATGAACAAAAAAATTGAACCCAAAAATGGACAATAAAGAAGAGACACCAACTACCCAAAAAAGGAAAACATCATGAAGAAAATGTAAAAAATAAAAGGCAGGAAGGCAAGAAAGAAAGTGTTAAAAAGTAGGGAAAAAAGCCAAGTCAAAAAAGTAAATATGGAGGGTGAGAACGCAGGAAAGAAAAAAGAAAAAAGCGCCCACTTTATTACACGATTAGGACTTGAAGGGGCGTTCAGGTGCGACCTGTAGGTCGGGAACTCGATCGTTTTATTTACGATAATTCCGGCAGCGTGTGAAGGCGGGAGGAGGACAAGGCCAAGGTCCTCATTACGTCCTGCTTTAATGCCTGAGGAACTCGAAGCGGAATACAAATCAAATCACAGCTCCAAACAAAGAGCTCCACTCCTGTCTGTGTGTGTCTGTGTGTGTGTGTGTGTGTGTGTGTGTGTGTGTGTGTGTGTGTGTGTGTTAGAGAGAAACAGAAGGGGGGTGTAGGTACTAACAAAGCACATTTGGGGGTCAATGTCATTAGAAGCGATGTACTACACAACTCATTACTACACACTGCAGGGTCAAGAGACCCAATGCAAAGAGGAGCTACAGGTCACAGCCCCAGAGTGTGTTCATTTCAACGCCACAGCAACAGTGCAGCTGCACGCACACACGCACACACACACACGGGCAAAGATGCACATATATAAAATAGAAATGTACACACAGAAATACACGCGCACACAGCACACACGCACACACGCACACACGCACACACGCACACACGCACACACGCACACACGCACACACGCACACACGCACACACGCACACACGCACACACGCACACACGCACACACGCACACACGCACACACGCACACACGCACACACGCACGGGCAAAGATGCACATATATAAAATAGAAATGTACACACAGAAATACACGCGCACACACACACACAAAATACCCACAGAAATACACGCATGCACAGACGCACATACACACAATACACATGCATAGACACAGACACACAATAACAAACAAACATACACAGAGGCACACATATGCACACAAATACAAATACTCAGACACACACATACACACACACACCCTCCTCTTCCCAGAGAGGTCACAGATGCTAGAGGGGGTGGGGTTTATTAAAAGGCAGGCAAGGGTGTGTCTGTGTGTGTGAGTCCTGCCCCACATCATAAACCTTGTGTACTCGTCTCGTCCAAAAACTAATGCGCACACACTCTCAGTGACTGATTTCTGCTCTGAAGGCTTTTACAACGTTGTGAGATCTTATTGGAGAAATTTTGCTTCTTGGTAAACAAGAGATTTCAGTTTCCTTCTCCAGAAAGGAGAAGATGGAGTGATGTGGCAGCGACACACTCAGCAGAATGACAGGAAAGGCTGAGGGACAAACAGCCTGGCCTTGCATGACAGTACAGAGTAAGCGGAGACGAAGGAAGCTGACGGTGACACAATTGCACACTCTACAACGCCATCTGCTGGACACACTGATTCCTGCAGATGTGCAAATCACAAGTCTCTGACTTCACCCGAGAGAAAAGAAATAGTTATTAAATCTTTTTGCATATTTAATTTGTCACGTTTTACGCTGGATGCCTTTCCTAACGTGGGTTCCTAACGTAACAGTCATTAAATAAAGAGAGTAAAAAAATGGATGGGAGGAAGGAAGTAGTGAAGAAAAAAGTAAAGGATGACAAATAGTAAAAGAATGTACACAAGGACAGAGGAAAAGAGAACATTAAGACAAATGGATGGAATGGACTGATGCTTATAGAGAATATGCAGAAATAAGGGGAAAAAAAGGGTGATGTGTGTTTCTAACGTAACATTCATTAAATGAAAAGAGTAAAAAAAAAATGGATGGATGGATGGAAGGAAAGAAAGGAAAAAAAATTTAGTAACAAAGTAATAAAAGTAAAGAAAGGAAAACAGAAGGATCTCGGACAGGATTAGCGGGTGAATAGGGTCTGTGTGTATGTGTGTGTGTGTGTGTGTGTGTGTGTGGGTACCTGTTGTGGGACTGCAGTGTGGTGTAGGAGGACAGCAGCGTGGGGGGGTAGCGGGTGAACAGGGTTTGTGTGCGAGTGATGAGCTGCTCGTATGGAAGGTTCTGAGGAATCCGAGAGAGCAGTTGATGAACGCTGGCCATGTCACACTCACAGCTCTTCACCTCCTGCTCCCTATACAACACTATCTATAACACAGCACACAGAACAGCACAGGTAAGAACACTGCTGAAAAAAGGGAAAGCAGGAAGAGGAAAGAAAAATAAGAAAGGAGGAAAAGCAGAAGGAGGAAGGAATTAAAGAAGATATTCAAAGAAAAGAACTGATAAAAGTCATGCATTAAAGTGAAGAGAGTCATTATTTAAAAAAGTAACAATAAAGAAAGAAGAATAATATTTACAAAACACAACACAATCAAATTCTCTCTCTCTCTCTCTCTCTCGCCCTACTATTGTTTGGAAAGTTGCTGATAAATGATTAAGGTGGTACTTTTTGGTTAATGAGCTCAGACTTTGTTTTTACATGCTGCCCTGCCAGTGCTGGCTACATTCACCCTCATTTACAGCAAACCTGGCCTTTACACACACACACACACACACACACCCAAATCTAAACAGGTGCATTATCTGTTACCATCACACACACACACCTCCATATGCGATAGATTTAAATAGGGATCTATTATATTGCTGGGTCGGTGGTGTAAATAGGCGTCTGGTGTCCGTGCTCGAGGTCAGTGGAGAGTGCACTTATCCTGCATGGTCTAGTCCGAGCGGCTCCTGCTGAAGCTTTGCTGCTTCACCGCGGCCCTCTGGGACTTACACCGACCTAAAGAGGCAGGATGAACTACATTTCCTGCACGCTTTGTTATTCGCACTTCAAACGCCTCTGGCCCCCTTTCGGCTCACGCGCTGCTGTTTGGCAGAGTTTGACACCGAAACGTGAAAGAGGGCCAGCTGAAGCGATCGAGCGCAAACAGGGCCAGCCGCCTTACCTCAAACCTCCACCGGTGTTCATTACAGAGCTTTAATTACCTCGTCTCACTACCACAGAGCACCCCGGATTCCTTTAGTGCCATACGCAAGCATGCAAGCAAGCAAGCAAGAAAGCATTTCTCTTTTTTGAATATTGAGCCATGAAAGAACAGACAGACAGCCTGACAGACAGAAAGAATAACCTTAATAAGGTTATAAAGATATATTGTAAAATAGAAAGAAAGAAAGAAAGAAAGAAAGAAAGCATTTCTTTTTTTTGAATATTGAGCCATGAAAGACAGACAGACATACAGAAAGAATAACCTTAATAAGGTTATAAAGATATATTGTAAAAAAGAAAGAAAGAAAGTTATTTTTCTTTCTTTCTTTCTTGAACATTGAGCCATGAAAGACAGACAGACAGACAGACAGACAGACAGACAGACAGACAGACAGACAGACAGACAGACGTTAAATATTGAGAAAAGAAAGGAAGGAGATACATTTTGCATTACATATTGCGAGATAAAGAAATAGAAAAAAAAAGACAGAACTAGAAAGAAGTAGAAGGAAAGAAGAAAGAGATTTTGTGAATATTGAGTTGAAAGGGAAAGTTCTCACCGCAGCAGCAAAGTAAATGGCCATTAACGGGTGGGAAGCCAGGAAGAAATCGTAGAGCCGCAGGACGTGCCGTAAGTCTGAGAGGACGTGACCATACCATGTGATCAGCCAGCTGAGGGCGAAGATGGTGCCAACCTCAGCTCTGTAACACACACAGTAAAAAAAGAAAACATTAATCTGTGTATCAATCTGTCGTGTGACCTCTGTCTCTGGAGTTTACACACACAACTGCGAAAAGCTCTTGATTTCAATCACATCGACTGCTATGGTGCATCTCGTCACTGTATCAAGCGGCTGTACATCTGTGTGTGTGTGTGTGTGTGTGTGTGTGTGTGTGTGTGTATGAGAGAGCACATTTTGCTGTTTATTCAGGGTGACACTGGTTGAGCTGCACCGCTCGTGGCTACAGAGGCATGTAAACATTGTCAATGTGAAAGAAAATCGTTCTGCACATCGCTCTCTATGGATGATGTAACAGCAGAGTCACGTGCACTCTTTTTTTTTAATCACGGTTCAGCGCTTCGGGCCCGGGGCTGCTCCGTCTCCTCTCTCACACTGCAGCAGGAACTTCCCCACAGACTGCCGGTCATGCAGCAGTGACGACTGAATCTCACCATCTTTACATCAGCATTCGTAGCTATTGCTTTAAACTTCGAACAAGGAATTAAGGAGAACTAATTACATTATGGCCCGACTGCTGGAGTCTCCAGTGTCAGCGATTTTCTTATCAGTCAGAGTGAAAGGAGGAAAAGAAAGAAAATAGTGATTACGAAAAAGAATTAAAGAAAAAATATGTTGAGAGAGAGAGAGAGAGAGCGCGCAAGAGAGAGAGCAAGAAAAAAAGATTAAATATTGAAAGTTGAAAAAATAAAGAAAGAAAGAAAGAAAGAAAGAAAGAAAGGATTGTGATAAATATTGAAAGTTGGAAAGAAAAAAACAGAAGAAAGAAAGAAAACACAGTGCAGTTAGCGAACACAGAACCAGTCAGAGTAAAAGCATAAAGACTGGAATCTACAGCAACTGAAACCATCAAACGGGGCAAAGTGGCAGTTTTAAAAATCTAGAATGTTCCTCTTGCTTTAATATAAGAGGAATAAAACCCTCACAAAAAAAAAAAAAACATTTCCTGCCTTCGTCATCGCCTCTAATCCTCACTCAGCAGTTTGCTATGCAGCTCCCACCCTCTCCGTCTCAATCCCATCCATGTCCAGGTGCATATTTAGTGCCTGTCAGGGCTGGAAGGCTTTTTCTTTTATGTCCTGAGATGAAATGAAAACGTGATGCACACGTTCTCCAAAAAAAACAGAAACAAACTGGAAAAAAACACTGACTTAAATGCACCAAAGTGCTGTAAAGTTTTTTAACTTCCAGAGTTGCGACTTCACCGAGACCAAGCTTGTTAACTTGGAAAGTGCCCTGAGCAACAGCACCTGAAATGAGTTCAACCATTAAACCAGGAGAGCTGCAGTGCACTAGAGGAAACTCCCAGGACGCACATGCACGCATGCAATATTTATCCCTGCGCTCTTATTCGCTCTATTTTAAAATGACAAGCCATTAAAAATAACTTCCCTTTACATACAGGGAACAGGCAGAAGTCCTTTCCACAGCACAACCTGCATCTCTAATGCATGAGGTGATCGAATGGGAAGGGCACGAGGCTTTAAAAGTGAACAAAACAAAAGAGAGTAAAAACAATATCTTTAGCCATCGATAGTTTTGACGGAAAATGTGTTGGATTGACTTTTTCAAGGAAAGGGCGTGCAAAATTTTGAGCTCTCGAAACATTTTCTCACGCCATCCTTTTAATACTAATAATGAGTGCAGAATTTAAAGAGTGTGTGTCCTCGGATGAGAGCAAAGAGAGTCACGGCCCTGATCCGTAGTGCTGCTTGAGACGATGTGATAAACCTCAGAGGATTGCAGAAGCGTGTGAGGCTAACGTTACACTCTGCTGCTCCCTAATGGAGAAAAATCACACTGCGCTCTTCGTTTCTTAAGAAAATTGCTCGCCTGGAACCTTCACTTTTCAGAGCGTTTCTAAATAATGACCTCAGAACCCGACTGATTCTTTCTGAGCTGGGGGGGGGGATCATCTTACATTTAAAGAAGTATGAATGACCTACAGACCAAAATCAAAAAGACACACTGTAAATGGTGCATGTTACTGATGTGCGTCTCCATAACTGAGGCCGAAGCGATTTGCATCTCGATGCAGTCAACGATGCAATACATTTAAAAGACGTATGAAGTGGCTACCGATGCGATGAGATACGATTCAGCGCATCACGATGCAGTGCGATTCGATTTGATTCAACACAATGGAAAAATAATGCTAAGCAATTCAATATGGTACAAATAGTTCACTTTTACTTCTTTGGTTCAGACAGACAGCAAATCATCAATTGAAGTGCCTTTGATTCTCTGATTCTCAGGACATGCCTTGGTCTCCGTAGTGTTGCGATACGTCATTCATGTAGCAGCAGCTACTGATGCAAATTTGTTCAAAATGATGTATTGTGATACAAATGGCAACTTGGATCCGATGCACACTTTTTTAAACCGATGCATCGCACCCGTTAACGTTTAAACCGATGAACCGTTTTAGTTCTGTGAATCTTACAATCGATAATATGTAGAAATAAAATCCTTGCACGCCAACCATTGAAAAATCGTGAGCAGAATTTGCAGACAGAAATTGGAGGTTTCCCCAGTAAACATTGGTAAATAGGTTTATTCCTGTCCTCGTTTTCCTTTATCACACTCTTTCCTTAAAAAAAAAGGAGATAAAAAGCGCAGACGCGAAGCAAGAAAAGGAACCGTGGAGGAGGAAATGATCAGCACCTGTTGACACTGTGTGCTTTCACGTATAAGTGAGAAACGTTTTGCATGAAAACCAGGTTTAATATCCTTCCAGGTCTAGACTCAAAAATGACTATTTGAACGATTTAACTTCTAATAGTTTTTTTTTTAAGGTTTATTCTGCAACTGAATAAAACCCATGGTAAACACTTATCATGCTGCAGCCATATATCACAGGGAGACCACCAGTAGACGAGCGCTCTGGATGGGAAGTATGGCATACAGTATGCTCTGTCATAATCATAGAGTGTTCCTGAGTGTGTGTTACATTGCCCTGTGATGCAGCAGGAAAAGCAGTTCACAAATCTCAGAAGTATGAAGGAGCCCAAATACAAAATCGAACACCAGTTCCCAACCAGTTCCTTGGAGAAAACGTCACTGGCAGGTGGAAATTGGACAAGACTAAAATTATGAAGCGAATCAGGCAGAATGTACATGGACAACAGTTTTTCTCTCAAAAAACTTGGAGGGAAAAAAAAGCCACTTGGAATCACCACTTCTGGACAAGTGTGAATTTCCATCTAACATTATACAATATCTACAAAACATTAACATGTTTAGTAATGTGCAGTATCTCTTCAGTATTGATGAGACCAAAACAAAACAGAAATACCTGCAGAAGCCAGAAAAGTAAAAACTCCTCAGTGCTGATGCGGTTGCATGTTACTACTTACTGTTACAAATCTCTGACACCTTCCTTAAATTGTACTTAGTTAAAGGAAAAAAATTTTTGCCTCAGATTTTATTTGGAATGTCTACTATACAATCCCTTTTTTTAAGCGTTACCATAGTTACAATAATGTTAGAAAAATTATTCATGTGACAAACATCGATAACCAATACATCGGTCATGGTAAAGGCGGTCACAGTCAAGCAGCTCAGTAGCCCAGTTTTTTAACCAACAGTCTGATTAACAGGTTAGTAAAAATGCCTCCTTCTGATTGGCTGGATGTTAGTGATCCACTCCTGAAAACACCGTTTACTGACAGCTGATGACAAAAACCTGTCAATCTTTCCTCTGAAAAAAGTTCGGACAGGTTGAAGAAGCCTGTCAATTGGTATTAATTCGCTTGTTTTAATTTATTTATTTAGACTTCGTCAAACATTTTTCAAATCATGCCCCGATTCCTAAAATGATCGACAGGACAAGACGTGGCTCGCAAAAAAGTGACCTTCGGCCCTTTTTTCCTTTACTTGTTTTAGCAAAACTCTCGAACGTCTTAAAAAAGTACCTGGACGTGTCGATTCGACTGCAGTCTCAGGTAAAGATTTCCTGTCAGGGCGAGATTTCTGACTGAGATAAACACCAGAAATGTTTCGTCAGAAGTCATCAATCTTGTACACATAAGCCGCGGCCTCGTTATAAGCCGGACGCAGCATGCGTGCAAACTCTCATGAACGCTCCTTCGGTTTCACCGTTAATGTCGAACTGGCAAATGGCTTGATGTTGATCTTTTTATAGCTTAATTCAAATACTAATGGACTCCTAATGGGTTTGAAAGAATTGCTTGTCTGTTGACTTTAGCATGCGAGTCTCGTGTGTAACACACCGAACTACATGTAAACCACTCAGATACTCGCTAAGGGGAGAAAAGAAAGAAGGGAACCAACTTGTTCTGTAGATGCTCCACAACAGGGGAGAAAAAATTATGCAATATAGTTTAAAATAGTAAATAGTCAGTAAACTGTTGTAAAAAATATACATACATACATATACACATACACATACATACACAAATACGAAAACATTGCATTCAATATTTTTTCTAGAACAGCGCGTCCCACTCTTTGATCCCTAAACCTTCACAATGAGGCTTTGTGTTAAAATAATGCGCTGGTAAAGACGGCACCTTTACCCTTAAGTCTAAAATATACACTGTTTGTACTAAAGTATCTGGACACCCGACTTACCCATATGTGGGTCTTTCAAAACTGTTACCACAAAGTTGGAGGCACACGTGTACAGGAGGTCTCTGGATGCATTATATATTTTTTTATTCTCTTGAACTAGAAGACCCAAACCGGTTCCAGCATGACAATGCCATCAATATTCTACTGAGTGGCCTGTTTTAAAGCTCTGACCTCAACCCTACTGACCACCTTTGGGCCAAATTTGTACAATGCACCCCAGGCCTCCTCACCCTACATCAATACTAACACCCTTAGAGCTGAATGATCAGAAATCTCCACAAGCACACTCCAAAATCTAGTGGAACATCTTCCCAGAAGAGTGGAGATTATTTTATCAGCAAATGTGGAACAAATGTGGGATGGGATGATCAGAAAGTACATACGAATCTAATGGTTAAGTGTCCACAAACCTTTGTCCATTATAGTCCACAAACAGTCGCATCATTTTACAGTCTTGAGGGACAAACATGCATCAAATATGATTTTTATTTCCAATTTTATATCCCAGTGAAGTTTGGATTCGACCCCAGGGAAAAAATTTAAACGTTGAATAAATCGTTATCCTTCGTTAAAACTTTCAAAATCACATAAGCCGAATTTTTTGATTCACAATAGAACATAAGAACATTATAAATGTTTAAACTGAGAAATTTTACACTTTTGTGCACAAAATGAGCTCATTTTAAATGTCATGCCTACTACAGGTCCCAAAAAAGGTACGGGGGCATGTTTACTATGGTGTAGCATCTCCTCTTCTTTTTAAAAGAGTTTGAAGGCATCTGGGCATTGAGGTTATTAGTTTCTGAAGTTTTGCTGTTGAAACTTGGTCCCATTTCTGCCTTATATAAGTTTTCAGCTGCTGAAGAGTTTGTGGACATCTTTGCCGTATTTTATGTTTAATTATGCGACAAATGTTCTCTATAGGTGAAAGATCTGAAGATCATGGCTTCTACTACAAGCCACACTGTTGTTGTAGTATGTGATTTTGAATCATCCTGCTGAAATACACAAGCCTTTCACTGAAATAGACGTCGTCTGGAGGGAAGCATATGTTGCTCTAAAACCTTCATATACCTTTGTAGCATTCATAGTGACTTCCAAAACATGCAAGCTGCCCATACCGTATGCATGTCAAGTCAAGTCAAGTTTATTTGTATAGCGCTTTTCACAACAGACATTGTCTTAAAGCAGCTTTACAGAAATCAACAGTTAAGGTGAATGGTGTGTATTTATCCCTGATGAGCAGCCGTGGCGACTGTGGCGAGAAAAAACTCCCTTAGATGTTATGAGAAAGAAACCCTGAGAGGAACCAGACTCAAAAGGGGAACCCATCCTCATTTGGGTGACATCAAGAGTGTGATTATAAATCTTTCAACAATACACTGGAGAGTGAGAACTAACATGAGTACTGGAGTATAAGATTATAAGGAAATGTTCTTTCAACAGTCTTTGGTATAAAAGTAGGAGCTACTGAGCTCATGGACCCCCATACTATTAGAGATGCTGGCTTTTAAACCGAGCGCTGAAAACACACTGAAAGATCCCACCCCTCCCGGAGGACACGGTGTCCAACAAGATTTCAAACTAGAATGTCACATTTCGACTCGTCTGACCATAGAACATTTTTACACTTTGAAAAAGTCCATTTTAAATGAGCTTTGGCCCACAGGACACGACGGCGCTTCTGGACCATGTTCACATATGGATTCCTTTTTGCATGACAGAGCTTTAGTCGACATCTGCATATGGAACAACGGATTGTGTTTACTGACAGTGGTTTCTGAAAGTATTCCTGGGCCCAATTAGTAATGGCATCCAACAAAGGTCTTCATCCTCGTGCCTTACACAGAGATTTCTCCAGTCTCTCTAAATCTTTTGATGATGGTATGTACTGTAGATGATGAGATTTGCAAAGCCTTTGCAATTTGACATTGAAAAACATTGTTTTTAAAGGAATACACAATCATTTTTACATACTCTTTCACAGATTGGCAGGTAAATCTAACTTTTATAGCTGATAATATTAACGACCTGATGTTAATTAACGATTAGTTTTAGAGACCTGTCGCAGGCAGGACATTTGAAATGAGCTCATTTTGTGCATAAAAGCGTAAAATGTCTCAGTTTGAACATTAGTTTTATTGTAAATAAAATACCAGCTCATGTAATTTGAAAGCCTTTTAGTTTTCATTTTATTCACATTTTTAAAACGTCCCAACACTTCCGGAATTCGGGTTCCACTTCATCCTCTAATCATTTGATGGGATAAATGTAAGACCACAGAGCTTATACTGCATGTTACTCTAGAGAATTTTTTTTTTTAACAGTAGCAATGACAATTGTATACATTTTGTGCCGCCTCAAGTTGTGAACCGCCGTTTTAAAATAAACCAAATTGTACCTGAGCATGAAGTCATGTAGCTTGGGGTTGACCTGCTCTATTATGGGCATCAGGTAATTCAGGATGTGTTTGGTACTCTCCATGGTGGGGTCCATAAAGTCCCTGCACACACCCAACACAGCAAAGTGTTAATTCTTATGTTTAAAGGCAAAAACACCACCTGTCATCACGTTCTCACCATATAAACTGCTTTTTATGAATGTAAAAAAAATACGCACATGGGCGTTCGTATCCGTTTTTCTCCACCAAAGTTCTACATACTTATGTTACTCAGTTTTCACACTTTTCATAAATACGAGCTGCATTTGTTGTCTTTGTATTATTTTGTGCACAACAGTAGATCTTTTAAACGAGCATAAAATAGTCATACTATACTTGCCTGTGAACTCATGAACCGTTTTAAGCAGTTACTGTGCACAAGCGAACGAAGACGATACTTTACTTTGCATGTATGGTGAAGAGTTTTGAGATCCTGACCACAATCACGATGACAGCAGAAAGTTTTCTTTGTTAAAAAAATTCAATCAACACCTGACCAATATGAGAACTACAGTTCGGTTGTTGCTGTCAGAATTTTTTTCTCACAATATCAGACAATCGATTTGTGTAACTGATACGCGAAAACCTCGACACGTCTCGCTGTGCGGCGGAAAGACGGAAAATCTATGATGAAAACGTTCGATCCGGTCTTCAAAACTGCTAACAAATTCTTGACATTTGGAAAAAACTTCTTGCATTTGTTGTGCAACAAAGGGGCTGTGAAATTTTTAAGACAATTCAGAAAAAATAAATTATATTTCAGTAAAATAACTGTTGTGTGGTTTAATAACACAGAACTTTCTGCAAAAGTTTTTAATTCAGGGGAATGTTCAGCCTCAGCTCACACAAGGTTTATACCTCCCCCATTTTGTTAGCCATCAGAAAACACACTTTGCTGGTTGGCTGCTGGCATGTAATGGGGAAGATCAGTGGTTTCTGGCAAAGTACTGAATTATAAATATCTTGTGTCCAAAGCAGAATGCAGGCTCCACAGGATACACAGCAAAAAAAGTTTTTTTACACTTTTCTGGCAACAACCTTCAGGATCATGGAAAGTTACAATTTGCCTGGCTGTCTGGACTCCTGAAGTGAGTAGACACACCACAAAATAATGAGCTTTTAAAAGCGATATCGCTGGAAGATTACAAGTAAGAAACTAGTCAATGCCAGAGCCATTGTTTGGGACAAGAAGGAACACAACTTTGGAATAACCATAACCAGTCAACTCTCCTTTTCATCAAATATTGCTAATCTGACACATCATGTTTATTGCTCCTCAACATCATCAACTGAATGTATTCATGTC
Organism: Silurus asotus; assembly: GCA_024362625.1. Classification (NCBI taxonomy): domain Eukaryota; kingdom Metazoa; phylum Chordata; class Actinopteri; order Siluriformes; family Siluridae; genus Silurus; species Silurus asotus. The sequence continues at coordinate 392,964 of MU593954.1, read as the reverse complement.
AGTCAACTGTCAAGACTGAACTACTGCACCCCCCCCTCCTGGCAGTCTGCTTCTGAAGGATATTCAATCAATGCAACTGATCCAGAATGCAGCCACATGCCATGTTTTTAACCTACCTAGGTTTTCCCACGAATGGATACATTCCCACCTCTGGCATCCTGCATTACTTTTAAACAATGATGCTCACCTACAATGCCAAAAACATCACAGCACTTCTCTCACCCCCACACTGCACCACGCTCCCTCTGATCTTCTAACACTCCTGGTCCCACCATCTCTGGGGGTGCAGGAAAGCCTTCAAAACTTTTCTCTGATCTGACACTAAGGTGTTTGGAATGAACTTTCAGTCTCCCAGCTGTTCTTATACATATTTTCTCCCACACCAGGAGGTGCATTGGGGGGCAAGGCCTGGTGGCTTACTTGCTATTTCCATAGCGGAGTACTTTATCCCTATTCCCACAATTGAGCACCCTATGGGGGTTAGGAGCCTTGCTCAGGGATCCAGTGGTGGCAGCCTGGTATGGCGGAGATTCGAACCCACAACGCTCAGATTCAAAGTCCAATGCCTTAACCACCTCCCCCCTTTTTATATAAAAAACATTTTCTCTTCAGAATGTTAAACTGGTATTATTCTTCGTCTGTGTCCTAATGAACCAGCACCGGAATGTATTTAATGATACTTCATTACACTTTGTATGGGATAACTGTTAATCCAACTGCCATCAATGTAAATGTAAATTTGACTGCAATATATAAGTAGGTGGGGCAGCATTTGCATCTCTGGCCTGTCAATCAGACACACCCAAGCCAATCACAGGCACCTGTAAAGCTCATGTAGGTGAAAGATGGTAGATCTCCAAATATGTTACTCTGCCCCTGTGAGAACATAAGCAACATGCTTGGTTTCACTTTTTTTTTTTTTTTTAAATAACCAATTTTTTGCCTCCTTTTGTCACATGACACAGAAGAGTCTGCTAAGAAGGGGGGGAAAAAACATCAGTTGAGAGCACAAACCTGAGGTGATGATTGGAGAGCTTCTCGACTAATGCTATGGCCATGCGCTCTCCCACCACCAGCAGGAAGGTGATTGCAATATCGTGGTAGCCCTGGTAGTAGTGCAGCTGAGGGTTCCGCTTCAGAATGTCCAGGATGATGTCAATCAGTTGCTCCTGCAGCACCATCCGCTCAGCAGTTCGCATCCCTGGTACACCAGGATACAGAGAAAGAGAAAGAGAGAGAGAGAGAGAGAGAGAGAGAGAGAGAGAGAGAGAGAGAGAGAGACAAAGACATAATGTTCACTATATGGACAAAAGTTTGTGGATACCTGACCATTAGATGCGAGTTGTAGGTGCTTTTTGATCATCCCAGTTTAGTACATTCACTGTTATAATAAACTCCTCTCTTCTGGGAAGATGTTCCACTGGATTTTGGAGTGTGTTTGTGGAGATTGGTGCTCAGTCAGCCACACCTGTGTTCCTGCTGTGAGTTTTCTAATTCATCCCAAAGAAAGTGTTCAGTAGGCTTGACTACAAAACTCTACACATTAACATTTCAAGCATTTAGCAGGCACTCTTATCAAGAGCGAGCTCTATAGCAGAGCTCTATAGCGGGAGATCTTCCACTCCAACACATGTAAAGCATATCTCCATTGAGCTGGTTTTGTCATGGGCATGTCATGCTGGAACAGATTTACTAACTTTATGGTAACCATTGAAGGCAAGAAGAACAGGGAAGAACTGCCAATGGTTGGTAAAGTGGTGGATGTTGAGGTTTTGTTTTTTTTTTTCCATTTTTTAGACTGACCCGATGCTCTTTTGTTTTGTTTTTTTTTTTGTTATTCCTCAGCATCTCTATCATTTCTAGACGTACCAGTTACAAAACAACAAAGACCTTTAAAAAATTCATCAGAAAAACACAATGTCTAATGAATAGCATACAAACACTACCTTTTGGGAATCGGGACACGGATCGGCTGACATCAAGCAGCACCTGGTTGTGGTCTTTGTGGTTCTCTCTGATATTTTTGGCTATGGGAAAGTAAGAAATAAATAAAAAATAGTGAGATTGCGGAACAAATTCTTGTGTCTTGACGTGTATTATTTTTTAAGGTATGACAAATATTCACACCACAATCACACCCCACACACACATACACACACACACACACACACACACACACACACACACACACCAGGTTTTGCAGGAAGGTCAAACACATTGACACTGAGGAGTTTGGGCCAAACTTTTCTTCGTACATCGTCAGTCAACAAGCCTCCCCTGCTGACCGCTGCAGTGCGCAGGGTCTCAATGTCCACTGGGTCACTGTACAGAGCCTTTTGGATGTCTGCAAGCTTCTGCTTCTTCCAGGACATATGATCTACCAGAGGGAAAAAAATTGTAATGTTACTGATGTAATGTAACTTGGACTTGTTTCCACAGTTATGTAGAGATTTGTTGTAAAATTGCCTTTTATGTGTGTAAGAAGTAACCACTGAGTATCAGACCCCTGGATATTACACCATAGAGTAACAGACCCTCTAATATTACAGCACTGAGTATCAGACCCCTGGATATTACACCATAGAGTAACAGACCCTCTAATATTACAGCACTGATTATCAGACCCCTGGATATTACACCATAGAGTATCAGACCCTATAATATTACAGCACTGATTATCAGACCCCCTGAGTATCAGACCCTCTAATATTACAGCACTGAGTATCAGACCCCCTGATATTACACCAAAGAGTATCAGACCCTCTAATATTACAGCACTGAGTATCAGACCCCCTGATATTACACCATAGAGTTGCAGACCCTCTAATATTACACCACTGAGTATCAGACCCCCTGAGTATCAGACCCTCTAATATTACACCGCTGAGTATCAGACCCTCTGATATTACAGATCATTAATTCTGATTGGTTAGAAACTGGTAAATAATTAATATAAAAATAATGTTAAATAAAATTGTTATTACTTGCAAAAATGTAAGAAAAGTAACTGCACACACTGCTACATGCCATAACAGGAGAATAATCAACATTTGGGCGTAACTCTGCAGGAGTTTCCTCACATCACCTGGTTGTTGATTCATTTCCTGTACCTGCACCACCCCCAGTCTATTATTCGCTTATTATTCTTTTCCAGTAAGATTATTTGGGGTGTTAAGGGTTGAAAGGCGTCTTTCTATGACTACATGGCATCAAATGCAACAGGTTTTAAAAGTTTTGGCACCCAGACAGATCTTACAAAGGGATTTATTTAGATTTATTTACCCAAAAAAAGGTTGCTATTTGATCACGTGACCAAATCCGAACCTGTACATACACTGTAATGGTTGTTCATGGACAAAAAGATTTATAGGTATAGGTGTGTGTGTGTGTGTGTGTGTGTGTCCACGTAGATTTACTGGACACGTCAGCCCCATGCTCCCTAGTTAGATTAGTCCATAAAACGGTCTGAACTCACGCAATAATCTCACTTCCTAATATTGAATATAATAATAATAATAATTATTATTATTATTATTATTATAAATCATATAAAAACCGCTGCTCACCTTCCAGCCTGCCAGGTGTTTCCGTCCTGCTCTCATTCAGCTGGTGGCGTTTTTTTACCTTCTTCATCTCTCTCAAATAATACCTAAACAAATAATAAATATAATTAAACTGGTTCAAATCTTTAATAAAAACATAATTAAAACAGACCGGCGCCTTTTCGGTTCACAGAAACCAAACTGTCACGTAAAGCAGTTCGGTTTCAACGCCGGCAACTCAACCGCCCATGATTGCAGGAATATCTTCCTAAGATTGAATCCTATTGGCTGACTGCCTTAAAAACCTCGAATATGATTGGTCCGTTGTCTGAACGCGACTCTGGGTGCTATAAACATGACAGCATGGCCGTATTGCCAGATTTGTAATAAACCCCGATAAATCAGTTGTTTGAGCTAGACCAGCAGGAGCGCTTTATAAAATAAAACAGCATGGCCTTGTTGCCAGATTTGTAATAAACCCCGATTAGTCAGTCGTCTAAATGAGACAAAAAAGTCAACAATAACAAACTCTTTGAGATGATTGTCTAATATATTTTGAAAGAATCTACGGCAGTTTCGGGTATTTATAATATTGTACTTGTTGATACTGCACTTAATAATCTGTAAAAAAATAAAATAAAATAGGGATAGAAATACAGATTTTGGTGAAGTAGACGCATTTGCGCATGTCTGGACCTTTTCCGGTGGCGCCATATTTGAATATATAAATATATTTAAATCTGCGCTGAGAACAAAATGACGAACACGTGCTTTTTAGGTTTTAGCGAAATCAGAACATTAAAAGTTCACCTGAAGTTCTGAAAAGACCGAAATCAGAACACCTACAACCACTTCCTTAGCGGAAAAGTCTTAAACACCTTCTCAGACAACGTGGATGATGTTTATCTTGTGTTCGGGTCAAAAATTGTCCTTGTTTTGGTCCGTTGCTATGGTAACCAGGTACCTGCCTTGTACTGAAAGGACGAGTAAATCTATATGAATATCCTAATGATAAATCACATTGATAATTAAAATGTATATGGAGTTAAATTGAATGTTATAAATGATGTACCACAACTTTATATAGGATCTGGAGATAATAGCTCAAGAGCAGTGATTTGGAATCGTGGGAAAGAAGAGTCGGTGAAAGTGTAGAGAGAGAGAGAGAGAGAGAGAGAGAGAGAGACAGAGAGAGAGACAGAGAGAGAGATGATGATGATGATGATGAAATGCACTGTTTAGTCTGCTGTGGTTAATGTATAAGTTTCACCTCTCAATGTGTAATAAACCGAGTGTTTGTAATAAATCTCTCGAGCTCCTCCTCGGTGTCCGAACTGCAGTGGTGAGAAAACGATCCTCAGAACAAAGTCAAAAACCTACAGAATGCGTGTGTGTGTGACGTAAGAACAGTGAAGATCATAACTGATTGCCTACATAATTATTAAATGTGATTGTTGTTACAGTGGAACAGTGTAAGTGGGTTTGAATGCTCCATCTGAGGCTTGTGTGTGGTCACGAGTAAACATTATATGTTATATGTCACAGAAAAGTCTACATGCCGAATAATAATTAGTAAATAATCACAACTTGAAACATAATTACATGTTCATGTAAAAAAGAAATAAATATGCTCTTGTCCTTAAGAAGCAACAAAAAATATATATTATTAATTCATAGTAATAAATTATTATTATTAATATTATTATTATTATTATTATTATTATTATTATTATTATTAATATGCAGCATAAATCATCTTCATAGTGAATAAAGCATACTTTGCTATTTATATATATATATATATAGTAGTGTGCGTTCTGCAGTGTAGGTGTGTTCACTCAAATCACCTGCTGTGTATCTGCGCACATGTGTGCATGAGTGTGTGCGTGTCGTGCTTAAAGATGTCCACTAGAGGGCAGTTTTACACAGTCCAATTATACAAAATCTACAATAAGCGCTAGGGATAGTAAAATGTACCGATTCGCATCGATATAAAATTTAACGATGTTGATGCACCGATTTAGAAAAAGTGTGCATTTGGAAACAAATTTTGCCATTTGTATCGGGATGCGGCATTTTATATATATATATATATATATA
>MU593954.1:370755-387165 GCA_024362625.1 Silurus asotus | reverse complement strand
AATATTTATATTTATATAATTAATATTAGATGCACTATACTTTTACATATTATATAGAAAAGTGTCCAATAAATTGTGACTTATATTTTACATGTAGATTGATTTCTTTTTACTGGAGTGTTCCTCAAGCCAACTCGCATCAGTCTTAGTTATGGAGATGCACATCCCTATTAAGCATAAATAAAACAAATGGATAAAGAAAGTCTTTTGGAGTAATGGGGATTGAATAAAAAAAAGCAAAGCAAAAAAAAAAAAAAAGAGTATACTGCTTTCCTTATAATGGATCGTTTGAGACAATATTCAACTCAGATTTCTTTTTCATCGTGCCGGTTTTCTGCAAACCTCCTTCACCCAGTATTTCCATCTATCCGTCCAAAAAATAATCTACAATGATTAGAATTTTAATAAAAAAAACTGGAGGTTTAGACGAGGCATGCACGTGTAATCATGTCCTTGCAGAGATATAATTCTGTTCAAATGTATGAGCTGTGTTTTTCAAGGCTTTTAAATACATTTCAATGCATTGGGACGAATAGTGAAAATAAAAAGCAGAAATAGAAGTGCATCACGTAATAACACAATACATGATGATGAGCAGTTTTTGCGTTGCTCAGACTCAAATCAGTAACTAAATCTGCATGAAAACGTCTCAATAAATCAAATGACTCCAGTCACGAATTGCACGTTATAAAATAATTCTCTGGTCCAAAACATGGTGGATTTGTGGTTTCAGTGTGGCAGCATCCACACTGATCTCATACTAATCCCACAAACACATGAGTGTCCGTTTATCCCTAATGAGTGACCCATTGGTGACTGTGATAAGGAAAAAAACCCTGAACTGGTAAGATGAAGAAACCTTGAGAGGAACCAGACTCCAGAAACCATCCTTTCATCTTGGTGGCACAGAATGTCCATTCTTTATAGTTTTATCATTGTGGAGGTGTACTGCTCGGTGAACTGTTCACTGATGGGAGCTTACGTGGTGAACAGTTCATGCCAATTGCAGTCATTGCTGCAGACTGTTTATATTAATTACAGTCCAAATCCAGTCTCATAGTTCTTGAGATGTTTTTTAAGAATCATGTGGAACCATCTTCAGTGGCCCTCAAATGAAGGGAACTATCTCCAGAGATTTGAATGAATCAGGTGGTCCTAAAAAGAAGAAAGGGACAGGAACACTGGTCACTGGTACCCCAGGAGCATGTTAAACTCAGCAGAGTGGGTGATTCTTTGTTTGCTTGATGCCTCACATGTGTAAAACACATCTGCTGCATCAGACTGTATTAGAGTGCGACTGGTGAAGGAGTGTGTCACTGCTCCGATATATTGAATGAATTCATCCCGTCCTTTGAGTCTAAACAAGAGTGAAAGACCTACTGATGTGGAACCAGCTGGCACTTGCAGTTTGTAAAGAAGATGAATGAACCAGTTCAATTAATAAGAATCTGCATACTGATGACGGCTCGGTTTCTATCTCATTTACTCCCTTTGCCACTTTTTCTACAAGACGAGAACGAGGGAGGCAGAGTGCGTTTGAAAAGTGAGAAGGCCGAAATGCATGAATGAGTACAAATGGATAATCTGATTGCCTGTACATAATATGCCTTATTATTAATGTGTATACTTTCAAAAAAGCTTTTTAAGAATGTCCCTCAAGAATTCCAGCACCAACTACATAGCTGCCACTGCTGGGCCCTTGAGCAGGGCCCTTAACCCTCAACTGCTCAGCTGTAAGTCGCTCTGGATAGGAGCGTCTGCTTAATGCCATACATTTAAACATAATAAAACATCAGAACGAATTGAACCGGATCAAAAGATTCGAGGCTGCAGGATAAATCCAATTCCAGATTCTCAAATCAGAGTAGATCTACTAACATCGCACACTGCACACACACAACTCACTCAAGTGTGTGTTACTGAGCTGATACAAATCTGAACTCACTCACTGCTGTAAAACACACACTCATACTCATTTCACACATCCACATCTTCAGTACCAACATATTATAATCGTTTATTACTACACAACCGTTTACATGCTGTTTTTTTGTGCACATCAATTAAACTGCTGATATTGCTGTTTTGCACAAACTTTTATGTTTACGTTTTGTGTTTATTTACAAGTTCACTCCTGTATCCAGGTCTCTCTCGCACACTGTACTGGATAATATACAGCAGGTTTACTGGTGACGCTATTTTGTGTTTTGGGTATTTGTCCTGCACTGTCTTTTTTTGTCTTTTGCACTTGTCTTGTCTTGCACTGTTTACACCAGGTTGCACACGATGCAATCTATATGATGAGGACAACTTAGTCCTTAGTTTAGTGTTAGGTCCTTAGCTCAGTGTTTAGTCCTTAGATCAGTGTTTAGTCTTTAGCTCAGTGTTTAGTCCTTAGCTCTGTGTTTGGTCTTTAGCTCTGTGTTTGGTCTTTAGCTCTGTGTTTAGTCCTTAGCGCTGTGTTTGTTAATAATCTCTGTGTTTAGTCTTAGCTCTGTGTTTGGTCCTTAGCTCAGTGTTTGGTCCTTAGCTCTGTGTTAGGTCCTTAGTTCAGTGTTTGGTCCTTAGCTCTTGTGTTTGGTCTTTAGCTTTGTGTTAGGTCCTTAGCTCTGTGTTTGGTATTTAGCTCTGTGTTTAGTCCTTAGTGCTGTGTTTGGTAATTATCTCTGTGTTTAGTCTTAGCTCTGTGTTTGGTCCTTAGCTCAGTGTTAGGTCCTTAGCTCTGTGTTAGGTCCTTAGCTCAATGTTTGGTCCTTAGCTCTGTGTTTGGTCCTTAGCTCAATGTTTGGTCCTTAGCTCAGTGTTTGGTCTTTAGCTCTGTGTTTGGTCCTTAGCTCAATGTTTGGTCCTTAGCTCTTGTGTTTGGTCTTTAGCTCTGTGTTTGGTCTTTAGCTCTGTGTTAGGTTCTTAGCTCAGTGTTTGGTCTTTAGCTCTGTGTTAGGTTCCTAGCTCAGTGTTTGGTCTTTATCTCTGTGTTAAGTCTTAGCTCAGTGTTTGGTCTTTATCTCTGTGTTAAGTCTTAGCTCAGTGTTTGGTCTTTAGCTCAGTGTTAAGTCTTTAGCTCTGTGTTTGGTTATTATCTCTGTGTTAAGTCTTAGCTCTGTGTTTGGTCTTTAGCTCTGTGTTTGGTCCATAGCTCTGTGTTTTCTGTTATGTAGCTTTGTGTTGTTTTATGTAGCACCAGGGTTCTGGAGGAACGTTGTCAGCTATATATATGGTTGAAATAACAATAAAAGCGTCTTGGCTTGAACGTCGTGTCCCTCTTAGGCCACGCCCACTCGTTCTATTTTGCGGCCCATGTGCGGAGCATGCGCTTGCGTTTGCACGAATGAACACACCCCTCTGTCTTTTTTTTTATTTATTTATTTTTTTTTCTTGTCTGGACACGACTCAGAGATGAGTTTCTCTCCCTAATTAGGCTCCTGCATCATTCGCCATGTCTCAGTCAGCCCTGGTCTAGATGGAAACATGGGCGACCGGCGCGACAGAGGCGCCTTAACGCGCCGGCGGAGAACCGTGACGATCTGCGGGGAAGCGGGCGCGAGCTCGAAGCGCACCGACAAGAGCGAGTCCCGCAACCTGAGCGCCTACTGCGAGCAGGTGCAAGAACCTCTGAGGAGCAAAGAGGATGGCATTAAGGACAGGATCAGGTAAAGATCTCAGCAGGTGGTAAGGCAATTCATCCTGCAAGTGATGCTGATGGCAGTGGTTATAACATCAAGACGTGACATTACGACTTACTTACATAACTGATCATCACGCAGAAGCTGATCAGATTCTCAGATTCATCCGTGAAGAATTGTACAGTACCTCAATCTGGATCCACAATGTTTATCCCGAGGTCTTTCCTGCTATATCACACCCCCCTTCATAACATCATAACGCACTGATTATTATAGGAGGAAAATAATGATTAGATCTTATGCAGATCAACCTGAGAACTAAGATCAACCTGAGATCAACCTTCTAGGTCCAGATCGCTCGCCTTCCAATCTTTCCTATCCTTTTTTAATTCATTCTTTTTAATTCAAATTCTTTACAAATTTCCAGCACACCGAATTGGATGTAAAATCTGTACTGTAGAATGTTACATCGCATCATGTGATCATCCAGACCGAAACCTTTAAATGTTTAGCACCTATTTACCCAGTCAATGAAGAATTCTAACTAACAGGAAGAACTGTATGACTTCCTGTTCTTGGAATTGTGGTGGCAATATTATACCAAGAAGAGAACTTGAGTTTCCCCTATGCTCATGCTCATGGTCTTCTGCACAAAAATGTTATGCCTTAAATGGTCTTAAGAAGGAAACGTTCAGGAAATGATCAAAAAACATGTCATTTAGGATCGGGCAGCTTTTCCTTCTCAGCTCCTGAAAAGTTAAAAGTTTGTGGGTAAACATTCAGACTGCTATATACAGAAGGGTCAATGTTGCTCCTTCGTTGTAGGTAGGTAGGTAGGTAGGTGGGTAGGTAGGTAGATAGATAGATAGATAGATAGATAGATAGATAGATAGATAGATAGATAGATAGATAGATAGAACTTTATTGCCATTGCATTGTACACAGCAACAAAACGCAGTTTGGCATCTACCAGAGGTGCAAAAAGTAGTGATCGTGCAAATAGTGCCGATAAACATGTAGCATATTTACAGCATGTGATATATATGAAAGCATATGTACAGTGAATAAATATAAAGGCTTTGAGCACCTTGTGAGATGTTTGACAGCCAACATTTCAAACATCAGGATTTTTCATAGGAAGAAAAGATATTTTTTGCAAATTTTACAATTATTGTCAACAATCTAGAGCAGGATGCGAGTGCTGGATAAGAACGGTTTTATTAAATGAACTGAAATTCCAAATTAAAATCCCAAAGCAAAAAAAAAAATCATCCAGGTAGGAGTCATGTGACCGACAAACAACGATAACCTGGGTGAGGCGAAAACAAGAAACATAGACGAGATCAAAAGCCAGGACACGAGGGACACCATACTAAAAGAGTAACTTGGAAACAATGAGGCATTTATTCCCACATAAAACAAACCCAGAAGATTAGACATGACACCAATCAAAACAGAAGCTGGTGGAACATGCATTAACACTGCGTGATCTTCCGAGATCAGGAACGGAGATCATCTCTGGCAGTTAACGTTTAATAGTTTGCACGTGAAATGTATGTTCGTAATGAGCAACTTTCCTGATGTTGATGTTCATTGATGAAACTGATGAACCATCATTGTGTGTGTTTTAGTGTGTAAGTTTGTGCACTCAGCCATCACACTCAGTATCTGCTTGTTGAACATACCAATATGAATATTAGTTATAGACTCTGATAATATTGGGGTTGAGGTCAGGGATTTCAGGACGTTTACACCACGTCTTCAAGGAGCTCGCTTACGGGGTTTCATATTGGAACAATGTTGAAGCCTTTTAGATCCAGTCAAAAGACATTATAATGTTATAACTTCTAACATTGTATTTATAGGTTTTCAAAAGTTTGAGCAAGAACTTAATACAGTATGGATGTGATGGTCACAGTATGTGAATGTGTAATGTTAGGCTATCATGCATTATGTGTTATTGTGGATGCAAATTTTTTTTTTAAAGAAAAATTAAAGCCTGACCGTACAGAATGTCAACATTTAAGCAGAATTCTGGTTGTTGTTGTTTTTTTTGACATTTTAAAGGTCAGAATCCTAGTGCTTGAAAAGCCTATAAAACAGAACAGTCCAATCTCCTAAAGAAGAGCATTTAAAGGGTGAGGGCCTCGTTCTAAGGCACTACAGCATCGTATGGGCAGGTTCACTTCAAATATTACCTCATAAACCTTTTTCTTTTTTAAAATATTGAAAGAACATTAGTTACTGTTGCTGCCGCATATGATTTCAGTTCATTTGTGTCCTGCTGCGTTCATACTGTACAACTCGAGCTGTCTTTGTTAGTGCACTGGTTCAATTAGAATCCTATTTTTAAAGTTGTAATTATGAATTGCACTTCACCACTACTCTCCCAGGCCTCTCTGGCCTAATTTGTTTCACATAAAGAAATAGTAAATGCCGTAACAATTTCTAGTATTCAGTATTGGCTATATTTGATTTAATTATACGACTGTTCATGTTCATGCGTATTCCAAAAAGTGCATGAAGGAGATTGGATATTATTTTAGCCTCACATTTGTGATTTTCTATCATTAAATTAGTTTCTTTTGATAACTTCTTGCTGACAAGTTTATAAATTCCAATTACTAAAACATCAGACAGCGATTCCTGCTGGTTTACGTGAGAAATTGGTAATTGTATAATATAAAAGTTATATAATAATGTGTAATAGTGTGTATATGTGTGTCTATTTAATTGCTGAAAATCATGGGAGATTTGTCAAGTTAAGAATAAAACATTATTTATATTTTTATTAATATTATTATTATTATTATTTGTAATTAATTAGTACAAATCTAATAGATTGGTTAATAAATTGTAGAAAAATTTAATATAAACATAATATAAATGTTTATTTGTGAAGTTTTAAATATAAAAACACACATTTACATTCAATGTTGTAGAACATTAATCGTTTTTATTGTTGCATATAATAGTTTCTGGTTCTTTATTTATGAAGGAATATAGACCCAAGATTCTGAATGTATGTGGCTAAAACATCTCTGGTTTTAGATAACGACTAGTTTTAGCTCATGCTTTGTCCAGTGTGCCTTTATACTTGCTTGCCTTGTACACGCCTTGTTCATTTCTTATAGATAGATAGAAAGATAGATAGATAGATAGATAGATAGATAGATAGATAGATAGATAGATAGATAGATAGAAACTCTGCAATCCTTTGACTTCACCTCTTAATTGTTATAATACAAAGCTCTAACACTGGAGACTCCTTTCAAAAATATAAATAAGCATTTCCTCTCAGGATAAAATTCACTGCATCAGCAATCACAAATTTGCATGTAGCCTGTTTATAGTATATGAATTGATAAGCAACGTCATCTTGACTGTGACCAAACTAAATTTAAGACAAAACAAATTTAAGAACTTGATCAAGTGCTGTGGTTTTAAAGTTCTAAGTGGAAAGTACCTCTTATGTATCTGATTATGTGCTTGTGTGTGTGTGTGTGTGTGTGTGTGTGTGTGTGTGTGTGTGTGTGTGTGTGGTTCATATGAGTGAGCATAACCTGAGATAAGAATCCCAACTCAAAGCAACACGTTCAGTGCAATAATGCAATGATTGCTGCAGTTGTGCAACATCAAATACTGGCTTTCTGTTTTCACAATAATAATGTAGTTTCCATGTTGTCGGGAGTTTATGGATGTTCCTCAATAAAACCTTTGCCCTTGTTTTCTCTCTCTTCAGCTGCCATCGACTCCAGGAGTCACTCCTCAGCTCAGAGAGTGGTTACAGCAACTACAGAGGAATCCTCAACTGGTGTGTGGTCATGCTGGTAAGAGCTTCATAATGGACAAATACAGTGAAACAAAATGCACTTGTGTGACCAGTAGAGGTAAAACATTAATACGACCCGATTTAGGAAAGCAATCCCAGTAAAAATTCTGGCCAAATCAGGGAATATATGGGAAAAGTTTTGAAAATTGATGCTCTGAATATAGAAAATAGCAACTTATTATTTCACAATTTCATCACCAGACTTGCTGATAGCACACACAAGTGTTTCACTAGCTGTTATTATCTCACGACCTTCTGCAGACAATCAGATTCAGATGTGAGGAGGTGCAGCAAAAAACACAGCTGAAGTGCATAGAATATACCGTGATGTGCAAATAGATAACCATTTAAATAAAAAAATAGAATTAAATAGAGACCTTGATAACCTAAATATTTTTGAAATGTATAGTCATAAAATAAAATAAAGACTGGTATTAAAATGTGTCACTTCTCTCAGGGATTCTTGTAAAATCCCACATTGGCTTTATTTGTATTTATTTACAAATTGAATTAAAAAAATTAAAATGAATAAAAAAGAAAAAGTAAAAAGAAAAGTAGAGTGTGACAAAGCGGGGAATGTGAACAGCATAGCATAGCTATATATTTATGTATGTAGGTTCATGCTGAAATGCACATTTTACTTTTCCTCATATGACCAAAATCTTTATTTATTTTATTTTATTTTATCATTTTTATTATTTTTTATATATTTCTTTTATTGGAAGTATTTATTTCCAGCAAATTTTGTTTGACCAATATTAATCACACCTACTCATCCCCCCTTTTAAAAACCACTTGTATATGCAAAAGAAAGCTTTGGTTATGAAGACATCCTAATACATCTGGCCTCCAGTACACACTTGCTCAAGTTTTCATCTCCATTTGACCTCTAATCAGTAATGCAAATGTAGAGTTGACGTGGTTTTGCACGCTCAGTGTGGAGTCATGAATTCTGTGGTAAAGTTGTGAAAGGAATGACTGGGATCAGGCAAAAAGCAACTTGGCCTTGTTCCACTGCTTACCACACTTATCTAAGTGAAACACACAACTTTCTTAACTCCAGCCTCTTTTTCTGTCTTTCTCACCCTCCAGGAGTCGCCTTTCACAATCAGACAGCAGTCATGGGCTTGTTTCTCTCCCCGACTGAGCTTCAGATTAATTTATACTCAGATCCCCTGGTTGTCTGGTTAATTTATACTCTATCCACTATATGGGAAATATGGTTTGTGGACACCTAACCATAAAAATCGTATGTCATTCCACATTTAGTCCCTGTTATAATTTCCTCCACTCTTCTGGAAAGATGTTCCACTGGAGTTTGGAGGGTGCGTGTGGAGATTTTTGCACATTCAGCCACAAAGGGCGTTAGTACAGTCAGGTACTAAGATAAACCTTTATTCGTCAGACAGTGTGGAAATTTCTAAATTTCTACTGATGTGTGTGAGCCGAGGAAACCTGGAGTGCAGTCCAATTCATCCCAAAAGTTATCAATACGGTTGAGGTCTCCAACCAATGAAAAACTTATCTTCATGACCTTGTCATGCTGGAGCAGGTTTGGGTCTCCAAGATCTAGTGAGGGGAAAAATAATTTCTAGTGTATTCATATTCAGTTGTGTGCAAACCTTGTGGTAACATGGCTTGAAGAGTCAGAATACTTTGGTATATAAAGTGTATATCCAGTCTGATCACTGGTGTAACTTAGTTTTCAGTAGAAGTGGTTAATCTCTGTTGAATTATGCCAAAACAGGATATGAAGTTCTGAGATTTCAATGAAAAAGGATTTAAAATGGAATAATACAAACAATACTTTACATTGAACATAAATACTGTCAGACTTAAATAAGGCATGTTTTTGTAGAGTTTTGAACAGCAGCTTTGAGCTTTGAGGTTTGATTTTCTTGCTTGTGAACTTTGCTATAATGAACAAAAATGATAAAGCGCTTCAGTAAGCGTGATCATACTTAGGAGTACTACATCTTAGCTAGTAAAGTTTTGAACAGTAGGAGAAAACTGGAGAACCCTGAGTAAGCCCACATGAACAAGGCGGGAATGTGTGTAAAAACTCTAGACAAAAACTTGTCTGGTTCCTCTCAAGGTTTCTGTCTTGTGCCACAGTCGCGACCGGCTCATATTTACTTTTAATCACCACATTATCTGTGTAAAGCTGCTTTGAGACAATGTTTATTGTTAAAAGTGCTATACAAATAAAAATGAATTGAACATGAATTAAATAGACACAGAGCAAACTCTGGATTAAATTCCTGACCCTGTAGATATGAGACAGCAATGCCTGCTGCTCTGCCACTTCATGCTGCCTATAATGATGGCATTAGAGGTAAATCTTTGCCAGTGTGCTAATAATTTTACCACAGAAAATGTAACCATCTCTGGAAAAAACTTGTTTTTGAGTGGAACTATAGCATTTACAGTGCTAGAAACCTACTGCTGATGTCTGCTAACAAATAAACCTGGCATCATAGTTATTCTATTGAATTGTTGTGTCCTTAATTTGTAAGAACTTTTAACCTCCTTAGAGGCCCATTGGTTCATGACCCCAATGTTTTCCTGGTACTTAATGATTGACAAATTCACACTACGCACCCAGGGTCCTGACTTATCCTTTTCACCCTTTGCCTGATTCTCTCACCCACTGACCTCAGATACAGCGTAAACAGTTCTGGATACACGCCCATAGAGCCTTCGAAGCATGCGGTCAATGCCGTCTATGCCTTGTAAACCGTGCTGTCCATGCCGGGCTGTTCAGCAGTGACTAAAGATAGGCTGCATGAGCAAAAATGCAGACTTCATTATTACCTTACCTGAAATGTCTCTAGGTAAACTTTCTTTATGCAGCCTAATCAAAACCCAAACTTTTTACATGAATTCACATTAATGAATTGTTAGAAGGCTTACGTGTCGCTTATAAAAATAAACACCCATTTCTCCTGACACTTAGTGGGAAACGCAAGAAAGAGAGAGAGCGAGGGCAAATTGCAGTTTCTAAACCAATATTAACGTAGTCTTTGAAACGAGAACACGTCGGCGTTTCTCTTCGGGATTCCATTTTTCTCATTATAGTCCCTCAAAATGTCCCACAATGCTTTGTGTCTGGTAATGAGTAATTATGGCTATTAAGTAGGAAACTGCTGGGCGAGGGTGATTCAGAGGGGGAAAACACAGCTTGCGACAAGAAATATTGGTGTTGGCTGAATGTATGTTTAAGCAAACCAAAAACATGTTCATTGAAACTGCCACTATCTCAAGAATCAAGCCTTCAGTCTTATTTGTCCTTTTTTGTCATCTGTCTTTTTTAAGAGAATAAAGTTAAGGGTTTTGCGAAAAATTTCCTGTATGTTTATGGGCAAATCCCAGATTTATACACTGTTGGGTCAAATGTTTGTTATCATAACCTCCACTCTTTTTGGGAAGATGTTTCACTAGATTTTAGAATGTGCTTGTAGAGATCTGTGAGATTTCATTCTGCCACAAGGTTGTTGGTGAAGTCTGGTACTGAGGTGAGGAGGCCTGGGGTGCTGTCAGCGTTTCAATTCATCCCAAAGGTCTTCAAAGGTCAGAGCTCTATAGCTGGCCTCTCAATATCTTCTACTCCAACCAGTATAAAGCATATCTACATGGAGCTGGCTTTGTTCATAGGGACATTGTCCTGCTGGAACAGGTTTGGGTCTCCTAGTTCAAGTGAAGGGAGAGTTCAATGCTTCCACACCAGAGACGTCCTATACAATTGTATCCTATACTTTGTGGTAACAATTAGAGGACGAACCACATATGGCTGGAAAAGTCAGACGTCCCAATTAAGGTGTTCATAGTGATACATTGCAATAATGCAATAATTAGCAGTAAATGAGCTTTATACCGAGCCGTATCACACTACCCTGATGTGGATTATAATTTATAGCAGCAGGCTACAGAGTGTTTCATTTTTTCCGAAGAACATGAGGCAGATGTGTACCATTGGTTTTAATGTTCAGCTTACGTCCTCTAAAACAACGATTCGTTTTTTTGGGGAGAATATTTTGTATCACATGAACATCTGCTTTCTAGTATATAAACTATAAACCTAAGTAAAAAAAAAAGAAAAAAAAAGAAATGTATTGCTGTCAATGTCATCCCATTAAATCTATTCAGTTAAATTAAATTTTATTAAATAAGAACTATTAAAAATAATAGCAAAAACAGATCTTCTCATCAGTATATGATTTCGCATATATCTATAGTTATAGATATCTGAATTCTCTGAATTCTCTTCCTGTACATTTCCTTCTGCAGTGACTATTACTCACTTGAGGTCAGCTGTTAAATCTTATATCTGTATCTGAGAGACAGTAGTCAAGTTTATTTCTAAAGCGCTTTTCACAACAGACATTTTCTCAAAGAACCTTGACAGAATTTAAGAGTTAATCCCTAATGAGTAGCCATGGCGAGGAAAAACTCCCTTAGATGTTATGAGGAAGAAACCTTGAAAGGAACCAGACTCAAAAAGGGGAACCCATCCTCATTTGGGTGACATCAAGAGTGTGATCATAAATTCTTAAACAATACAGAATACTGGAGAGTGAGAACTAACATGAGCACTCGAATGTGTGATTATAAGTAATGTTCTTTCTACAGTCTCGTTTGAGGTTATGAAGCCAGGAGCTACTGCGCAACTCATAAAATAGCTCAACATTTGCGATTATCGTAGATCCAACACCAGCTTCTTTATGCCACTCGAAGAGGTCCAATGTCAGAACTCCAAATGAGTAAGAGCCAAATGGCACTGGTACATCTCTAGATGGTTCAGGATGTAATGTACGTAATGCAGGATATTCTCTCCTGGTTATCTGATTAATTTTAAAGTCACATTTTAATTGATAGAGGGGAAAAAAAGCAATAGGTGGAAAAATGATGGTGGTTGGCTGAAGATCAGAGATGTGGATCCATTTTTTTGGACGTTTTGAAAATCTGGATGGATTTCAAAATGTTACAGCTCCACTTCAAGACACCATGTTAATTTATGATGCTAAATGGGAATAAATTGGGTTGTGGCCAACCAGTACAGTTACTTTGCATCCAATTTCTATTAAATGACTGAGCTCCTGATACTTCTGCCATGCTAATATACTGAAGTGCTCTGAAGTAAGGTAGCAGCACAAAAATAGGTCAGTGGGTCCAAATGCCCTTATTTGTGTGTGTGTGAAAGACTAGTTGCTTAGTAACCATGCTTCTTTTTTGCATGTCGGTGGTGTTAAGAAGGTGTAGACGGCACTCCTATCCATTACAGGGCTAACATGTTACTTTTAGTTTTATGAGTATGCGAATGAGTGAATAGTGTAAGTATATGCAAATTCTTTGGAAAATTTGGAAAAGGAAACGTGAGTAGGGCGCAAATGTCACACTTGTAGAGGGGCTCATTGTGGCAAAGTTCCGCCATTGGACGCCGTCCACGTGAACACTGGGGTAATGAGACTAGAAGCCAGACTGCAGTTTAATGTCTAAAACCATATATTTTATGTGCCATGTCTAAATCCACCTCACAATTTTTCCTCACGTTCATCCCCAAAAGCACAGTACAACGTGTTTTCTCTTAGTTCACTTGTTCACACCCTTTTTTATTGACATATAATGGAATTTACTGATAGTCCAGGCTGGTATCTCCTAGCTGAAGACTTCGATCCCTGCAATTGCATTTGTTTTTTACAGCCCTATAGAGCGTGATGTAAATGGTGAAACAAAAATCTTTAAATGATTAACCACTGACACACTGACATGTCTTTCTTTCTTTTTAAGGTTTTGTCCAATGCACGCCTTTTCCTGGAGAACCTCATAAAGTAGGTGCATTCATAGTACATAGTACTTTTAGTATCTCGTTTATCTGAGTGACCTGTCACAGTACTGGCTATGAGCCACTTATATATGCATTATGCTGTACTTAAATCCAAACAGGTTTAATGAACCCTCAGCATTAACCCTAACATTAAACCACATTGTACCCTGTTGTGATTAAACCCACCTCGAAATGCCATATATTGTGTGTTTTGAGATGCTTTTCTGTTCACTATGGCTGTAAAGAGTAGTTAAGTAACCGTAGCCATTTAGTTGTAATTCATTGCATGTTTTCTTTTATATTTATACCTATACATTTAGATACTGTATATTCTGTGTATTCAAAAATCCTATGAGATCATCAGTTTCTCAAACCAGACATATCTGGCACTAACAAGATTTTATTCAAGGCATCTTGAGGTGAATGAGCTACAACAGTAAAAAGACTACAGTGGGTTTGATGTGGTCTTCTGCTGTTTTAGCTCATCCAACATGACATGTGCTGAGGTGATTTTTCTGTTCAACATGGTGGTAATGAGAAGTTATTTGAGTAACCATGCCCCTCAGTTTTAACCAATCTGGTCTTTAACACCCAGCTGTAAATTACTGCATGCTTTCTTTTTTTTTCCATTCTGCCTAAAATGTAGATTCTGTTGTGCATTAGAATCATCAGTTTCTCAGTTAGCCTGGCACTAACAACATGATTTTATTTATTGTAGTGCTGATACAAAAAAAGAGAGAAGTATTACTTTAAATCACAATTACAACTGATCACCTTTATCCTGCATTATAAAATTTAAATTCTGATGGGAGCCTCTTCTAAGATGATCCCACCCCATCAACAGGGCATGAGATTTAGTAAATTATATAAGTATATGAAAAGATAAAGTTGAGTGTTTAGTGTGTATAAAACAGATAAAGATAAAAGTACGAAGACGAATGAATAAGGATAAATAAACGATCTTAAAGTGTGTACTAAGGTTGTACATTTTCTTTTAATCTGTAACAGTTTGACGCTTTCATATTTAGACTAAAAGTCATAAGGAATACAGTATTTTCGCACTTTTAGTGTCATCTTTGCTCTGTAAGCAGGGTTGCCAAGTTCTTCGTATTATATCCTCATACTGTAAATATATCCTCTTTGTTTGGATTTTATATGGAGTTGTAGTTGGGGTGGAATTATCCTCTGAGATCTGGCAACCCTACACGTTTTTTTGTTTCCCCAGTCTTGATGCACAATTAGTCTGAAGCTTTCTGGCAAGCCTTGTATAAAAAAAAAAACTGAGTACCTTGTTTACTTTTAGTTTTTATTCAGGACACATTATCTGTTCAGTGGAAAAGATTGATTCAGTATTCATGATGATTTGATAATTTTACTGTTTATTTGCACAGATATGGAATACTGGTGGACCCCATCCAGGTGGTCTCCCTCTTCTTGAAGGACCCATACAGCTGGCCTTCTGCATGCCTTATTATTGGTAACTTATAGTTTAGAGTTTAACATTAATATAATATAAAGGTATGATATAGTGTCTATATCATACCTTTCTGTCATTATGTTCCACGTTTCTTCATATTCATGCACAAAATACGTCGCTGTATTATTCTGTTATTTCATTATCATCTGGTTATTATTTTCTCTTTTAGTTCTTTTTTTCAGTTCGACAAAACCAAAATTTTTACTTTTTCAAGATTCCTATTTTGCTTTTCTCTGTTTTTATCGATGCACAACACCTGATTTTCTGTTAGTATTCCGGATGCATTGCGATTCTGTCTTTTTATATTTAGACCCAAAGCCTCTCCATTTTGTACTTGTCTCTCTTTATTCAACTAAGCTAAATAAAGCTGAGCCCATTTCTCTCCACTGTCCTTATTAACGAAATAAAACCTGTCATTTTTCAGTCCCAGTGCATAAAAACAATTAATATTCTACTCTTCTGTCGCTTTTTTAAAAACCCTTGTGGTCGAATCAACAAAAATCTCCACAAGCACATAAAAAAAAACCTTCGTGGAGGTTATTATAACAGCAAAAAGGAACTGAATGTGGAATTTCTGATGTTCAAAAAGTTTATATTAATCCAATAGTCACTTTTTCTTCCTGCATAGTGCATTTCCTCAAAGCAGAATCCATTAAAAGGGACTTTGAGGTGGAAGTCCATTTGGAGAAACACTGATTAAATTATTCAAGATTAGCTTTACTCAAGTTTTAGCCTTAAATCAGCTCTGGCTGATTGCAGGGAAACTTAAATACACACACAGGAAATGAGACACAGGTGGGAGCAGTAACGTTAATGATCTATAGAAGGAACAAAACATGAGGAAACAATGACCTCTAGTGGTTCAAACACAAAGTGACAACTCTAGAATCTTGACCATACTTCATATTCATATTTCACTTGTTTCCATTTTGTCTAAATTTCATTTATATTTAAGGAACAAGCTCCAGTTTTGAAATTATAACTTATTATTTTAACACTTATTGAAACTATATTTTTTCTGAGTCTGTTTCCTGCTGTCTTTCAGTGTCTAACGTGTTTATCGTGGCAGCTCTGTACACGGAAAGACAGCTGGCGATGGTGAGAGTCTTCTAAACCTGCATCAATCCTGTAGTTTCTTCTTCTAATGTAATAAATGTATATACACAGATATGTTGTTTTTGTTGCTTGTTTTCAGGGCAGAATCTCAGAGAACATTGGGACTTTCCTTTACTGCATCAATCTCATTGCTGTTTTGTGCTTTCCATCAGCCACCGTCCTCACTCTGACCTCCATGACCCCAGGTATTGTTTCCTTCATACAAGACCTTTATATAAGTACACAAGAAAGGAATGTTAATGCTGTAGACTTCTGTTCATATCCCACAATTGAAGATATTTATTTACCACATTTGGCGGATGCTTTTTTTTCAAAACGACTTGCAATTTTTTATATTTATAAAATAAACCAAACAACTTTCTTAAATGAGTCATTGTGAGAAATGTCTGGTCCACATTAAGAGCCCTTGTTTTATTCCCACTGCCATTATGCAGAGCCGAGTCTGAATTCTTCTTCCTAATCTGAGTTGTAGCTAAACGCTAGGAGAAAGAACGTGTTCATCTCACACATATCTCACATATATATATATATATACTTA
>MU593954.1:358998-370636 GCA_024362625.1 Silurus asotus | reverse complement strand
TATATATATATATATATACATTATATATCTTCTCTATTCCTTCCTCCCTCCCATCCTTACTTGCTTCCCTTCTGTTCCCCTCTTCCTTTCTTCCTTCCCCTTTTCCTTCCTTTCCTTTTTTTTGCTTTCATACACTCTCTTTCTTTCTTAGAATCTCTCTTCCCTCCTTCTTTTCTCTCTCTGAGCATTAATAGTCTATTAAAATAGTATATACTGCTACCAAGTCTTTTGTCCCCCCAATCGCTGAACTTTGTATATATATAATTACCCACAGTTGCACCCACCAATGTGGAGAATCAAGTCTCGTATTGTTTAATATCACTGCCTGTATTCTGGGTTCTCGTTTCTCACCGTGAACAAAGTAACACAGAGAACATTGCAGTTTTCGCTCTGTTGTAAATATGCACTGGTTAAAATTTCTAACATGTGCCTGATCATCTGTGTGTGTGTGTTTGTGTGTGTGTGTGTGTGTGTGTGTGTGTGTGTTTGTGTGTGTGTGTGTGTGGGTGTGTTTGCAGTTGGTGGAATCATTGCACTAGTGGTATACACAGTCGTCTTTCTGAAGCTCTACTCCTACAGGGATGTGAATAAATGGTGTCGGGAAATCAGACACATCCAAGCTCGAAAACTGTCTCGCTCCAACTCCTGTGAGTCCAAACATCACACACAGTATGAACTCAGGAATGTGTAGAAATTAGTTTAGAAGATCTGATGTAGGGTTACAATCAGTTAAGCTTTCCATGAAGCCATCATTTTGTTGTTTTTTTCTACAGCATTAAAAAAATCTAATAAATCTAAGAGCTAAATGTATATGATGATAAAATCATAAAACTATATAGACATTTGGTGCCACCCAGATGAGGATGGATTCCCTTTCGAGTTCTTCCTCATGCCGTCTCAGAGTTTTTCTTCCCTTTTGTCGTCACTGGCTCGCTCGCTTAGGGATAAACTTAGAAATGAACGTATAAATTAACAGTTTATAACCTCATTATAGCTGCTTTGGGACAATGTCCATTGTTAAAAGTGCAACCTGCACATTCCACTACCAAAACCCATACAACTGCTTCCTGCAGTATCACACTGGCTGATAAAAAAGACTGTTTTCAGTACAGTAACACTACAGAGGACCTGATCCCAGATTGCATTTACTCAAAGGAAAAGGGTCTTTATTTCCCTCACAGGAACTTCGTACTCAGGTTAACGTTTGCTTTTTGACCCATTGAATCCAGGATTTGCAGGTAGACAAAAAAAGCTGGAGCTTAAAATAACAAGGATTTTAGCAAGCACGATGCATGTGTGTGTGTGTGTGTGTGTGTGTGTGTGTGTTTATTCTGGTGCTGGGTATGTTTGCTTTTATTGACCTTTTAAATCTTTTAGTGTTTGAATATTTGAAATCTGTTACCCAAAGTAAACTAGAGTTTATAAAGAGTTTATAAAGGCAAACATATAAAACACACACACACACACACACACACACACACACACACACATCCTTTGTAATGCTCCTACATCTTCTGGATGGATGTTTCTTCTGGACTTTTGAGAAATAAAATGTATTGCTATTATTTATTATACTGTACGACTTAATACTATTAATTATCTTAATAAATGTTTTTATATATATCTAAGAAGAAGGTTAACGCCCTGTACAGGTGGGATTAGTTTATTTGGGTGGCATCGGTAATAATATTTTGACATGTGTCTTCAATGAAAACTAGCAACAGAGTAAAAAGAGCCTACAAAGAAGGATATTAAAGTTAAGACGATTAAGCAATACAAGTGCTCAGATCACAAGATTTGGGATTTCTAATGTTTTATTTGTTTTTTTTATGTCACTATCCCTGTTTGCAGGTCCATCTGTGCAGAGAGCCAATGGAAACGCAGCACACAGTCATGTGACCTACCCGGGCAATCTTACCCACAGAGGTACTGCTGCCGAAAGAGTTTGGTTACAGATGCATGATATGGGCAATTGTTGTAAGGGATCAGACTCTGAGAGAGTGTTAGGATCCACGAGTGGCCGGCCGTCCATTTGGTACCTGGGCCTTCAATGAAGACCTACCCAACTTAATCCACCTTCTAATCCTTCCACTTTTACGTCGCAATTATAGAAACAAATAATACTATACAAAAACGCAACATAGCAACGCGTGGCATTATAGAGAGAGAGGCCTTTCACATGTGGAAGGTGAAAACCATTTTATCAAAACAAGAAAGCAAGTTAAGACTCCGAACCTCTACACTACAACCATAACTGTGCCACCAACATCATCTAAAGCAGTTCAGAATCAATATTTGTCTAATAACATGACAAAAACATTACAAATTTTAATAAAATACAACATACTCACAGAGATGCAGACTCATAATTTGCACCGCTCCTCAGAGGCTGTAATCCAGTGGTACCGCTCGTATTCACTGGTCTGGAAGTGGAGAACAAACCCTTTCCTGGGCTGAGACAAGCTAGCTAGCTTCGGGGTCGGTTGACCTCCTCACAATGTCTAGATTTTCTTGAAAATGGATTTTTAAGTATGTACGAGACCAAATCAATTTCTCCTCCTCCTTCACGGCCGTTAAAAAAAAAGTCTAACTCTGATGTATTATTGTGTACAGAGCTACACATGTGTTTTGCAAGTCGAACTTAGTTGTAACAGTTTCCCTCTGATCAACCAATCAGAGGATGAAAAAAATGCTGACGCGATTCTGGGCCAGCTAGCTACCCTGTGAGGCGAATATGACTCTGATTGGTTAAAAAACCAAAAATATTTCCAGCAGTACTGACTTTCAAGGCCCTCGGCAGAATGATTGACATGGCAGCACATAGACGCTGAAGTCTCATTGGATAAAAAATTAAACATACATGTACTGGAAGCAGTGCAGCCAAGAGAAACGCTACAAAATAAAGAGAATAAACTGTTGGGAATAAATTAATACAATTTCCTGAAACAAATATTAGAATTTAGGTTGCAAATGTAGGTCAGTGCTTCTTATAGTGTTTGGGCCAGCAGAGAAGGTTTTGCTGGCCCTGATCGCCTACCACTGATCCACAAACCAGGGGAACTAGAAAAAATACAAAGCAGAAAGCCCCGTAACTTCCCACTCAGAAAAGAAATCCAACATGTGACATCAAAACAACTTGGCTGCCTATAAGGTCAATTAACATACAGGAAGTACATATACATCACTCGTCACATTTAGCTGCCTAGCTTTGTTGCTGACAACATGGACAGCATTTCTCTTTTTCCTCCTAATGTTTAGATTAAAAACTCAACATTCTCAAATCCGATTTCTTGTTTTTTGAGTTTGGAACGCCACATTAGGGAGATGTAATGTTTGAAAACACAGAAAATGGGATGAACAGAGATGTGGTGACCTCTGCTGGTGAAGATCGGGAATGCCCAGGGGTGGTCTTTGATAAGTTATATTAGTCTCAGCACACAATGAAACATTGACACTGAATTAAAGTTTATTCACCTGTTGCAAATATGCAAAATCGCAAATATGTGCTATATGAGTTTTCCAGCCATATGTGGTTTCTTCTTCAAACTGTTACCACACATCTTTGGATGTGGTTGCATAATGATAATTGATAATTGAAAAAGATGAATCTCTCTCTCTCTCTCTCTCTCTCTCTCTCTCTCTCTCACTGTCATACTGCTCTGTTTACAACCCATCCTATTTCTTCTTTTTCGGTAGACATGTATTATTTCATTTTCGCCCCAACACTGTGCTATGAGCTGAACTTCCC
The DNA here is from genome assembly GCA_024362625.1 of Silurus asotus. NCBI lineage: Eukaryota > Metazoa > Chordata > Actinopteri > Siluriformes > Siluridae > Silurus > Silurus asotus. The sequence continues at coordinate 366,888 of MU593954.1, read as the reverse complement.
TCGATCCCCACGGATACGCAAGCGCTTCCTGCTCAGGAGACTTTTTGAAATGGTAAGCTTTGATTTTTATATATATAAATTATAATTATATATATATATATATATATATATATATATATATTATAATTTTTAATGGCACTCATTTTATTAACGCATGATTAATGCAGCGCACATTTCTGTTTGACCATTTTTATTGAAAATATAAATAAATAAATAAATAAACAAGAGGCGAAATAAAAACCTTCAACGCAACACACATTTATTCACAACGTCCTTCCTTTCCTCAGATATAAAAAAAAAGGGAAAAAAAGCTCCACCGAAAACAATTTTTAATCACTAAACATTTGTTTTACTGAAGTCTCAAATCGAGCACCAAAATCCGCCAAATAAAACCGTCCGTGTGGAAACATAGCAAAAGTTCCGTTTGGTGTCCTGATGATTTACGTCATTTAAAACACCATCGTTACTTTAAAACATTTACAAGAATATTTTGTCTTTCAAGGTCCATTTAGAACTGATAAAATGTGCGATTAAGTTGCGATTAATCACAAGTTAATTCGTGACAATCATGCGATTAATCATGATTAAATAATTAATCGATTGACAGCCATAATGTGTGTGTGTGTGTGTGTGTGTGTGTGTTTAAATTTGAGTAAATATATTTTAAGTCTATCAAACTGTTTAAAGATAAATGTAAAAGCAAGATTAAACTAATTAGCAACAAATGATTTGCTTATAGCTAATTTATTACTAAATCTCTTGTAGGCATGTAGAAGTCCAACACATTAATTATACATCATATCTGGTTTCATTACAGCTCTTTTTGATGCAGCTACAGGTCGGGTTGATACAGCAGGTATGTGTGGACAAACTGAAGCTTGTCACTTTTAATCATTTGTCATTTATGTATTTCCTGTAATTTATACATCATGTGTTTTCTAGTGGATGGTGCCAACTGTCCAGAACTCCATGAAACCTTTTCAGGTAAAGTCGTTGCATTTAGGTTTATTAATACGCAATTAATTAGTTTTAATTCAAAGTGTCTTAGAAGTGAAACAAAATCCAATCCAAACAGAATGGTGACTCTTTAGTGATTCTAATGGGTAGAACGTTACTCTCAGGCCACTGCAAGCAAACACCACAACCAGTATCAACCTTGTTAGATGGTTGGATGGTTGCAATGGACCACATTTCCCAAACTCTGCAGCTTCTGACTGTACTAATTGATTTACACCCATTATAAAGTGCCCTTGGTTTACACACTAACTGCAAAGTATTTGCTCAGTCACTGCATTTGTACTCCTGACTTTACCAAACCTCGATATTTCAACTGCCTGTTGTTTTTGGATCTTGGTTTGGTGTTAAGTCTCTCTTCAAGCCCAGATTGTACTGTTCATAGACGTTTGACCTGTCCAAGAGTCTCACCTACCACAAAAAAATTTCAGTCTAGTCATTTGGTTAGATGAGATAAAGATATTCTGTCTATTTTATCCCTCTGAATAATGGATTCTGATTGGCTGGAAGGTGTGAAATTGTCAAACCTTAGAAACCACTGTAACCATAGCACCATACAGTTACAGGTCCATACAGAGTCAAACAGCAATTGTTAGCTTTTCCTTTTCACATTCGAGATCTAACTGATACGGTGAATGCAGCAATTTTGACGATAATGAATTTGACTAAGTGAAGAGAATAATGTTAAAATAAAATATATTTACATAACAAAAATTCTACAAAAGGGTTAAGATTAATAGCTTCATTATTAGTAGTGGAGATTGAGATGGTTTGGACATGTGCAGAGGAGGGACATGGGGTTTATCGGTAGAGGAATGCTGGAAAAAAGGAAGGCCAAGGAGGAGGTTTATGGATGTGGTGAAGAAAGAAATGTGGGTAGTTGGGTTGAAAGCGACAGATTTAGAGGACACTGCGGTTATGGAGACGGATGATCTGCTGTGGCGCCCCCTAATGGGAGAAGCCGAAAGAGAAGACGATTAGCAGTAGAGAAGTTGGGTAGTTATTTGTCTTGCATCATGCATTAAAATCCTGTACCGCACACAGAGCAGCAGATTATCCCTGACATATTCAATACCACGAAATTTACATGGATTATAGAATTACATAAGTCTGAACTATAAATGTCAGTGCTGCTCAGAGAAATGGTTACTGATTCTATGGTTTAATAAGCGGAAATCTTTGGTTTTCGTGACAGGACATGGACTTGTCCCGGATGGTGGAGCGTCTCTTGAAGCTTGCTGTGAGTACTAGACATATTTCCATATGTCCTCACTGTAAATGATGTCACTGTATCTAACTAGAGATAGAGATAGAGAGCAGAAAATTCTAGTCTTTTAGCATTATTATAAAAAAATAAATCAGTACAATTCTGTTCACTGATAAAATACAGTACAACATCTAATTCCACATTAAGTCCTACTTTTGCTGTTATAGTAACATCCAATTTCCAGGAAAGATGTTCCACTAGATTCTGGAGTGTGCTTGTGGAGATTTGTGCTCATTCAGCCACAAGGGTGTTATTATTTAGTATGATGAGGCCTGGAGTGCAGTCACGGTTCCAGTCCACTTTAGTTTATGTATACCTCATGGAGATTTGTGCCCATGGGGCATAAGAAGTGGTGAAAGAGCTGGAACAGGTTTGGGTCTCCTAGTTCAGGTGAAGGAAAAATTTACCACGTCCAAAGACATCCTATACAATCGAAATAACAAGTATGCCTGGAAAAGTCAGGCTTCCAAATACTTTTGTATTTATATGTATTAATGGAAACAGTTTCCCTTACATATTAATTTGATTATATTAGGTAGTAATATTAATATATATTGTTTTTAAGATTACAATCATAATTATATTGAATCTTGTAATTATAATTTAATATATTTAAATGTCTAATATTGGATAGATAATTGATGTCTATGATTTTTTCATAGTAAAGGATAGTACATTTTTTATTATTATTATTATTATTATTATTATTATTATTATAAAGCTTAGTTAAAACGATTTGGATTTTTCTACTCAAAAGGAGAAAAACGTATTAATGTATCATCTCTGACACAAACCCATCTCTCTTCTCCTTCAGGTACCGAATCATTTAATATGGCTCATATTTTTTTATTGGTTATTTCACTCCTCCATGAACTTCGTCGCTGAACTGATGCAGTTCGGAGACCGAGAATTTTACAGAGACTGGTGGTGAGTAGATGTTGCTATTGTTTTATATATACATTTCCTACCCTTCTATTTATACACCCCTCATAAACCGCATCAATACAATAAGCAACATTGTTATTCAAGTCATTTCTATAGAAATATAATGTAAAAGTACGATTTTAAAGTCTTCTATACTTCAAAACCAAACCACCTTTATGTGAAGTACATGTGGATTGTGGAACATGTTCTGGCTGATGGGGTGGAGCTTATTTCCAGGCCAGAGAAACATTAAAAAAAACAGTTGTGAAAGAACGTGGCTGCGATTTGCTAAAGTCTTCCTTGTGTTCGTAGGAACTCCGAAACAGTGCCGTATTTCTGGTCGAACTGGAACATCCCTGTCCATAAATGGTGCTTACGGTGAGTCTGAGCTTGTTATTTATTCCTGCTATTTATTTTCCTGCAGTCATGCAATCAGCTTGTGGCTACATTTAGATAATAGGATTTTCCACGTGTTCAGCAAAGTTCAACTGCCTCGTCCATCTTAGTCACATAATTCTTATTGGTCTATTCTGCTTCTTCTCTGTTCTCAGGCACTTCTATAAGCCCATGTTGAAGAGAGGCGTGAACAGGCTGACCGCTCAGATCGCCGTATTTTTCCTCTCCGCTTTCTTTCATGAGGTTTAAATATTTTTAATCGATTTTATCGGAAAATAATCGAATGTCTAATGATCTCAAACACCACCCACTAAAGTTGAACGCTGCTCATCGATTCTATTCAGTTTTATTTGTATAGTTTTTAAACAATGGACTTCGAAGCACCTTCAAAGAATTCAATAGATTACAAATATAAATATACAATTTGACATAAGCAAGTCTTTATTTGTTTATCCCTTACGTTTTTCCCTTCCGAATGTTTACAAAATTACCAAAAAAAGAGAGAAAACAGTTTCACTCATTTTTTTCTTCCACTACATATATCTATTTATATATAACGATGCACTTTGTCCAATATCAACTTTACGGAGATAAACAGGTTATACAATTTTAATTTATATTTATGTTTATAAGTTTTTTCTCAATGAGCAAACCAGTGGCAACAGCGACAAGATGGCATGAGGAAGAAACCTTGAGAGGAACCAGACTCAAAAGGGAACCCATCCTCATCTGGATGGCATCTAATGTCCATTCATTATAGTTTTATTATTGTTGAGGTGCACTGTACAGAGAACTGTTTACTGATGGGCGCTTAAATGCGAAACTAGTAGATTTTCTAGTAGATTTTATTTCTAAGCCCCTGCAGCACTGTTTATATTAATTCCAGTCCAAATCCATACATAGTTCTTGAGTTGCTCTTAATGGATCTTCTAGCTGTTCCTGTGGAATCATGCTCGTTATTGGTTTAAAGTTATTTCCTGGTTTCCTTAACGACTACAGTTTTCTTTTTTTTTTTTTTCATTTTACTGAGTGAAACTTGCTTTACAAACCGCTCGTTTATTGTCTTGCAGTACTTGGTGAGCGTGCCGCTGAAGATGTTCCGTCTTTGGGCGTTCATGGGTATGATGGCTCAGGTTAGTATAAAACCCCTGATGATGTCTTGCCTGTACACTTGCCTGTACCCATGAGCAGCGTTCGGAACTGAACGACTTTCCGCTTTCAGATTCCGCTTGCCATGTTCGTCGGTCGCTTTCTGCGAGGTAACTACGGCAACGCGGCAGTGTGGATCTCGCTGATCATCGGCCAGCCCATCGCTGTGCTCATGTACGTCCATGATTACTATGTGATTCATTACGGAAGTGCGACAGAGGGCAGGGCTTCACCGTGACCAGCAATGATGAAAAGAAAAAAAAATCAAACCTGCTTTTAAACAAAAAAATGAAAGGATAATAAGAGCAAAAATGGGTGCTTACATTATTCCAGAGAAGATGGGAATCCTCTACTAAAGCACTTTATGTGTGACAGAGAGAGACTGATAGACAATTAGACAGACAGAGAGAGAGACAGAAAGAGAGAGAGAGAGAGAGAGTGTGATATTGAGAAAGATAGAATAAAAGAAACAACCAAACAAAGAAATGAATGAAGGGAATAAAGGAGCAATTAAAATAGAGCGAGAGTAAGCACGGGAGAATGAGAAAGAAAGAAAGAAGGAACGAACGAACGAAAGAGGGAGGAAGAGAGAGAGAGAGAGAGAGAGAGAAAACCTGCCCAGCCAAAGCATCAGCATTAAAGTGCCATGAAGCTCACGCACTTTGTTCAGGTTGAGCTTTCACAACGTACTTTACAGTGGTGTTTCAAAAACACTGTAAGAACATTTGTACGCACTTCGTAACAGTGTCCAATTCACTTTCATTTTTTAAGCATCGCTTTTTTCATAATAAAGCCCTTTAGTTTTTTTTTTTTTGCACTTTATTGATACGTGATCCCTGACCCTCGGCTGAGTTTCTTCATCGGTTATCATTAATCAAAATCAGACGATTGCAATCCGATGACGAATGTGTTTTATTTTCCAATCTTTATGTACAAAAACACTTTATTCTTACACACAGTGTTGATTCATGTTGCACAATTTACATTTCGATTTAAATGTAATTTAGCTTCTTGCAGATCCTTTTTAAGATGATTTACTTTGTAAGACAATTTAATAGACTTAAATTAAAAGGTTGAAAATGATGTATACAAATCAGTTATTTCTACTTCAGAACTTTTCCACTTGACATTTTTGATATAGAGTTGGTTTTATAATAGGATTATTTTATTAAGAGGGAAAAAAAAACCCCTTTAAAAACCACTTTTAGCCCATAAACAAAACTGAGACTCTGCTGTGGCAGCTGATATTCCAGTTAAAATAATAATAATAATAATAAAGCTGGTTCAGACAACAAGGATGTTTTTTGTGTGTTTAATTTTCATTGCTTTCAGTGGTAAATTCACATTTTCACACTGTATAACCCTGTGCATGTGACATCCAACACAAGGTCATACAGAGGTTTGGAATGAAGGAAGGGTTCATGGTGCCATGTTACTGCTGTAAACAAAAAAACAAAACAAAGAGCAGACATAAGTAAGATAGAACAGAAGAGAAAATTGGGGTAAAACAGTCTGCCAAGTCATGAGTCAATGCATTATTTACTCAATATTAGGACACTGAAGACTGCATTCTAATATTATTTCCTCATATGTATTTAATATATAACTTTCACTAACAAATTACTTTTACTTAATCAAGCGTCTCATGGTACTTTAAGCACGGGCATAGGCTACCAATAGACTTTGTTTTTTTTCTTTTGTGAAATACACAAACATACATAATATTCATCTGCAAGTTCTTTTTTGAACATCCTATTCTACATTGAGTGCCTGTTTGTTGTTAGGGTTATAGGATTATATGGACATCCTATACAATTTGCCTCCAACTGTAACAGTTTAGAGAGGAAACACATACGGTTTGAAAAGTTGTGTCCCAATACTTTTGTCCCTATAAATCCCTTAAATAAAGAATATGTGAAATAAAGTAATCATTTCATTTTCAAAACAACTTACAACCTACTTTCTATTGGTAAATGAAGTATTTTTTATATATTACAGTACAGACCAAAAGTTTGGACACACCTTCTCATTCAAAGAGTTTTCTTTATTTTCATGACTATGAAAATTGTCACACTGAAGGCATCAAAACTATGAATTAACACATGTGGAATTATAAAGTAGGCATCAAGAGAATGCCAAGAGTGTGCAAAGCAGTAATCAAAGCAAAAGGTGGCTACTTTGAAAAACCTACAATATGACATATTTTCAGTTGTTTCACACTTTTTTGTTATGTATATAATTCCATATATAATTCCACATGTGTTCATTCATAGTTTTGATGCCTTCAGTGTGACAATTCAAATGTCATAATCATGAAAATAAAGAAAACTCTTTGAATGAGAAGGTGTGTCCAAACCTTTGGTCTGTACTGTATGTATAATATATTACATTACACACAGAGATGGCAAATAAAAAACACATCCTTAACCTTAATAGAAGTAAAGGTACTCATGTTTTAAAAGACTCTGGTAAAAGAAGTGGCTATATTTTTTTACTTAAGTTTAAGTATAGAACTTTGGGCTTTGACATGTACTTAGAAGTTAGAAGTAAAAAGTAGCCAGTAATCACATTGTGTGTGATTAATTTAATCACACATTTTCATCTGTTCGAAATATACCTTAAATTAATCCTTTTTTACGTTTTTCATACTCAAATCAACGTAGAGCATGAGCACAAAATATTCTTGTACATTTTTTAAAGTAATTATGGTCTCCTCTGTTTCCACACGGACGGTTAATGAGGTGATACCGGAGAGACTGTAACTTTCCTACTGATTTATATAATGAGAGAATATTTGTTTTCGGTGTAAATTGGTTTATTTTAAAGTAGATATTTCTGGATCACTATTTATATACGTATTACGTCTGTAATATTTCTTGAGATTCAGGTTTTATTTATGTGTCTGTGAAGAGAGATGACAGACGACTGAGAACACACTCGGTCTGTTTTCTTTATTTTACCAAAACACCACGTTTTGTTATTAAGAGTGCAAACAAATTAAAGTATCGCTTTACATATTCGAATGATGTAATGTAATGCCAATGTAACGAAGTATTTGTACTTCATTACTTCCCTCCTCTGTGTGTGTGTGTGTGTGTGTGTGTGTGTGTGTGTGTGTGATATATATATATATATATATA
>MU593954.1:301087-347791 GCA_024362625.1 Silurus asotus | reverse complement strand
GCTGACAGACAGACAGACAGACAGACAGACAGACAGACAGACAGACAGACAGACAGATAGATAGATAGATAGATAGATAGATAGATAGATAGATAGAAAAGAGGGACAAAAAGCCAAGAAAGTGCAGGTGCTCATTGGTGCTAAACTATAAATGACCCCATTGGTCCATAAACCATATTTTTACTGGACGGTGGACAATATGTCCTCATGTAAAAGGTTAAAAATGCATCTTCCACAGAGAATTTTAAGATAGATAGATAGATAGATAGATAGATAGATAGATAGATAGAAAAGAGGGACAAAAAGCCAAGAAAGTGCAGGTGCTCATTGGTGCTAAACTATAAATGACCCCATTGGTCCATAAACCATATTTTTACTGGACGGTGGACAATATGTCCTCATGTAAAAGGTTAAAAATGCATCTTCCACAGAGAATTTTAGAAGTGTTATGAACTCTATTAATAAACACATCCTGATAGTCATGAATTGTAATCATAGATTAAGATTATGATCTGTCTGTTAACTTTGTGGTAAGGTTGGGGGTGGAACACAATGAGGGGTTTTTAGGGGGTTTTTGCTATTAATTTAAGTAATTCTAACTAAAAGAGATCCATCAGTCACTGTGGCTGACCACACACACACTCCTCACACGCACTATTTAGCCTCCTGTCATCTGAGAAACGTTACTGAAGCATTCTGGCCTTTACATCTATATTGGGAAAGAGTTTCATCCCACAAGCCACTGGGTTGCTCAATACAAAGGAACTGGTCTGACTCTCTCACACTCTCTCTCTCTCACACACACACACACACACACACACACACACACACACACACACACACACACACACACACACACACACACACACACACACACACACACACACACCTATTTTGCATTTATGATTAGATGCAAGTGTGCACTTTATGCAGTGTATTAGTTATTTTTGATGTTCATTTCAATGTATGCCATATGGCTGAACTGACAATAAAAGCCACTTGACTTAATTGAAGACATCTAGTAGATGGGCTTCATGGGCAGAGTTTTCAGGATTACTGTAGGTCTGAGTCCAACCTGAACAGGATCAAATGTTTACTGAAACTGAGCGAAAGAGGAATGAGTCAGAAACCACCTAAAAAGATTTGGTCATGCTTGGAAATACATGACCAATAGGTAATCTTTTCACCTCCTTTATGGGAGGTCAAATTGTTTTTCATTCTTTAACCTGGATGAGCATGCATTACATTTCCTTGAGTCACTTTTGCTCCATGATAAACAAAAATGAGAATTAAACCATACAAATTAAAAAAAAAAAAAACATAAAATACAGCATTTTATTGATCAGAATAGTTCAAATGCCACTGAGTAAAAATGTGCTAATTCTAAAAGATAAAAAACACTAAAAAAGATGTGAAAAAAAATAAAATAATTTGCATTGTGACCGTGTTAATGCTTTAATGTACCCTAACTATTATATTCTAATAATCGAGTGCACAGTAAATAAAACATGCTTTCAACATGATAAGAAAAAAAAGATATCAAGTACTTTTCAGGAGTATTCACATCTTAAATCTGTATTTTGCTGGGCTTTGGTTCAACTTTCGATATCATTTCTCAGGAAAATTGGCGCAGCAGTCCCGGGTGTGAGCGAGAGGGGGCAGTACACACGTTTCTGTACCACTAACACAAGCTATATCTGCTAAATACAGCAGTGCAGAGCTTATCAGCAGATAATCTACGAGCAGAAAATAAATGCTCACTATAAAGAGACCGGTGTGGGAGAGGTACTTGATTATAGATTAAGAAGTACCTTCTTTTGCAAACCACACGAAATTCTAGGCAAGATTCGTATTGAGTCAAGTGGACAGAGGGTTCGATTTATAGATGAACAAAAGGTTGTCTCGCTTCTTTACATCAATAAGTAAATAAAAATGGTAATAATTACAGTATGGTAATGTAAAATATACAGTATGTTAAAAGGAGCTTCATTAAATGAGGTGCTATAAAACAAAAGGCTCAGCAGTGCAGACCGAATTGGAAATAACTCAATTGGTATAAACAAGTCTATTTTTCCATAGCATTGTTATCTACAAGAAAAGCATTTATACAGAAACAATGGATTAATCACCACTTTATCTGAACAAAAGTCGCCTAGCCACAGAGCGCTGAATTCCCAGGGTGAGTCTGAGGATCAATTTACTCACTCAAGTTCTTGAGTAAACTCAGTGACTGCATACCGCCGTTGATTAGTTTAAAGAAGAAGGAAACCAGATTAAGTGCATTGTATAATAATAATAATAATAATAATAATAAAGTCCATAATAAGCTACAAAAAAATTATAAACTTGAAGAAAAAAAAAATAATTTTAGCTAAAAAAAAAAGTAAAAAAAAAAAAAAAAAAAAAAGAAAAGGCCGCCTGAAGCGCCTTCACAGTATAAACATGGAGATATGAATCTGTCTGCCCTCTGTAACCAAGAAATTCAAAAATGTTCTTTGTGGGTTCAACGAATGATGATCAGCTCTTCCTCTTTCCCACCAGAGTACCAAACCACGAAGCTTTTATGGCGCTTGATGGAACTTCTATCCCAAAGAAGAGCTTTTTCATCGCTAACAGTGGTACTTATCCTCCAGAGTTGAAACCACCAATCGAATGCTACCTTGTAGAACGATTCAATTCAGATGATCCTCCTGTGTACGTGCATCTTCTCGTGAAGACTCATATCTTCCTAGTCCTCTTTTTGAGCAATATGTAACCGACGATCATCCCCACGGCCAGTCCGACAAAGGGTCCAACGATCGCCCAAAATGTGGTATGATTTCCGTCTGTCAGAGAAAACATGAAAGAGATTAAAAAAAAAAAAATTATTGATTAAATATCTGATGTTGTATTCAATAAGCAATTTTTATTGCTGATACTGTTTAAGTTATTGTCAGACTTGATCTCCATTTCTCATCAGGCACACCAGCCTACAAACATGGTCATCCTGGGAGTCCACATTAATACGTTTTCATATAAAAACACATATTTTACCCTCTGTTTTTTGACCTTCCGTCCAGGCTTTTCTAATCGTTTTTAAAACCGAGGTGTGGACTGAGGCTTTCGAAAAAACAATGGTGTATTTTTGGTCATTGCCAAGACATTTCAAAGAGCTGGAAGGTAAATAAACGGCAGGGGGAAAATTATCTTTTGCTCAAGTGAGTACAGGCCTGTAAGCATGTTCAGACGTTTCATTGTGGATGAGCAACTTTTGGGAAACGACTAAAAACTCAAGTGTGGGCGAGGTTTTTTTTTTAACCAAAACTGCATTTTTAAATGTATTCGGATCAGCGTAGACGTATCCTTAGACGTTCTGTCACCCTTGTACTCATTAGTCGCACCCGTTTCCAGTTACACGCTCACCCACAGCTACAGGACTTTGATTCATTTGTTTCATTAGGCTCACTGCGAAATATATACGCTCAGATGCTCCTCTGTCACTTACCAAACCTTACCGAGCGTCTCGGGCTCGTTTAATCTGTCATAACATGCATTGGCACCTCAAATCAAATCAATCAAATTAAACATTGGCACCTGTCCAGCCTTTATTACTTGACTGTTATATTCTAGGTTCCTATACTGTGATCTAAAATCTGTTGAGAGACAATCCATACACATAAAGCAAAAGTTGCTTAAAATAAACTCGGCCTCATCCAACGCATTGCTTTCAAGCGAGTTTCCAAACAAAGTATGAGTCAGACTGTGTGGGTGACGTACAGTATCTTGTCAGATTTGTAATGCATGAAATGCAGCACTGGATGAAGCACTTAAACCAGTTCAAAGAATCCAAAGGTCAAAAGGTGTTGATTGATTTGCTGTAACTGCAGCTTTTACAGTTCGGTCTGCGAGGTGAATTTGACAGTTTTTTCTCAGTTGCTATGGAGCGTTTCTCAGATCAGAAATGAAATTCTCAAAACTACTTGTTCAACCTCCACATCATCTAGTCATTTGTGCTCATCATACCATCAAAGTGAAGGCTTTTGTACATTCATTTAGTTGATTGTGTACACGTGTCTGCTGTTTCCTCCATTATCAGTTGTTTGGCGTGTTGTTAAAAATTTTCACCTGAATAAATTTTAACCCCCAAATCTTCTCGCCATCATTTTATTTCATACGTCATTGAATGCAAAATGGTTAAACCAGTTGTCAACAACTGTCATTTAAAATTTCTATTAAACTTTTTTTGGTAAATGTGTTAAATTGAAGAATTGTGCAGATGAATCTTGAATGTCACTAATAAAGGCGAGTGAACGGCACCAACCAATAATCAACTTGTTCTCTAAAACAGGTCAAAGGTGAATCTTGTGAACCTTCAACTGGCAACAGAGCAAAACATAGAATTACAATTTCTGAAAATGGATGAACAACTAAGAAACAAACAGACACTATTACAGTACAGTAAAAGTGTGAATCCTGTCCGGTCTCATGTAAACAATATAAATCAAATATCTATTCAAATAAATACATCTGTGCTGCTGAAACTCATAGATGCCACACAGGAGAAATTCAACTTTGTGCATTTTTAATCACTGGGATCCAAACCGTAGTTTATATCAAGAAATCCTGAAACTGCAGCGTCATACTGACAGCAGACATAAACATTTTGACGATGCTGTTTGTGAACAATGAAAAGGATTTTTCATCCTGATGGGAATGAGATGTTCACGGACAGAAATATTTACTTTTGGGAGATGAACTAAGGATTTTGAGAAAAGTTCAGACTTGTGCAATTGTTGTGCTGTTTGTACACACTGTTTTGAGAAATGCATTTTACTGGTTTTCATATATTAAAGATAAAATGAAAATGCTCCAAAGCAGCTGAGAGAAACTAAAAAGAAAAAAGGTTTTTGTTGTAATAGAAACAGCAGGCATGAAGAGAAAGAGAGAAAGAGAGAGATTTAAAAAAAACGAGCGGTAGAACACTTTTATTCAGCAATATGTACTTTTAAAGCATGTTCATTTGGGGAATTTTTTTCTTGTATTTCTGAATTTTTAACTTGTATTTTAAGTAATTTGTACAAATTTGTACCTACTACATTGTAAGGCATTGGATCACAAAATTTCAGAAAGTTTCTCTTTACATTGAGGAGAATAAGCAAACTGCATTAAAAGATGGCCTGGCGCTCCTCAGACCTCGGCGGTTTTGGTGAAAGTGTATGTGGTCTGTAACAATAGAAAATTCTCTCCTTAAATAGGAGACTTTAAATATAAATCTCATAAATCAGTATTATTACTCAAATGCATTTAAAGCATCTATTCAATTACTATAATTTCAACACTAAAAGTAGTACTGGTAGTTTCTACTTTTAGAAGTACATGAATATTATTCACCACTTGTTTACTGGATGTTTCAAAACATCAGATGAGATTATAAATGGATCAAAATTATGGAGTGTTTACTGAAAATGTACTGTTATCTAAAAACAGATCTAGTCTCTGATTATTTTCCTATAACAACATACCAGTTTTATTCTTCTATTTTATTATTATTATTATTATTATTATTATTATTATTATTATTATTATTAAACTTTAGAAGTAGTAGCTCCATAGTTAGGGTTTTGGGTAACTTATCAAAAGGTTGGTAGTTTAAGCACCAGCATTGCCAAGCTGCCACTGTTGGGCCCCTATGTCAGGCTCTTAACCCTCTCCACTTCAGGGGAACTGTATCATGGCTGACACTACACTCTGACCCCAGCTTCCTAATCCTTTCCTGGAAGAAGAAAGAATATCACTGTAATGTGAAAAGTAAAAAGCCTCTCCTCACTTTTACTATTCTTAACCTTTTACATACTGTCCCTTTTTCCTCACTGATAATTTATAGTTACTAAAGTGAATGCTTAAGAGAACTGAAACAGCACAGAACAGATCTTACCCACCTCGAGGTTTAACTCGAACAACAAACATTTTGCTGACGCTGCCGATTTCATTTGACGCCGTACAAGTGTAGTTCCCCGAACCCACAGACGATAAGGGAAGCACTGGATGGCCTACATTAAACTCCTTCTGCAGAGATGATGACCATGTATAACTCGGAGGAGGATTTGCCTCCACTGTGCAATTCAACATGCCATCTTCACTTGTCTCGTTGAAGATCTCTACTACACTGGTGACCTGTGGACTGTCTGAGGAAAGCACAAATGTACATCACAAATCCAGCATTAAGTAAAGGATTGTGTTGCAGTTTGCTAAGTGGTTAAGAGCTTAAGCAAAGACGTACAATGTACAGTAAGGCCGAGAACCTGTGATGCCATTTTGGAAGACGTTTTCACCCAACCCAGTTTCAGCTCTGCCTCACACCTGTAACGAATGCCATCATCGGCTCTGCTGAGGGATAATTGGAACCTAGTGGACTGGTTCACTGGAGTTTTGGTGGAGTCAGAAAACCAGGTTTTGGCTACCAGATGTTGTCCTTTGTACCAGTTCACGGTGAGGAGGTGAACAGGAGCGATATTGTAAACGTCACACTGGAGTTCATACGGTTTGCCTTCGATCATTGGCCCTCTGTGACCCGCGGTGCTGACGGACACTCGGTCTGGAAGTTCTGTCGAGCGAGAAAAACATTCATGTTACACATTGTCCACATCGTTACAATGAAGAACAGATTGAATTGATGTGAATCCTGACCTGATATCCGCATTGATATTTAATAACACAATTTCATACTAAAACTAAAAGCTCTTTAACTGTAATTGAATGGAAAGATTTCAAAAACAGAGCAATTCTTTGGTAGAGACTAGAAGACAAAATTTAAAATAAACTCATCAATGATAACTTTCACAGCAACGGGGTGAATCCTTATAATTCAAATGATCACATTGTTATTTGTAAATGATGTATTCACACTTAATACATCATTTACACTTAAAGAGAATCATAACATAGTTTATAGTAATAAAATATGTGGAAAAGGTCGAGGGGGTGAATGTTTTAACAAGATTTTGTACAAATTACTTTGAAACATTCATTTATAGCCTTTTATCAAAACTTACTTTTCTCTTTGTGTTTTCTTAGAAAATCTAAATTGCTTAATTTATCAATGTCTGTGCAAAAAGTGCTGGGTGATAATGTGATAGTGATTGAGAATATTGAAACTGTTTTCAGGTTTTCACCATGTTTTATCTATAAAATGCCATAATTTCTCAATTTTTTTCCTCAAAAGCATCAGTTTGTAAACATAAATGGGAAAATCGGACAAATTCCATGAAAATAGATTTTTACAGGTAATTATTTTTAAACTGCAACACTACTGTACTTCTGGCAGCTTGTTATAAGTCCTGTATGTCATGATACACTTATTGGGGTTTGTGGGGATGTCCAGAATTGTTTTTTTTGTCCACCACAAACAGCAGATGCTCATTTGAATAACTAACAAAGAGGCTGTGTGTCAAATGCACTGTTTTGTTTTAAGAAGTTACGTCGATTTGAGGAATATCAGCTGGTCTCACAAGTTGACACTGTAATTAGTTAAAGCTTATTTTTTCAATCGCAATGTAATGATTGGCAGTATTTTATTCATATCTTTGGAGTATAATCTTATCTTATCGATTCGAACTGAACTCTCTAAGGGGGCTTTCCGCTAGACTGGAGTGTGGCGGTGTTCATTCAGTTACAAGAGTATTAGTGAGATCAGATTTTGGGTGAAGAGCCCCCTCATGGTGTTCAGTGGGGTTGAGGGCAGGGCTCTGTGCAGGGCACTCGAGTTCTTCCTCTCCACTCTTAATACACTATGTTTTAATAGAGCTTTGTGAGGTCATGCTGGAACAGTGTTTAAACCTATTGGTTCCATTGAACAACATATTATTTTGGAAAGAGAAACTACATAAAGGTGTGATGGTCCGATGCCTACATTTACCGTAGTCATATAGTGTTTTTTAGTTTAAAGGTTTTTTTTTTGCGTAAAGAAACAGCTTCTTACTGTAGACAGTTACAGGAAGTTTTGTTTGACACTGCCATGTCGACGTTTTGAGGAAGCAGATAGGCTGTATGTCCCAGTGCACGAGGCTGTCCAACTTCCAGGTGACGAGCTGGACGTCTTCGATCATGTCCACTGCTCCCTGTGACGCCTCCCAGCCCATGCCTGTGTGAACACTTGGAGTCGCAGTCAAACAATTGGCTGAGGCTGAATCTCCATACTCCACCAGCAGTTCAGTAGGCATGAGCACAAGGTCACAACTGACTTCTAGAAAAAGAATCAAAAGCATTGATTTATTCCTAAGAGTTGAACAGTGGTGCACAAAGTGCACAAAACATGTACTTTAGTAGTAGTAGTAGTAGAGATCCAGTAAAAGTGCTCTCTTTATAGTCAAGTCAAGTCAAATTCATTCATGAAGCACATTTAATAACAACAGCTGTTGGCCAAAGTGCTATACAGAATTTAAGCATATTATAAAATACAAAATACAAAAATATAAAAGTCAACATAGGACACGGCAACAGTTATTACACTGAAGTTATGCCAGTGTGCTTATTTATGATCATACGCAACAGTAAATAAATAAGTTTAATTTCAATTGAGTAAAAATACAAAAGTAAATCAACTCAGTTTATGTAAAAAAAAAAAAAACTCTGTTACTCTCAGCACAACAGTCTATTAATAGAATGATATGAATTACTTAAACACTGATTGATATCGATTCAAATCCAAAAACAGTCTTTTTAACGTCTTCAAAAAAATCGCAGAGTCAGGAGTTTCTTCCATCATTTAGTTCTCTCAAAATGTTCTGCTTGCTGTTGAACTGACGCTGAACTGTATGTTTTTGCTAAGTATTCAGAATGTAAAAATTAAAGTAAATTGTGTGTATTTATCCCTGATGAAGCCTGGGGGTGACTGTGTCAATGAAAAACTCCCTTAATGGTATGAGAAAGAAACTTTGAGAAGAACCAGTCTCAAAAGGGGAAACTATCCTTATTTGGGTGACATCAAGAGTGTGATTATAGTCTTTAAAACAATACAAAACACCACCATGAGTACCACGAGTGTGTGTGATTATGAGTAATGTCCTTTTTATTGTCTTCTACAGTCAGTTTGACGTTATGGAACCAGGAGCTACTAAGCAACTCATAAAATAGTTAAACATTTAAGATCATCATAGATCCAACACCAGCTTCTCCATGCTATAGCCTTTAAACATTCAAAACAGAGCGCATGCTCTACCCTGATTGGTGGCTTGCTGCGTGACTGACCAGTTAACTTTTCATCCAAGATATTTGACATTAAAATGTTGTGAACTTAATGTAAAAGTCTCCCCAAATAGAAATACTTCAGTGAATTAAAGATATGTGAAAAAGCCACTTAAGCAAAGTAACGAATTACATTTAATTGGTTACTGTCCACCATTGGAGTTGAGTGATTACGCTGCAATGATCGTTAAAGTTTATTAATAGACTCAGCTGGTGCAAAGCTTATGAACGTTATGAAGTGCTTTATTACATATTATTCATTGAGGAAGTATTAAACAGGGTAATGAAATCTCATTTTCCATCTTGGATGTTATATGATATTAAATCAAAATAATTTGTCTTACAGCATATTTGTGAAAATACTAACTGTGTAATATATGTAGTGTGTTAATATATAAATAGATATAGATATAGAGCTCTGACCTCAACTCTACTGAACACCTTTGGGATGAATTTGATTGCTGACTGCACCCCAGACCTCCTCATCTCACCTACATCAGTACCTGACCTTACTAACAGCCCTGTGGCTAAATAAGCACAAACCTCCACAAGCACACTCCAACATCTGGTGGAACATCTTCTCAAAAGAGTGGAGGTTACTATAAATGAGGAATGGGATGTTTAAAAAGCACATACAGATTTTAGTGTCTGGTGTCCACAAACGATTGTCTATATAGTGTATGTTTAATTGACTGAATAATTAGATTGTGCTGTTATATATAATAATAGATTTTGTGATTAATAATTCGTAATAAATGATAAAGCGGTGAGATGCGGTCTGATGTGAAGCAGTTACTTTCTGCAGCCTGAAATTTATGTTTAAATTTTAAATTTTTATTATTTTTTTTTTTAAGTTTAACACATGATACTTTTTTTAATAAACTTTTATGTTAATTGGATTTAATGTGGTTACAAATGTGTCGGCAAAAAAAAAAAAAATCACAGCAAGCACCCTGGCCTACAAACACAGCCAACAATGACATCAAACCTGTGCCCAATAACACACACACATACACACACACACACACACACACACACACACACACACACACACACACACACTCTTTTAAAAAGAAACCCTGTTTCACTTAATAAATGCAAAGTTTTTGCTCCTCATACGCCTCATACTTTGCCTGTTCCTCAAACACGTTTGTGGATTACTGATTTGTATGTGTCTCATTTGAATCCAAATATGTTTCTACATTGATCTATTATGTGGTCAAGGAGCAGGCAAAGTTCAGTTGATCAGCATTTGCACTAGAATAGAACAGACAAGTTCAGAACAGTGGAGAGAAAACAGTTATATATCACCAATGAACCCAGGCTGAGTAATGTCAGGTGTAAGAGGATTGAATCTGAGCAAATACTTGGTGTTTGTAAAGTGAAGCAGAGACGAGCTCAACCATTAATTCGGTGATGTAGAACGTTAAGAGATGTAGTCTGTGATGGCTATATTTGTAGGTCAGGATGTTTACTGTAAATTGAAAGTGTGGTTTATGTGCTTTATGTGTTTTTTTTCTGAGATCTTTCACGTTTTCACTTGTTTCAATTAAGAAAACCAGGAGAAAATATTTGGCTTGTTACAGCAAAACTTTGTCCTGAGAAAAGTGATTGCTGCCACTGGAAACTGTTTATCCACTAATTACTGTATTAAAAGCTACATACAGCATTTACAATATAATATAAATCTGAGGTTTGAATTGCTGTCATGATGGCTGGATGATTAATCAGCGCCTGGGTTTTGACCAATCAGAATCAACTATTCATCAGCATTGTGGAAGAAGACACACACGAACACCTTTCTTACCTGTTTTGAGATTAATAATATGTCATAAAAAAATCTCTTCAGCTTCTGGAGGACATTTTCATAATACATACACTATATACACAAAGGTTCATGGACACCTGACAAAAAGATTGGGTTGTGAACATCCCATTCTACATTTACTTCCCATTTGCTGTTATAATAACCTTCATTTTTCTGGGAAGATGTTCTAGATTTTGGAGATTTTTTTAGGTATTGATGTAGGTGAGATGAGGAGGCCTGGGGTGAAGTCAGTTTTCCAATTTATTCCAAAGGTGTTCAATAGGGTTGAGGTCAGAGTTCTATAGCAGGCCACTCAACATCTTCCACTCCAACCTATGTAAAGTATATTTTCATGGGTTTCTTGGCTTTGTGCAGAGACATTGTCATGCTGGAACAAGTTTATGTCTTCTAGTTTAAGTAAAGGGAAAAGTTAATGCTACCACATTCGAAGACATCCAATACAATTGTGTTCAACTTTGAGCTAATAGTTTTGAGAAGAATCACATACGACTGGTGTCCTAAAACCTTTTGTCCAAATAGTGCAGTATGAAAGGTTTACTAACAGTGTGCCTTCATAGCCAAGATTTTCTGACAAAAACCTTGAAGATTTGAACATCAGCGGATTACTACTCTGGGGTTGTTGGAGTGTTGGAGAAAAAGTAATGATACCTGTGTTTTGTGACGTAATTTCAACCATTGACAGAATATTGTTTAATAATTGATCTATTTTGTGACATTATATTTTGCCATGGCTGTTCTTTTCACATAAACCTACCATTGCTTGACATTCTTTGTATAACATCATTTAATATAACTGAACAAAATGTATGGCATCATTGGGAACACAAATGAAAGTGCATTTGCAAACTGACAGAAACGAGCGTCGTGGCAACGGTTGTATATAAAAAAAAGGACTGTTTAATTTTAAAATAGAAGCATTTACAAATAAAATAAAAACAAAAAAACATTGAAAAAGCACAATATGTACATATATACTGTAATTAAATAGAACTAAATAGTGCTGGAGCAGTAGACATGTTTTATCAAAAGCGTTCAGTGTACACGGAGAATTTACATTTACACAAAGGCAGGAGGGAAATGACCTTAGGCATTGTCTGGAGTCATTCAACTAATCAGAGCACCACTTCCAGTACTTTAACACTGATGATGGACATTTTGTTGCAGTTGTTCCTTCTAGCTTGCTGCATGTTGGTCACGAGTGCAAATTGTTTCTTTGGGACATTCAGAACTGAAATGATATTTTAACATCTATATACTGTACACGAGAAAGAATTGAACACAATGTAATATCTGCAAATGTACATTTTATGAAAATAAATATCTGATCAGTGTTTTTTTTTGTGTTTTTTTAGGCACTGTGTTCAATAAGAGGGGTTAAAAAAACCCTATAAGCATTTATCCTGGCATTAATGCATGTTACACAGTTTAGCAGTGTTAGATTCTATGTAATTTCGTAGCAAATGATAATAAATGACGAACGGCAAAAAAAGAAAATTAAAATTAAAAAAGCTCTGAATAGGTCTTCAGTAGTTCTTCATTACTGACACAGTAATAAACAGTAGTTTCATGGCACAAGATCCCCCATGGTCTGATAGATGATTTGCATTAATACATGAGAGGCTTGATATGTAAGAATGATGAATTATTAGGGGAATTTAAACAGGCCGGCGATGCTCCCGGTGGGAATTCGCTCCGTAATCATCAATCAGTAACAGTTTGCACGAAATCCCAGTCTGTATAGTCCAAAAAAAACTAAAAATTCACTAAAAGCACATCCTACACAATGATCTTCTTCATAGGAATCGTGTTGTCTGTGCCGTTCTGTGCTATGTTGCCGTTCTGATCATTGGGCTTGGCGCCCTTCACGATGTAGACCCCCATCTTGTTGTTTTTGTAGTAGATGGAATAGATGATGACGAAGGCGACTAAGATGATCACCACCATGAGCGCAACAAAACCTGCGATGAGGGGCAGGTAATCCTCTGCGTCGAGAACGAGACCCAAAAGAAAAAAAAAAAACAGAAACAGTTGCAATTTAAGTGACTATTTTTTTTTTTTTTTTTTTCGATTTTAGAATTGACCCAAAGTTGTATCTGGATCATTGTGCTTTGGACTAAACGTCCCTCTGCAAAAGCAGGCAATAAAAGCTAGAGCAATAAAAGGTAGTGTAGTTCACAATGAATAAACATGAAGCAGGGAGAAGGTATATGGTTGATGGCATACATTTAAGCGAAGATGTAATGGCAAAACGTTAAAAGTCTCAGTAAATTACGTCACAAGACACTTTGTAGGTATCATTACAAATTATAAATGATTGTAACACAGGGGTCGTGGTTGAGCACCGGTTTGTGAACGGAGGGTGGAGAACATGTCGCTGACTGCTAAGTGCCACATTAATGAGAGCAGTAGAGAGGGAGGAAAGGCGGAAAAGAGAAGACGATAGAGAAGGCTGAAAGCTGCTACAATGCTCCTGTAGATCTAACACACATTATCCAACTATTCAAAGAATATCACATAGCATAGATAAATAATCTGTAATATTTTCATAACTATATCACAAATAGTAACACTGGTGTATTTTAGCAGTATTCATTAGAAAATCCACTTTAACACATTAAGACACTGAAATGCAGCAGATACTGTTTTATGTTGCAAGTTCTTA
Source organism: Silurus asotus (assembly GCA_024362625.1). Lineage (NCBI taxonomy): Eukaryota > Metazoa > Chordata > Actinopteri > Siluriformes > Siluridae > Silurus > Silurus asotus. Next base: position 334,079 of record MU593954.1, on the reverse strand, counting down.
TTAAATATTGCGCAATTCTCTGATAGTAAACTCTAATGCAGCGATCTAATGCACTTAGCCTTGTGTTCTAGGCCCTCAAGAATTCTAGTTTCACCACATTTTGAACAAATTCAGCTCCAAATCCATTCATGCAACTACCTTCCTGTGACAACCTTCTTTCTTGACTGTTCTATAGATCATACGTGGCTGAATACGGTCACCAACGGACTTCCCATTGAGCAAACCATCTGTATGAGACGCCATTCGGATGCAAACTGCATGCCCATGCTGATGCTGGCTAAATATGTGGGGCTTTGTTCTATATGACATGCATATAAAGATGTAATTTAAATCCCTATGGTATTTTGCTCTTCTAGTACTCACTATATATAGATCCCATTCCAGAGAGCATTAAGAACAAACCAAACATTAATTTACAAATATAAATCAACTTGCATGAACTGGCTTGTTGTTTGTTACCAGGTTCTCAATGGCTTTCATACTGAAAGAGTGACAGCCTTGTGATATAATATTGGTTGAAATAAAGAGTATTATTACCTTTCATATCTACAATGACCTTTTTCTTGGCTGTCCCAAAAGAATTGCTTGCAGTGCAGGTATAGTCCCCAGGACTGTCTATAACTGTTTGGTTTCCATAATTGGTTTTATTGTTGAAGCTCCATGTGATAGTGGGCTCTGGAAAACCACTGGCCTCACAAACGAGCTTCTCCGGATAGCCTCGAAACAGCGGGACCCGAGCCGGAAATTTTGTCGTTATAACCGGTATGGCTGCAGCAAAAAAAAAACAGCAACATTAAAATTGTTGAATATGGATATGTGGCATAATGCAAACGAATCACCTAAGCCTACGATCGTGAATTTAGCTATTCTCTGAAAGTGGGAACTTTTTTAATGAATCAATACTAACCATAAACCTCTGCGTTGTAATTAACCTTGAAAAGTTTGGTCAAATTTGATCCCAAATCCAACTTTGCTTCACATGTATACAAAGCACTGTTTCTCTTTGGAGAAATATTGAGGGTCAAGGTTTTATTATCCGGATTCCGTGTTGTGGGAAATCGTTTACTTTCCACTAGGACTTTTCCTTCGTACCAGTTCACAATGAGCGACTGAATGGGTGCAACATTTAGAATGTCACAACGGAGTGTAAAGTTATGGCCTTCGATCATTGGCCCTGTGTGATTCACAGGGCTGATGGACATCTTGTCTGGAAGCTCTGAAAGGGAATATTAAAATAATTACACACAGCAATAAAACCCGGCTTAAAAGTTAATATACTACATGATAATATTAGAAATATAAGAAATCACACTTACTGTACATGCTAACACTGATATTTTTTGTACAATTGTCAAAAAAACTGAAATTTCCATAACATGATGCCTTTACATTCCAAGCAGGGAGATTAACAACCGAGGCAGGGTTAATGTCCAAGGTGCTCCCGTGATACGTTTGGTTTAAATATTCCCATCTCAATTTTGCATTAGGCACAGATGAATTACATGTAAACGTCACAGTAGCAGATGTGTAGGGAAACACGCTCTCTTGTGGAGAGATCCAAAGTGGACAGTTGGCTTTTGCACCTGCATTGAAACAAAAAAAATAATAACTATATATTGAAATCTGCATTTCTTTACCGGTTTTCTGCTTGTGGGGGTATTACACAAACATGCAGAACATGAGCTTGGTGATAAGGCGTGCCCCAGGAAGGAAACCCCACTTACACTAAAAAAACTGGCTCCAGTGCTTCCTTTACAATCTTCACTGGAATATATTCTCATCACTTCTCAGACCAAGAGCACTATGTTCTGCATAATGCATATTAAATATTTAGTTTAATTTTTTTATTTTTATTTTTGCTTTAAATGAGGAAATACAGTGTTGACTAAGGTTTAATATTTGAGGCAAATCCCATTCATATGTCTAGTCTTAAAAAAAAAACGTTTAAAATAAAATGTGTGCTGTTATGACAAATAAGCCATGTGTTGAATATGTTCCCATATACTGTAAACATAATCTCCAGCAAATAATCCTCTATTCAATTGTTAATTCTACCAGATATACTGTATGCAATGAAATAATGTTTTAAAGACTAAAAGAAAAATAATCCATCCATATTTCACACGATTACTCAACATCTAGTACTATACTTGATTTAGCTAAAAAAAAAAAAACTGTCTGCAAAAATACAGTAGTAAAATAAACGTAAAAATAAAAATGAATTTTTGTTAATGCCTACAAAGAAATAGATTTGTATTATTTAAAAAATGTATAAAATATATTATATACATTTCTAATTATATAAAAGTCACCATACTACCAATATTTTGGAAAAATGTATCGTGAAAATTATTCATCATGATATTTATATCATATCGATTTATCGACAAGCCCTATTTAAATGCCAAAATTTGTGTATCGTCAAGATGGAAAGGTTTTTGTCAATCTTAAAGACTAAAGATCAAGTGTGTCACCACTGGCAAGAAAATCTTTTGGTTTACATACAAAACATAATCCAAATGAATCACTTGTTAAAAAATGTTTTTACACCATAATTATGTTCCCACCAGATAAAACCATTGTTCTGAACACTGGTGTACTTTTCCAAGCTGCTAGTGTCGTATCAATACATGTTTTAATCTTAAATCTATATTTTGTGTTCAATTTGAAAAGGAATAAAAGGTCACGTGAAGTTTACCTAAAAAATCATCATGTATAGATGGATTTCCTTTCGTTAAAATGATCATTATTTTTACAGCATAGAAACCAAGAGTATGTGCCATTTGTAACAATGTTTTTGTTTTGCAGTTATGTAGTAAGATTCCTCAATAATCCCTAATTATCAACCTTGAATTATTTTCACTCCCGAGATAAAAATGTGAAACTTTTCCTAGTCTGTTGTGGAATCTGGTCAGGTGTGGTCGATGTCTCTGGTGGCTGGAATTTTTTATATTTCCATGATATGCCATGCCATGAACAGGAAGAAATTCCTGCCACCAGTATCGTAATGGTTTACACCAAGCATGGTTTATGTGTATGTAACATCTTTATGAGCGATGCTCGGATTACAGATAACGCATAAGAATGACTTTCTGTCTTGAGTGTACTGCCAGTCACACCCTTTATCAGTTCAGCGATAAATTTCAGTCTTTAATATCCTATTTTTCCGTCTATCTTTTCTCCTGTGGATGAAGGCAGCTTTAATGAGCAACTTGTTTGTTCACGAGCTTGTAAATGGATGTAATGAAGTCAGTTGCATGTGTGTGTTTTATAAATTGTGTCCGATTACAATTATTTGCTGGATATTTTCCAATAGAAATTCTATTGATAGTCTTGTAGACCATTTAAATTAGTCACAAAACAACAAGGTAAATTATTCTCTAAGGTAAAGGGGACACATTGATGGTATTCTTGTTGGTACCAAGCCAATAACAAGTTACACTTTGGTTCTGTTTCAAGAAAAATTGTAGAACCTTTTTTTCCATTCTGTTAATTTAAAACTTAATAAATCAGCATAAAATAATCATTAATGCTCTGTGTGGTCAATAAAAACTATATTTTCAGATGGGAATTTGACACCAACTGTATCCAACACAACGGATATAAAGACATTATCAATTCAGGGACTCATTTAGATATATTTTTACTGAATTCAAACACTTAAACAGTTAATAAAATGCCTCCAAAGACTTTGTTTTAATCTTTAGGTCAGGTTTCGACCTAAAAACAACTTTTTACACCAAGAAGTAAAAAGAAGAGGAGGAGAAAAATGGGAATAAATATCGCCCACCGTTAAGCACAAAGCACAGCGTCAGCAGATCCACAAGGAGGCATGTCCCCCTGAACAAAATAGCCATTTCTCTCTCTTTCTTCGAAATAAAAGTGTAAACTTCAGTGCTTTCAGAGTTCCTGAGACACTACACAATGGGGAGAGGTTTGTCGGAGAAAATCCACCCTGAGCCATGAATAGCTTCCACTTATAACGCAGTATTCGGGGTTGCCAGGTTGTACCCGCTTTTTCCCCGACTTTCCCCGACATACTTGAACCACTATTTGAGAATTTAAGTGATACCTCATTCAGGGATTTACAGGCATTGGCAACCAGATTGGTGGCACAACCCCCCCTCCACCCCCGACGCTCAATACAAAGTAACTTTAAACCAGCGGTATTCATCAGAAATATGTGAAAGGACCTACAAACTCCATCAGACTCAAGAGTCCAAAAACATGACTGAATTCCTACGAGGGTTTATAATTTATCATTAGAAAATAAGTAAAAATAAACCTTTTTTAAAGCAAAAGTTTTGTTTTACCATCTCTCTCTCTCTCTCTCTCTCTCTCTCTCTCTCTCTCTCTCTCTCTCTATCTATCTATCTATCCATCTAGCCCTCAATTATTTACTTTTACATTTTATTTTATTCATACACTGAGCAGATATAGAATTAAGGGCCTTTCCCAGGGGCCCAGGAGTGCCAACTTGGTGTTTCTGAGACCTTCCGATCCAAAGTCCAATGTCTTAACCACTAAGCTACCACCATTCATCTATCTATCTATCTATCTATCTATCTATCTATCTATCTATCTATCTATCTATCTATCTATCTATCTATCAGACATACAGTATGGGGACAAGATGTCCTGACCTTTACATGGTGATACTCAAAAGTGACTCAAACAAAGACTCCAAATTGTAATTAAAAAAAAGCAGATAAAAACATTGTCATAGCTATGAGGTACTGTAATGGTCATTTGAGAAATACATTTTACAGCTGTTTTGCTGTAGAAAAAATGTTGTAGAAAAATGAAATAAAGCATTACAATGTTAAATCAGTATTTTATAACTTTGTTCATTGGCACTAATGATTCAATATTTTGGAAAATGTCACACAAACAGCTGTAATAAAAAGCTGAAGTCTTACCTTTAATATCAACTCTGACCGTATGGCTTTTTTCTCTAAGATAGTTGTAGGCAGTGCACTTGTATCTTCCAATGTTTTCTTCATTAACATGTTTTATGTGTAGCAGGGACATGCCATCTTGGTGTACGACTTGCACATTAGATGTCTGATGATAGGTCCAGATGTAGCTGATCGGAGGATTGCCTTTAGAAGAGCATTTGAGATACACGTCTTCACCATGAGATACCTGTGCACTCTTCAGCTCTACAATGTCAGTTGGTGGATCTGAGAAAATTGGAATGGCACGATAATATTATAACATAACATAGCAATTTCTGAAGACTTTTAAAATGTATAGACTTTTTCCAAGTCTAAGCAATGGAGCTCAGTGAGTTCCAGTTGGGAAAAATATAAAGAGAAATGTAGCAAAATTGTCAAGATTTCCAGGCAACCAAATTTCTACCCAAAAGAAAAGCAATTGTTACGTAATACATTGTAAGTTCGGATAACTACAGTTAGATTAACTGGTGGATTCTAACAACCTTCTTTATTTCATCAAGAAAGCATTGAGTATTGAGAAATCTTTTACTTTTACCGATTAAATACAAATATAATGCAATTACTACTTGATAGTAACGGACAGTAATGATGTAAATGTAATTTGTTACTGTACTTAAGTATCTTTTTCACGTATCTGTACTGTCATATTTCCATTCGAGAAGACGTTATTTAACTTCACTACATTTCAAAGTCAAATACGAGTGGATAAAATCTTAAACATGTAAACACGCAGCAAACCACCAGCAGAGCGAGCGCTACGTTTTTAACTTGTTTTGATTGCCACTTGGTGATAGCTATTTAGCACAAACATACAGTTCAGTGTCAGTTCAACAGCAAGCAGAACATTTTGGGAGGAATAAATGACGGAAGAAACTCCTGACTCGAACTTGCCACAACAGCCGTGGCCTCATTTGTAAGATTTTTCTTTAAGCAGTTCAAAAAGAAGGTTTTTGGCTTATGATCATTTTAACAGATATCAGTCAGTGTTTGACTCATTAATATCATTCTATTAATAGATTGACAAGAGTCTTGTGACAAAAATGATAATAGGACATTACAGTATAGCTATAATAAATCATAGTACTGTGGATACTTCAGTGCATTTAAAGCAAATACTTTTGTTCTTTTACTCAAGCGAAGTTTAAATGGACACTTTTACTGGAGTATTTAACCCAGTGTAACTCTACTTTAACTTCAGTACATGGTTTGTATGTACTTCATTCACTACTGTTCCTTTCTTATATGCTTTATGTCCAATACTAAGATAAGATTAAATAATCTAACCTACTAACTCATTCTAGAGAAAATGTTTTGGCGATATAGGCTCAGACTCCAATAAAAAACTATTCATCTTCTAGTCACTGATTTTATGAATTAAGTATATTTTAAACCTCAAAAAATATAAATGTTTTCTTTTTTTTACTTCAAGCATTTTTACAAATCTTGATGGAAAAACAAAACAATTGGACACTTACACAAAACTTCAACTTCCAGTGTATGATTGACAATAGCGTTGCCATTGCTTGCTTGTAGAATGTATTGCCCTGAATCTTTCTTGGTCATTTTATGAGGTATTTGTAATATATCCATATTATCCTTATACCATGTCAGTTCAGGTTTTGGAAATCCTACAACTGTGCAATTGGGCATGAAATCATGGCCCTCTTCGACTGTATAAATGGGTTCACATGAAATTTCTGGTCCATCTGAAAAAAGAAAAAAAAAGAAAAAGGTGAACGAGTGTACAATGCACTGCATAAATATCCACCCCACCCTTACATACAAAAAGTATGTATATAGACTTACACTTCACAACGACGTTCACGGACCTAACAGTTGTGTTATTGATAATGATGTTGTATTTTCCATTTGAGGTCCTATTAAGTGGAGTGTTGCGGTCAACAATGTTCTTGTCTTTCTCCCAGTAATAAACAGGCAATGGATTTCCTGTTGCAGTACAGTAGCCCACCAGACTTTCCCCCTCCATCAGTTGCTCATCATCTTTACAGTTTGAAAACTCAGGTCCAACTAGTGGGTAAAAAGGAACACAAGCACATTAAGTGTTTTAATATGTTACAATTGCTTCTTGCTAACATGTCAATGTAACTCAGTACTAGTTCTTAGTTTGATCAATTGAAAAGCATGTGTGATCCGGTTGGGTGGAACAATCTAACAAAAATCGATCTATACTAATAGTAATCAGGTTTGTTATTGCACTTTGCTTGCTAGTTTTTTTTATTTATGTACAATAATTTAGCTAGCAGTTCAAGTTTGGTTATCACTTCAGGCTGGTTACTTAGCTAATTTTGCTAGCTCTTTAGACATGGCTGCAGGACAGCTGCTCCTTTTGTTATATAAGTGTAATATAAGTGGACTACATATACTGTCACGTCTTCTAAATTTGAGGGTCGTATTATTTGTAACACTGAAAAGGAGAACAAAGCAAGCATGCAGTTTAAAAAATGACTTGAAAGATGGGCCATGGACAGGATGCATGTGTGCAAACTAATGGCTCATAGGCTCAAAATAATAACACTTCTGAGTTTCAAAATAAGAGGAAAGAGGTCTTTGCACTTTTCCATTTCCTATTTACCAGCTATTTTTTCTTTCTGTCTTACAAGACAGAAAGAAAGAAAGAAAGAAAAAGAATGATATTTATTTAGCTGTTTAAGGCCAGGAAATAAGTTGTTTAGATGATATCATGGTAAATGTAATTTAACTCAAATAAGGTAATGTGTTATTTTAAATGTATATGAGGAATAATCACTCTGAGGTCATAGAGTTTTATTTGTATAGCGCTTTTAAAAAATAATGTCACAAAGCAGCTTTATAGAAATTAAAAAAGATCAAGAAAACTATTTTTTTAATAATTGGTGATAATATGATGTTATGTATTAATACAAGAAATAAAACTTACAATGTACTGTAATGTTGAGTGCTGATTTCACTTTGGGGGGTGGTTGAGGTCCTTCTGGTCCCAGTTCCAGCTCTGCCTCACATCTATACTGTACTCCATCATCACCTCTTTGTGGGGAGACCTGAAGTGTCATTGTTTTACTAACTGGAGCTTTGGTCTCATCAGTAAAGCTGTCAGTTTTCACTAGCTGTTGTCCTTTGTACCAGTTCACAGTAAGGAGACGAACAGGAGCAACATTTTGAACTTCACACTGGAGCTCGTACTGTTTGCCTTCAATCATTGGCCCTGTGTGATTCACAAAGCTGATGGACACCCGGTCTGGAGGCTCTGTTAAGAGAAACAAATCTCCTCTTTAAAAACAGAATGTGATTTAAGTTTCAGTTATGAAAATGGTAAAGAATTATCTATTAAAAATAATATATTAATTCCCCAAAATTATTACTGAGATCAATCATTATTTCATCACATTTTTATGTGTTAATGCTTCAATGGTAGAAATAAATAAAATGTGGTGTTTAAAAACTCACTGTATATAGTAATATTTAATTCTGTCACACATTGACCATTCACATGGATGAAGCAAAATGGCTTTAAGTCCCAGTGGGAAATGTTTCCGACAGTCCAGTTAATTGATTGGACATCAGTAATCATATCCACTCCGCCCTGAGATGCCTCCCAGCCAATGCCTTGATGTGTGAAATTCGTGCTACATTTGACTGATGCGGGGTCCCCAAATCGCACCACAATACTTGGTGGGTCAAGCTGTAAAGGATTGTTAACACAATCACCTGTAAAAAAAAAAAAAGAAACCTTATTAAAACCTGGGTATCAATCAAAAGTCTTGAAGGATCACGAGAGCCTGCGTCGACAAATGCTGAATTCAATCAGTAATAAAATAGCGCCCTCACCTGGTTACATACAACAAGTGTCATTTCTATTCATGTTACACGAATAACGCTTCACGATTGTGCGTGTCATAACCCTGACCATTTGCATGTCCAATTAAATACAGTGTCATTTCTTGTCTCAGTTGATAATCTGACCTCGTTAATGGCGACTTGTACCTCAAAACTGCTGCTAATGTGAAAGAGTTTTAAAGAGCCCGGATTCAAATGCTTGCATTACAAAAAGACATTAAACTGACCCCCTGAGATTTGGAGTAGAAATGGGAAGGAGGCCCAGAAATCTATGAAACCCCCTTTTGCAATCCAGTAATCAACAGTCTTTCCCAGAAACTTTCATAATTATACTTATACAGCTACATTTCAGCTATGTCCAGGTATTTATTGAATTAACCCCAAAAGTGCTTGTTATCTTTTTTGAGACTGAATGAACACTGTTTCTGTTAATAAATATCACTAGTAATAGTCCTGGGTTTTAAAACAGACTGTAGATGTTTACACCCTGTAGGTGTTAAGACTGTAAGACTTTCATATAGTAGGTGTTTATGAAACCCTGTGCTTTCTGCTTTGACAGTTCATATGTGAAAATAAAGTTTTAACAAAGCTGGAGGTTTGCAGATGGTAAGAATTTAACCTTTAACATTAAAAAACTTTGATTTGCCAAAGAATGAAAATGAAATATAATATAATTTATATATAATATATAAAAACATGAAATTCTATAGAAACATGTTTCTCTAAATTCCATAGAATTATATTAAATTCACACCTGCTATTATTTTAGGTAAAACACCACGCCAATTCCAAAACATGAATCCATGATTTAACTGAGTGATTCCAGGTTCTTAAGTCCCATAATAGCTTGAACAGCTGTTCATGTCCACTGGATCTCTGATACTTACCAGGTAATTGTCGGAAAAAACATGATAAAGTGAGTACAATCCAAAGTAAGTCTTTTCTGCTCTTGTGGTCCAACATGTCTTAAGTAATCCGAGTAAAAACAGTCACTTGTGTTGCTGGTGAAAGATGCGCGTAACCGTGCGTCTCAGTGCGCGCTCTCCGGTGCGCTCCGCTGAAATGTCCACTGACTGCAGAGACAAGAGCTATGAGCTGGTTACAGGGGTTGCCAGATTGACAAAAACATTACCAGTAGGCTTGGTGTGTTCTCAAAATGATATTAAAAAAAGCTCGAGTGAGACGCAGGTCTATTATTCGCCTGGGTAATATGGGAACGCCGGAGGTGGGTGTGAGGTGTAGGAGGGGCCAAAATTCTCTCATCAAAAGAGACCAAAAGAAAATCCCCCGTGAATCACAGTAATCAAAGTCCATGTGGGTGTGTGTGTTTGGGGGGATGGGGGGTTGGTTGTCTGGGGATGGGGGGTTGGTTGTGTGTGTGTGTGTGTGTGTGTGTGTGTGTGTGTGTGTGTGTTTGTGTGTGTGTGTGTGTGTGTGTGTGTGAGTGTGTGTGTGTGTGGGGGGGGGGACAATATCTGTCTACACAAGAATGTAATTTTAAACATTAGAAAGTCTTACTGAAAATAAAACTGAGTTCTATTGGCCTCATTCATTCATTCATTCATTCATTCATTCATTCATTCATTCAGTCAGTCATTCAGTCATTTATTCATTCTTTCATTCGTTTATTCTTTCATTTTTAACAGCAGGAACTTATCATTGACCCAACCAAGTAACTGATCCAGTCTGATCCCAGTGTACTGGAAAGCACCATGAACACACACACATTCACAAAACTATTCAAACCTTGTAACTGATCAGCAGCTAGGATGAAATCTGAGAACCCAGAGTTAAAAGTAAAAATATTTGTTATGTTTATAATAGAAATTGTATTGGTTTTAATGGAAACTACATTCGTGTAAACATGTGAGTCTTTATTGATGAACTGTTGACTTCTACTGGTGGCATGTTGTGTTTAGTGTATTCCATTAAGGACCCATAGAAAACTGTCTGCAATTTGTAGATCACACTTTGGAAAAGACATCAGTATGGACCATTAGGACACCAATAAGCATCCAGATTCTATATGATTAATTTTCAGGTTTTGTAATGTGTAATATAATTTATATATATATATATATATATTACTTTAAAACATTTCTTAATGTTTGTATTTTATTGAAATACATTTTTATTATAAATTGATTTTTTTGTTGTTGTTAAATCAAAATACAAACAATGGTCAGGAAACAGTTGGATAATGTACATGTGCCTTTTTCATATATTCTTTTATAAAAAGCATTATTAATTTTGAATTTGGAAGTAGTAGATATTAGAGGTAGTTCCTCTTGGTAATTTTCTTTGACAAGAGTGACAGGAAACATGCAGCTGCACAAAGAATGAGAGAACAGCACAAAAAGGGATTCTGATTCCTACACATTAAGAAAAAAACTACCTACAGTAAGAGAGAGTAATGGAAAGGTGAGACAAGAAAAATAGAGTCCAGTTAATAATCTGTGTGAAAGGGCTCAGAGATGAGAGCAGGCAAAACATTTGGCAAAGGGAAAATGCCTCTGTTCCTGGCAGTCCTGAAACAGGCGACTCTGCTTTGATGATAATATCAGGAATGTCAGTGTTAAGATGAGGTAGTGGTGAAGATTAGCATTGTGCACAGGCTTCAGTGGGCGTGAGTAGGGAGGATAGTGGTGTGAGTACACACGCTCCAATAGTGGAGGAGGTCTGTGAAAAAAAAAAATGGGCCGGGCTAAGAAAAATGTAGGGGCTACTATCCTGCCATCCTCCATCCTTCCTCCCTAAGCATGCCACTGTTTTTAAAATAGACATAATATATCTGTTATATACTGATGTTGGTGTTCTGTGTAAACGTAGGTGGAGTTTTGCATAAATATTTCACAACTTCACAACATCATTTAAAGTGAAAGATTTAGAGCATTTAAATAATTAAAATCTGATCATTTTTTGAATTTATGAAGAGGTTTCAAAATAAACATTTACATTTACAGCATTTAGCAGACATCCTTATCCAGAGCGATGTACAAGAGAGTTCTCTATCAATAACTAGGTCACTATAAAAATTAGTAGGTTGCAAACTTAGGATATCATCAGCTTAAACACTGGGAGGAATTATAGCACACTTTTCTTTTACGTGAAGACATAACACAAACAGGCAAAATAAGGAAAATACAGGGAACACAGGGAAAACACACTGACCTTTTTCTCCAGTTATAGTATAATTTTTTACCCTGTCTACCAATATTCAGCCCTGTTACATGGGTTATGAATATAAATGTGTTTGGAGTATTCAGTCCAATAGAAAATTACACACAGACATGAACATGAAATGAACAAAAAGGCCAATATATATATATATATATATATATATATATATATATATATATATATGTATGTTCATTTATAAACACCTGTTCATCTTGTTTAGAGGCAAAAAATAAAAAAAAGAGAAATGACAATTGTTAAAAAAACCATTTTATTGCTTATAATGTGTGTTCCAAGGGCAAGCCAAAATAGTTGATACTAACATATTATTACTTACCTATTAACATGTACATTTAACAAGTCTTAAAATTGCAAACTGACTGGGACTGGCTTGAAGAAAAACCTTAAGGTGAAAAAAAATGACATTGAAGTTAAATTGAAAGTGCAATTACTAATCTAAATAAAACTGCTAAATTCAAACTTTTAAAATATTTTGTTAGTTTTTTTTTGCTTTTATAATTATAATTATATTGTTATAGTTCCCATTTCAACTATGAAAGTGTGACACTGTGTAAATAACTAGTCCTAGCAAAAAAATAAGGAATGACAAAATGGAAGTTTTAAGCCATTATTATTAACATTACAACTATAATTATTAATAATATTATTATTAATATTAATAATAATATTATTTCATGGTTAAAAGTAAAATGTCACAAGCCCTAATATCATCTCATCTACACAGAGACATCTGAGGGACAGTCTCAGTCGTAATGGCCTGCTCATCAGGGATGAATACACCTCGCTCTGCTTTGAGACTATAACCGTTGTGAAACTCGACTTGACTTGACAGAGCAGCACTGATTAGCATAAATGGCACAGCAACCACAAAAGATCACAATTGTCTTGTAAAATCCAGATTTGTTTTGGGATTTTCTTTATATTGTGAAAGAAATGGCCTTCTTTTTTCAATATTTAGAAAACATAACAAGGCTACAAAAACCACCAAAAATTCTCGTTGAATACAGTTTGACTCACAGTATTGGGGAAAACCAAAAAGAGACCCACTGATTAAGATCAGTAAGTCCGTGTTCTCTCAGTTTCTGGCTAGTGTAGCATGTTTCTGATTCTGATTCATTTAATCCTGACTATATCAGAGTAGAATAATAAAACAGAACAAAACAAATAACCCAACAGAAAAGTCCCCAACATTTTCTTTCTTTTTTCTTATTACCAAAGAAGCTATATTGTGAGTCAGTGTTTAAAGCTCAGTGTTTGTTAAGTCTATTAAAATGTATGCACTATATAATAATTCACACTTTATGGACAGTATATCAGGACACCTGACTTTTCCAGCCTTATGTGTTTCTTCACCAAAATGATACAAAGATGAACACAATTGTAAAGGTTGCCTTTGTATTCTAGTGGATTTAATTTTCTCTTGTAAACTGTGACTAACTGCACCCCAGGCCTCCTCACCTCACCTACATCAGTACCTGACTTTACAAACTCCCTTAATAAAATCTCAACAATCTCCACACATACAATCCAAAATCTAGTGAAGCATCTTTCCAGAAGAGTGGAGGTTATTATAACAGCAAATAGGGATTATATGGGGTAAGGGATGTTCATAAAGAACGTTCTAGCAATTTAAAAAAAGCTATTTTTTGTCCAAATATTTGTCCCATATATTTCTAGATTATAAATCTTAAACATATTAAACATTAGACTTAGACTCCCGCCTGTCCGCTATCATAAGATCTGACATTTTACATTTTTAATCAGCTATGAAAAAACACACTTACATTTTTTTGTAAAGAATGCTTCATTCCAAAGAGGATATGACTGGACCACTCATTATTGCCTCAGAATACATGTTGCCTGCAGTTCCCATGAAATTTCAGTCTACATATTTCTTTATCAGTTTATTTAACTCATGGGCAGTGAATTACAAAATTGTTTTCACTTCTGGTCACTCCCCAACAATAAAAATCCAATCCACCACCAATGAGCCAGTAAAGCAGGTTTTGTTCTAAAGATTCTCGCTGTTAATATCTCCCAGTCTATCTCTTGCCCTACTACAGGAAGTCTCTGATAAAGACAGCACCATGCCAGAGCCACAAGTGGGAGGACTTTCCAACATTGTTAGACATCTAAATTTGCTTTCCATTTTTTTTTGTTTACACTTCGGATAAGTGAGTCTGATTCTTGTAAATCAAAAGAGCTTCCTTAACTCCAGTAAATAATAGCTTCCTGTACAAAAGTAGTAAAAGTTCAGAGTGGTCAAGGCTCAGGCGTTTGGCATGTACAATGTGTGTCCGGTCCCTAAACGCTGCTCCAAATGATCTCACTAAGAGTTGCACATTCCACTAGCAGATGCACACTTTCACACAACAAATATAATACAGATGGATTGTGGCAGGAATTTAGCTGTTTGTTCTACTCAGTGAAGTATTAAGTGCTGAAAAAGGAATATAAAGCAGCTATAGAGCTTGTTTATGATATGATGATGATGCCTATCAGTGGCATAATGAATCAATACTCTTTCACACCTGCATACTGTAAAACCAAACAGTACTGAGTCGAGTCAAATTGTGCTTTTTGCAGTAGAGAGTCTACAGTTTCTGTTTGCATATTTAGAATTTGGCAGATGCTCTTCAAAGGCGGGAAGTAACGAGGTTAAAAATACTTTGCTACCGTACTTAAGTTCATTTTTCTTGTATCAGTACTTGACTTCACTATTTATTTTTCGGAAAACTTTTTACTTTCACTTATTACATTTTTACACCAATATCTGCAGTTTCTACTTCTCACCTTTACTTTAGTTTTTATCCATTTGGCGAAATGTCAATATTTTTTCCTCTCATTGCGCAACTATTTTAATCCACTGATGTAATATTTCCTGGTAATCACACACCACAGATGTAGACTAGTTAAAGATAACAATGAGCAAGACATAGGGCAACAAGGAGTTTGGAAAGAGGTTTACAGTAATGTAAACATGAGTGAGGACAGAAAACTTTACTGATCACCAGATCATCATCTTTTTTCTGCTTGAGTTCTATATGGTGGATGTTTAGCCTGGATACATTCATTAGGTAAAAAAATGCTAATTAAATTTAAACGGCACTGGTTTTATTAACGTGAGTATTTCTGTTTGACCATTTTTATTAAAAATATAAATAAATGAATAAAAAAGAGGTGAAATTTAAACCTTTACCGCAACACATGTTTAATGACGACGTCCTTTTGTTACTCAGATATAAAAAAATAAAAATAAATAAATAAATAAATAAATAAACTCCACCGTAAAATAATTTGTAATCAGTAAACATTTGTTTTACTGATGCGCCAAGTGTCAAATCAGCACCAAAATCCGCCATGATGCACACAATTAACCCTCTGGGGTCAACAAACGCACCGGTGCACCGCTTTTGTGGCTTTTTTTCCTCAAAATGCCGAAACAAACTTTTTGTTCGCACAGATAAGAGCAATACATCATTCCAAACTGTAAAGTGCTTTTTTTTATTTGTACACACTCATAATAACAAAACGCTGTGCTTTTGTATAATAAAGCAAACATACGGGGTGCGCTTTCTGCCGTCTCTGGTTCCTCTTTTCACAGACATAAATAAAACAACCTATATGTACAGAAAGCTCGAGAAGTGTAAACCAATTCAACTCGTATATACATTTTCTCAGATTTTTTAATCCGTATGAAAGTTATAAGAGGTACAGTTTCAAGTCAAGTCAAGTCAAGTCAAGTCAAGTCAAGAAGCTTTTATTGTCATTTCAACCATATATAGCTGATGCAGTACACAGTGAAATGAAATGTTTCTCCTGAACCCTGGTGCTACATAAACCAACATAAAGCTACATCACAGAAAACACAGAGCTAAGGACTGGTAAGTGTCCTCGCAACATAAAGTGCACCGTGATTATTATGCTATAAATTATTTACTGTATAATGAACAGGCCTTGGTGATAAATGTTCCAGAAGTATTTTCTTTAAATGATGAGGCACATCCTTGTGACTAACGTGCCTTTGATCCCGCCTCTAATTGATGACATCATGACTGATGCCCCTAGTTAAGAAAGATGTAGAGAAGCAACCTGGGATGGTTGTTGTAGTGGTGTTTGGTGTGGTGTTGGTGGGGTTTGTGTTTGGCTTAGTTGGAATACGTTTGTTCTGGTTTTGATATTTGCCTGTATTTTGACCCTGAGGTCCCAGGTCCTTGGTTCGCCCTTTCGAACTAGATCTAACTGATAGATATTATTCACTTAGGCAGTAGGGGTGTGGCAGATATTTCCTTTGGGAAAGGGATTGTTTTTTATTGTTATGGTACCGCCCAGAAAGACAAGCTATTGTACAGTTGTGTGTATTTATGTAAATAATTCCACTTGTACACAACACCTTGTGTAGCAAATCTTCGTGTGTCTGGTTTTGTGGTATATCATAAAGATGTCCATTCCAAGCTAGTTACTCTTTGCGGCCTAACCCTAGACTGGGTTGAAACAATACTTACATACATTTTCTGTGAGTTCTCCTTTTTCTCATGGCTCAACTAATAGTTAAAAGGCAGCAAAGAATGTATAAAGGCAGCAGCTATTCTTGGAATGTGAAAGCAGCCAAGAGAGATTGCTCATGCAGAAGAAATGGATGAATGAATAAATTAATTTTATTGTAGTTATTAGTTATTATCAATGTGGCTCTTGTTTCAAATATATTCGGTTATTTTCTATAAGAAACGTGTACCATAACAGTTTGACCCATAGACTAACATTTGAATGTTTTGAAGTTTTAGATGTCAAAAGAATTTTCACCATCATAGTTGTATATGGTGGTGTAAAAAAAGAAGCATTCCCAGAACAACAAAGAACACCCCCCCTAACACACACAGTGCAATAAACACATCTGTAATTCATACAACTTTAAGATTTTGTTCATCAAGTGCCATGTTACGTTCGACTGTTTTTTGATTTTCCATTATTCAGTAAACACACACACACACACACACACACACACAAATTTTATCTGTTATGTTAAGCGCTTTGAGAAACTCCTTTTAAAGGCGCTATACAAAATAAAGGTTATTATTATTATTATTATTATTATTATTATTATTATTATTATTATTATTATTATTATAATATCTAAGATTTTCCTAATTCTTAAAAGCGAGCAAAGATCACTTATCAATATCAAGCAGGTTTGTCATCAGTATTCTTTGTAAGGGATCAAATAATCCTGTAGTTTATTATTTGTTTGTTTGTTGTCCTTTGTTCTGTCTCATGGATATTTAAAAAAATCCACATCAGTTTACAAGCTTATTGTTTGGTTGTAATCTTTGGCAAACTTTGAGTTACTTTCTTTAAGAACAAGGAAGGGAGTGAATGTTGTCATCAGTAATTTCCTTGCATGTACCTTATCTGTTATAAACACCACAGATGAACTCGAGTGATTTGAGTTCACTTGTGTACTGGTAATAGGGATGGATGCCACTGAAGGTCAAATCCAGGGGCATGATAAACATTTAAGGAAGTAAAACGTGTGGTCAAATGGCAGAACAGGGTCAAGTGAGCTACAAACAAATAACAATAGGTCAAGCATTAAATGTAAACATGAGACAAAATCCAGTTTGATATTAATATGACAATCAGATCAATAAAGCTTGGCAAATTAAGGTAAAACATGAAAATACTTTTCGTCGATATTTTGTACTTTTAAGTCGTTATAGTGTGTGTGTGCGTTTTGTGTGTGTGTGTGTGTGTAAAATGTAACACTTCTGTGTGTTTGTGAATGTTTTTTTATAAATTCTTCTGTATGTTTTATGTTTTTCTTTATTATCAAAGAAACTTTTAAGCTTTATTTGTCTTCGACTGTTTGCAGCGTTTATAACACAAGTCCCCTGAATAAGTGCCACGTTTGTACCCATCATCCATCTAAATTTACCCTTCAGCCACATGACTGAGTCACATTTGACTGATCACTTAATAATCAGTCTCCTTCATTAGCATTTGTAACCATACCCATTACACTCTTTGTCTTTTGTTTGTTGTCCCATGACTGTTGATTCATGTTGTTCAGCATCTCGGTTTTCTAGCTTTCTTTGTCCTTCCTGCACTTTCCATCCACTTCCTGATTATCCTTCATAAAATGACACTGAGCTATCACTGCGGAAATAATAATTGCTTAAAACGTGGTTTTCCTTAAAAGTAGTAATTTGATTATAAACCAATAATCATATGAGATGTTGAAAGGATACCTCATGCAAAATAAACATGGCTTGTCCGTTTGTTTAGTAACACATCATGAGGCTGAATAAACAAAATAAATCCATTAAAAATAGTGGAGAAAAAGAAATGAGCCAAAACCACAGTGAAGAATAACAGAACAATGAGCTTAGCACAACAACAAATCTAGCAGACAATGCGACTCTGTCAGGGATGGATGCTCGGAGAGAGAAAAATGCTTACAACGATGTAGAAAAGCTGTCAAAATATCTTAGAAATAAAGTAAATACAGATTGTGTTTGTCCGTCTCTTCTTTCTCTTAAATCTTATGCTTATGTATGATGCTTATTTTGTGGGTACTGAAAGCATCCAGAGGTTGAGAGAGGTTATTGTATTACTACTAATTAACTAGTCACTATTATCTATTGATCTTTTCAATGCTTTTAGCATGTGTAGCAATGTGCAACAGTGGAACTTATATTAATTTATTCACTTATTTAGTTAGTGTTAGCTTGTTCAGAACTGCACGTTGAATTAATCAATAATATAAAGACCACCCGTGTAGTTGGTGTTTTTGTTTATTTGTGTATAGATAACATCTTGCATGCATCGATTTTCATCTGGCTTTACATTTTATAGTTTACAGCTTGTTTTTTTTTTATAGTCGCACATTTCAAAAAAATCTTTTAGATCATGAGTCGAGATCGGCGATCTGAACGCATGAGGCGCCACTGCGATCATAGTCAGGCAATTAGTTCTGGCAGTTGATTGAAATCTCAGCAACCCTTGAGGGACATTAACATTTTGCTTATGTACATCCTATTTAGCTCAAGCACATTTTAAAGAATGTTTATATTGCTTTCAACAAATTGTTCTATCTAAAGTGCTACTGCATTCAGTGAGTAGTCATTTCCTTGTCATTGCACGTTAATTTTTTTAAAAACTTTCACATCACCCCATTGTTACACTCTCTCCGCTGGCTTTCTGTAGCTTCCTGCAGTTTTCAAACACTGATGATCGCCTACAAAGTTAAAAATAGACCTGCAACCCTCTCCTCTACTCAACTCATCCCACACTGCACCACGCTCGCTCAGATCCTTAACCACTGCAAGTAAGGTACAAGGAAGTCATGCTTTCAGACTTTTTCGTTTCACATGGTTGTGAAATGAACTTCAAAAGGGCCTTAACATTTAAAACAAATTTTTCTGCCCAGCAGAGTTTTAGACTAATGGTATTCTCAGTCTGAGTCCTAATGAACCAGTAGCATAGAATGTATTTGTTGCTAGAAAATTTTAAGTACTTAGTAAGCGACTCTGAAATTGGGCATCTGCCAATTGGCATAAATGTAAATGGGTAGCGGTAGCGCAGTAGCTTTTGGACTTCTCATCCTAAAATCATGAGTGTAAATCCCAGCATCGTCAAGTCGGGGCCCTTGAGCAAGGCTCTTAACTGCCAACTGCTGAGTGTGTCAATAAGATCATTGTAAATTCAATTCAAATCAATTAATTTTTATTTGTATAGCGCTTTTAACAAAGCTTTGTCTCAAAGCAGCTTTACACAAATAATGTGGTGATAAAAATGAATAAGATGTTCTTTATAAGTTTAAGTTTGTCCCTGATGAGCAAACCGGTGGCGACTGTGGCAAGGAAAAACCCCGAGAGATGTCATAAGGAAGAAACCTTGAGAGGAATCAGACTCAAGAGGGAACCCATCCTCATCTGGGTTGCACCGCATGTCCATTTATTACAGATTAATGATTTATCAGTGATGGTGATCAGAAGCAAACTGTAGTCCTGAGTCAGTGTAGCAGGCTGTTGATATTAACTACAGTCCAAGTCCATCCTCAAAGCTCCCGTTCTTACTCAGGAATTTCATGGAACCTCCTAAGGCGTTTATAAGAAACGATGATAACACTATCCAGAGGCAGGCCTGGACGAAGTGGGAAGATCCACGGAGGGAAGAGGGGCAGGAACAGAACATATATAGACCCCTTAAATCTCATGTAAAACGATTTAGATCATTTATTACTATAAAGAATTTTTTTTTATTCAAAGTGTTCAATAACAATACAATGACTGGCATAAGGGAGAAAAATATATCTTATTATAGATAAAAAAAAATAAGCCCAACCCATGGAATTACACATGATCAGAAGCAAAATTTGAATTATTCTGTTTCTGTTGTCTCATTTAGCCACTGAACCTTTTGCTTCATATCACATGACATGCATGAGTAGAGGACTGAAACAGAAAGCAGAACAAATACGCAGGGAAATTCCCCTAAAGCATTTTCCATGAATGATGTGTATTCCTGTGTATAACTGCACAGTCTATTTATTTTAGGTTTATGTACTTCTTTAGATTAGACTACCATGGTTCTATACAATATATTAAGTTTATTCATTCATTCCTTTATCCATCTGGAGTATGAACTTTTTCTTGGGCAGAGAATTGATGGATTCAGAGCTTACCCTAAGAAATCTAAACATAAAACAGGCCATTATATTGTATTATTTACACACAAATTTACACTTATTCTCAACTTGGAGCAAATTAGTACCTATAGACAATACACTCTACTGCATGCTTTAATTTTTTAAAGGCTTTACTATTGAAAACACTGCACCCAGGAAGCTTTAATGATGACGGACAAATCATGAATTTAAAAAGATATACAGATCTAAAAGCCACTCAGAAGATGTAAAAAGAGGACAGTAATAAAAGGAAATGGTCAACTTTACATAAGAGATACAAAGCTTTAAACTGAAATGTTTTTCTACATTTAATGGAGACTGTAGGCAAATTCCCAAACCATAAAAACAGCATTAATGTTGAACAAGAAAATTGCTTTAGGGTGCTGTCATCCTTTTTTCTCATATGATTTCTCAACTTTTTACGTCACCTGACATTAGCGGCATCAGGTCACAACTTGATTAGTGAGCAATACAATGAGACTTCTTCTCCAATAATCCAGCTTGGTGGTGGGCATATCCATTACTGTTAATAAGAACTCTAACCTAGACGATTAACTGAGGAATGACTAGTTAGTTGACTAGTTAGGAAAGCTTTATTATTATGGTTATTATGGTTGCTATTATGGTATTGTGGTTGCTATTGTTTCGTCACAAAAACAAAATGTTTTCTGGAATGACTCATCATTTTTTGTCAAGCAATGGCAGGTATACAAGAACCTGTTAGTCATAGCTGCAGGAAAAATTCTACAGAAGGACAATGTGGTCCTAACTTGTAATTATAAGGAAGGTTTAATTTAGTCATGCCTTGAAATACCATCCTGGTGGGACATTCAGAGCTTCAGAAAGGTTTGGAGTGGTGATGTTCAAGAATATTTCAGTATGTTATTAGAATGCCAGTTTTGCACAGTACATTGTAGTCTTCTTCTTTCAGCTCTCTTATTAGTGGTCGCAACAGAGGATCATCTGTCTACACACAACCCGGTCCTCTACATCTGCCTCTTTCAAATTAACCACCTACATAACTTCTCTCACCACATCCATGAATCTCCTCCTTTGCCTTTCTCTTTTTCTTCTGCCTGGTGGCTCCATTCTAAGCATTCTTCTACGAGCATACCCTATATCCCTCCTCTGCACATGACCAAGCCATCTCAATCATGCAAATCACTCTTCCAAAAATTTAAACAGTACATTGTAGTCAAGTTCAAATTCTCACTATGATTTGTGGGTTTCCTTTCTAGTCCAAAGATATATATTATAGGAATATTCACATTTCCAGTTGTGTTGTGTGGCTATGAATTATTGCAGACTCAGCTGAAATTAGGTCAGTAACAGAAAAAAATGATTAACTATGCAATCTTTGCTTACCTAAGCAAATGCAATGTTAACCTTTAGAACGACATTCATGTAGGCCTTATGGTAGATCACTGCTTTATTAAGATGTCAGCATCCATCAATCCATCACATGATCTTCCTGCACTGGCTACATATCACAATTTAGATTTAGTAAAGTATTATTAAGTAAAATTAAATGTAAAAAATGTCTCAGGATCTGGGGCTTAAGCCCAAGCGTTAATGCAGGCCTGGTGAAGGGTCCACATTGTCCCCTGAGCTCTCAGAGATAGACTCAAGTCTCAAGTATTTGTTTATTTTTTGCTGCTAACTTGCAACTTATTTTTAATAATCATAATATTGTATTACAATTGTATTACACTGAAATAGAGCTGTGTTGTGATCGGGGTTGTGATGCTTTATTGTGCTTGTTATTAGTGCACTGACTTGTGCTGTTTTTGTAGGCCTTTGTATTTTGGTGTTTATTTATTTATTTATGTGATCGTTTTTGTAGCAACAAGGTACTGGAGGAAAGTTGTTTAATTTCATTGTGTTCTGGCCCAGCTGTACATGGTTAAAATGACAATAAAGAAACCTCACATGACAAAACAATTCTTCCTACCAGACAGGATGGAAAGTTTTGTTTTCTTAGACTCATGGTTAGCTCTGGCAGCATTGGGATTCAAACCCTTCTAATATCCTAGAGGTATATGTAGAAAAAACAAACAATTATACCATCATAGCATTAGAAAGACCTTTTGCTAACCTGACACTATTAGCTTGGGAAAGACTAAGGAACTATTCCACTTAAAAAAGGAATTCGCATGAAACCTTTAGTGCTTTAAACAGACTTTATTTGTCATGTATACATAGAGCAAAACTCATCTCCAAGTTTCCAAGTTTGTTAGGAAGTTGGGGTCAGAACGTAGGGTCAGCCAGGATATGGTGCCCGTGGAATGGAGATGTTGAAGAGCCTTGATGAAAGACCCAAAAGCAACAGGTTTGAGGTTTTAGAGCAGTAACCCAGAACCAGGATGCTGCAAGGATATGTTGTGATTGTATAAATACAAGAGGTCCTCTAGGTTTAAAATTTTCCAAATCTATTGTTCTGTATGCCATGTTTATAATTGAATCATGTCAGGGTTGGCATTTCCTGCTGATTGTTACCTGTAGTGTGTTTTTTCCTTCCACCGCAAGTAACGTGGTTGTAAATGCTCATTGAACAAACATACAAAAAAATACATTAAATAAACATGTATGTGTGTCAGAGAGAGAAAGGGAATATTCCCAGGATAGTTATTTGTTCATTGATGTTGACATGCATGTCATTATTCAGGATCACTTTATTTAGTGTATCTGAAAGCCAATGATTTTGAAACTCATAAAAGTCAAAGCCCAAGAAAAGCACATCTCTGCATGTGGTTGGTAAAGGCTATGTCTTGTTTTTGCGTTTAGGGCTACATCGTTGCGAGTGGTGCTTTTTTTTTCTTCGTCTTAAACACACACAGGGAGACCGTGAACAACAGGGAATGGAATGTGTTGAGACAGCTGGACATTGTCAACAGTTCAAGGACAGGCATTTTTTACCATATTAAACACACGCCAGAGTTAACAAACTAACAACATGATGGTTTGATAGGACAGGAACATCAACATGAACATTGTGATGTCCTTTTTGCGGCTTGAAGGGTTGAAGGACAGTTTGTGGTCCATGTGTACCAGTGACAAGGGCAGTTTCAGATTGCTTTCTGACCTGCATCTCCACTTCTAGCTTTGTTTGAACAAAATTCTTTTTATTTTTGTAATTGTTTTATTTTTTTGTAAAAATAAATACTTCATGGGCTCAGTAACCAAACCTCTGTACTGTTCTGCTGGGAGAGTTAGCAAAATAATTACCTTGGTATGATATTGAAAGCACCCAGGACTTGTCTCTCATACACACAAGAACATTTTTTTACCACAAAACTGCACTGATCTGGTTTTTTGTTTTTTTGTTTTTTGTACACTGGAGTTTAAACCAGGAGACACTCAGGATATAAAACTGGCCCACTCTCTCCATCATCACACTTCTGTACATATCTCACCTTTCGCACCACGACACTTTAAACTCTGGCATCGCACATCACATTGCACTTTATATTTTTATACCACACCATACCGCACACGGACGCTTTACACCACACCATACCGCACACGGGCACTTATGGAATTTTTTAACACCACACCATACCGCACACGGACGCTTTACACCACACCATACCGCACACGGGCACTTATGGACATTTTACACCACACCATACACACGGACATTTTATGGACAATCTAAACCACCTTAAATTGTCTATTGTTTAGTGTTTCACTGTTTACTGCCATAAAAATTTTTTTTCTTTGTATATACATCCTTTTCTTTTTTTTCTGTATATATTCTTATATTTTATCTTATATAGTTTTTATACTTTATTTATCAGTCTTCTTTTTCTTTGTATTATTATTTTCTTTGTATTATTTTTCTCCCCATCCCCTTCCCTTATGCCAGACTGTCGTAATAAGCTTTTCACTACATGTCGTACCCTGTATGTGTGTGTATGTGACAAATACATTTTTATTTTTTTTCAAGGATTTGATTTGATTTGATTGGAAGGTTTGTACATCCAGCAAAAAGAATAACAGAGCTCTTGAATTTATTTATTTATTTAATATTAATATTTTTTTTATCATTTTTTATAACAGAATTTCTGGAAATTTACAGTATTTACATTAAATCACAGTAACAGAATACAGAAGAACTTGTATGGCAGATCAGAATTTATAGGTAATAATTGTAAAAAAAAAAAAATCTGTAGTTTAAGAAATGTAACATTATTATGATAAAGAAGTATTACCTTTTTTTTTAAAACTTTCTTATCTTAATCTTGTTATGACTTATTGGTTAACATTAATTTATTTGTATAGCACTTTATAAGCAGCTTTACAGAAATAAAAGTCAAAAAAGTGTGGAAACACCTAGTCTTTTATGGTTTTTGAGAGACACATTTATGTTCTTTTTGTTTCTAAACAACAACCTAGCTTATTTAACCTTACAAAGATTTACTTATAAATGTCCAGATGTTCCACTTTCATGAGTAGCATGAATAACAGCTTTACACACTCTTGGAATTCAGATAAGTTGGTTTCCCCAAATATGCAGCTGAAATACTTTGCCATGCTCACTAGTTAAAGATTTTTCTCTGACCTTGAGTTCATCTCAAAGCAGTTCAATAGGATTTAGGTGCGGTGACTGGGGGCCATTCCATGATAAACACTCCACTGTTTGCTCAACTGTTTGCTATCTAAGTAACGTTTACAGAGTTTGGACGTACGCTTTCGCTCATTGTTTTGTTGTATGGTGAAGTCGATTTCATTTAAATGCAATATTCATGTTGGTTTACTATAGAAAGGTACTTTAGCTTTGGAATATAAATTTTAACAACATAAATAAGTCTATATGTTAAAGTGGCAAGGAAAAAATGATGTTATATTATGAGCAAGAAGCATTGAGAGGAACCAGATTTAAAAGGGAACCCATCCTCATCTGGGTGACAAATGGCAATCATGGTTTTTGTTGAAATAAAACACATTCAGGATGCGTTGTTATGGAAAATATTAATCACGGGAAAATAATAAATGTGCCCTGGAGATGTAGCAATGACTCATACATTTTAGTTAGATTTTATATTGCTTATTATTAAATCTCAAGTGTGTTACGTGTCATAATGGTCAAGAAAAAAATGTATATTTAAATAGTAATAGTAATTAATAATATTAGTTAGATATAATATTAGTTCAAAACATTTTTGTACAGTGAGAAATATTCTCCTGTACTATGAATACTCACATTTCTGTTCCAACTGTTGGATTTTGCTTCACATTTTAGACTGAATTCCATCATGATTTCATTTTTATTATATTGGTGTTGTATTGTAAAACTGATAAATGGGTAGATAAGAGGTGTTTCCTGTTTTCTTTTGGCAAAAACCATGAGGGGTGCCTTGTGAATGTTTAGCTTGGAGACCATATTGCAGAAATTACATTTCCTGGAATAAGTGAAGATTCCAGGCACCACATTTCTCATTAGTATCCCCCCTTTTATTTCCACACAAGAAAAGATGTTGCTTGACTTTAAATACATTTCATGTGAAACTTTTACTTTCTTCCTTTATTCATTCAAAAATAACTGCCATTCTTGAGATGCTGCATTGACTTATTTTTAGCTTCTTCTTTGTTGCTTTTTATTCCCTCTGACCTCTGAGTGGTGCTGAACGGTGTTGCAGAAAACCGGGCACACCGCAGTGGGCTTGCCTAGTGGTCACATGATTTCTGGTAAGAACCTATCATTCAGCCTAGACTCTAGTCATGGGAAATTTCCCCCCTTGTTCCCCTCTCTATGCTAAAAAGAAAAAGTCCCTTTATGAAAAGAAATGTTTATTTTAAAACATATGACGTAACATTAAAGACTTTGTGGTTAGTCATAGACTCATATTAACAGGAAAAGAAAATTAATAGAGGTGAAAAAATACTGTGTTCAGCAAAAACAGAGCGAGCACATAATGACATTACAGACAACCTGAAAGCAGAAACAAAAGACAAAGAACACACTAAACATCTATATTTCTTGATGACACTAAAGTAAAAAAGAAAACTAGAATATCTAAATAACAGGTTTTGTTGTCTAACAGCAGTATTCAGTAACAATTCTTTCTTCATTACATTTCCTTAGAGAATCACGTCTTCATAGATATACAGCGTTGTGCGCAATGAAATTTAATCTTGTTCAGGTCAGAAGTCAGTCCTGTCTTTAGAAACTGATAATCAAAATAGCTCCAGATGTTTACTTTTATCTATTTATTACCAGCTTTTTACAAAAAAACCCAAAAAACTTTCAAGTACAGGAACTGATGATAGCTCTGTTAACATTATACACTAGATGGACATTATATGTATAAGCATTGGGACTTTATGCGGTTTCTCCACAACCTATTACAACAAATTTGGAGGCACAAAATTTTACAAGATGGAATGCACTTGTGTCAGGGATCCACCAGCCACACCTTCACTTATCACTACAAGCCACTCTCCCACTTACTAATCAGCTACACCTGGCCCTCATCAGCTCCCATGCTATATAACCGCTGTTCCTCCACCAGCTCATTGTCCGTTCTTCAGCATAGGCAATAGAACAGTTTCGGACTACCCAAGCTACTCAATATTGTTTATTCGTTGGCTACGTGACTCTAGGTGGTTTTGTTTTGCTTCTCCCTGATCACAGCTCTTACCTGGTTTAGCAAACCTGGGGTTTCTTTTTTGTGCTTTGCCCTGTTCTTTTCTCATTAAAAAGGCCTTGTGGATTTCACTTCGGTTTCCGTCACGTTCTTTTGCCTGACATCTTGATTGCAGACTGCACCTCAAGCCTTTTTACATCACCTACTTCATGACCCGCTTTACTGACTCGCTTAGTAAAAATCTCAGGCACACTCCCACATATAGCGGAACATCTTCCCAGAAGAGTGGAGGTTATTATAATAGCTAATGGGGATTCAATGTGGAAAGGAATGTTCAAAAAGAACATACTATTTTTAGGTTTAGGTGTCCACAATGTTCTGTCTATATTAAAATCAAATTTAATGCATATATATGTATAGAGCATTTTTTACACATATAAAGCAGTTTTACATGGTTGCATAAATTAATGTGTATGTTTATTGCCTGTAAACTTTCAGAAACCAATTACAATTTTATGGGGATAAATCTACTGCACTGCTTTTGGTTTCTGAAAGTATTGAGCAACAAGGAACAAAGGTTACAACCTGTCACATCATGTTCTTATAGGGTTATTTTTCCACGTTTCTTTATCACATTTTACTCCAATGTGAAGTAAAAACTTGCACTTTGTTATCCTGTTGTGAAATCCATACATTAGCTTCCTGCAGGATTTGGGTTGATATTAAATTTCTCATGCTGATATACTGTATAAAGCTCCACATTGGCTCGCTGCCCCGGATATGTCTGATTTTAAAAACACATTTTCCACCTCGAAGCATAGCCAGGATTTCAGACTCAATTACATCTCCCTATGAAATTTCTCTTTATGCTTTCTCTATTCTGATTTCATCTTAGAATATAATTTTTAGGTTCACTTTTACTTGCCTGTAAAATACTTTTAACACAGTTGTTAATATGTATCCTTAATTTTAATGATTTTATTTTAAATTATGCAGTAATTCTTTGGATATAAAGCACCCTGAAAAACTATTTAAAGGTGATTTATAAAATGTACATTTATTATTATTATTATTATTATTATTATTAATATTATTATTATTATTATTACTTTAAATGATACTCCAATCTGTCACAAGACCAGAAGTGAAAATTCATTTACAGTAAAAAAAAAAAATATATATATATATAATAAATCAATAAATCAATGTTTAATGGAGAGCTGTCAGAGCAAGACATGAATGTATATGCAACACATTTTTGTAAATCATTTCATTTACTCGTAAATGATAAATTTGTAGTATTTTCTTTCAACATTTGTTAGTGAAGAGGATTATAATTAAGCATTGTTGAGTGACTTTGTGTATGGTGTGAACTCAGTGAACTCAGACCATACACTGTTGTGAAACTGTAAGAAGTTGAACAGTGTTTTAAAAAAATACTCCTCCATTATTTAAAGATTAAGTCTGTCACGTGACATAGATTATGCTCTGGAGTGCTGCGTGTGTGTGAGCTGAAGTGAGAGTGGATGCAATTAGAGGGAAGTGTTTCTTAAACAAGCAGTCCGATAATCCAAATTATGAGGCAAAATTACAAATTAGGACTAGAATTTGAACCACATTATAAAACAACTATATAGGGGCAAAACAAGAAAAAAATAAACGGGAAACTTAAGTAAGATGCAAAAAAAAACATGAAGCCATTAACTTGAACATGAACCATAAACAGGAATCAAACAGCTCGGTAATTTCTACAAAAGAGGAGTTGCTTTGCAAAAAGAGACTAAAAAACAAAGGGGAATTTCTACACTCTTAAATCAATGGAAAAGTGGGAACAGATGTGAAACATAGTAAAACTAGAACAAGAACAAGGCAAGTTGAGGCCAAATGTAAGCATCACCCCCTGGTTTAAACGGGTCATGAAAGAAAGCCCCGGCATAACACCCTGGCTTCAGCTAGAGGGACTTCCTCATGGGCCCCTGATGTGGACTTTCCTGGACATATAGACTTGGCTGTAGGGGCCCCCTATAAGCTCCTGACTTGTGTTTGGTTTAAGGGGCCTCCTCATGGACGTGTACTTGCGCTGAAACCACACAACAGCAAACGCGGATGCATGTCCAGGCAAGTGTTTATTAAACAAACAATCAGACATTCCAAAATCGTGAGGCCAAAATCTTAAACATAATCCAGGTCAATTTACAGACAACTAATCGAGGGGCAAAATCGAGAACATGAAACAAGAAACTGAAAGGACGTTCTGAAGAACGTGAAACTATGAACATGAACCATGAACGGGAAACAACTCTGGTAATCGTTATGAAAGACGAGTTACTTCACGAATTTGGAACTAAAAACGAAGGGGTATTAATAATCACACTAATTATCAGTAAGAAAGTGGAAACAGCTATGAAAAATGTACAAACAAGAACCAGTGACAAGATGGGGTAGAGACAGATATGGCCGGAACAAAAAAAGGAACACACATGACTAAAAAAAAGCAAGTAGAACATAAAATGTGATGCCACTCTTGGCTTTTTAGCTCTCAGAATGAGCTGACAATGTGCAGTGCGCATGCGCAATAAGTTTTCAGGTCCAAAGTCCATTGTTCTGTACTACCCTGCTTTCCAAAGCACAAGGTCATCAATCCTACTGATTTAAAATGCTACTGTAATCTTGTGCATTAGATACAAAAAATATTGGTTTGTGTTCTGTGACACAAATGCACAAATCTTTGTGTTTTATCTTTACCTGAAACAAAGTGCATACAGTCAACATTAAGTGTAGCTCATTTTGGGAAAGGAGCAGATTTCATTAGACTAATGTGACCTTTTGAACTACTGATTCATTCATTCTGAGGAGGTAGCACAGATTCCTCAGAACACTGGCATGGGGAAGCAGGAAATCTGTAACAAAATACATTTTTCATTTCTGTTTTATGCTTAATGTAGGTCAGACTGAAAGATTTAGGAGTATTTCTTTATTACGCGTCATGTTACTATGCCGTTGCTTCCTCGGTGAGCTTTAATGAGGCATTTCAAAGTTTTACCAGCAGAAAATAGAGAAGCTCTAAAATGGACCTTTAGTGTCCGTTTAAATATGGCATCACACAAAGTACACTATATGGACAAACGTTTATGGACAACTCATTATAAAATTCATATAGGTTTTGAATATCCCATTCCACATTTCATTCTCATTTGCTGCTATAATAACCTCCACTCTTCTGGGAAGACATTTCACTAGATTTTGGAGTGTGCATGTTGAGATTTGTGCTCGTTCAGTGACTAATGTTTTAGTCAAATCAGGTATTGATGTAGGTGAGGTGAGGAGGTCTGGGGTGCAGTCAGTGTTTTCATTCATCCCACAGGTCTTCAATAGGGTTCAGGTCAAACCTCTATAGCAGGCCACTCAACATCTTCCACTCCAGTCTATGTAAAGCATATCTTTATGAAGCTGGCTTTGTGCACAGGACCAATGTCATGTTTTAACAGGTGTTAAGTGAAGGGAGATTGTATTGCTACCAAATCCAAGGAGGTCTTATACAATTAAGTGCCTTTAACATTGTGGTAAGAGTGTGGAGAAGAACTTTAAATGAGCTTTAAATGTCAGGTGTCCCAATACTTTTGCTCATACAGTGTATTTATAATACAAGGCTTACCGCAGTTAATGGCATCATTTTAAACGTGAGAGGGAAATAATATATATAAAAAAGATTAAGATATAGTTTATTACATTTTACAATAGTATTAAAGATGAAGCTATTTTTCTCCTGCATGCAGAACAGTTTTAGTTCATTTGCAGTATGTTCTGTTTTGTGTGTTTTCACTTCAGACCAGAGGATTTCACTTGGTATTTTTGTTCATACCGAGACCTTTAGTTATTGCAAAAAAGAAAAAGAAAAAACACCGCGTTGCATTTCTTCTGCCAGCTATGTGTCAATAATTTGTGCACAAAAAAACAAGCGTCATTATTTGTCTTGTAGGAGAAATACCACTATTACAACTGGAGTAAAAACGGACCTTGGTTTTAATGTTCTAAGGAACAAAAAATAGTTCTTTTTGCAACGTTTGTTTTTTTTTTTTGCGAAGAAAATAGTTCTGAAACTGCAAAGCTGTGATCTTTTCAGCAACACTTCTCATTGTGCGAGGATATAATGTGCACTTGGGTTTAACGTGTCTTATTTAGAGTGTGTGTTGTTTGTTACACATGAACTACATAGCTACATTTTTTGTCAGGCAAAAGAGCATCGAGAATTAAAGTAAAAAAGTGTTCATCATCATGTGATCAGCAAACAACATGAGGTAAACATTATATGGTTATAGAGTAAACTAAACGCAAATGACAAAGGAAAAATGAAAAAATGAAAAATAAGTACACATAACATGTACTTGAGTTAAAGGAGAGATACAGTCAAATATTACTCCAGTAAAAATGACCCTTTAAACTTACACTTGAGAAAAAAGTATTAAACTGATTGCCTTTATATGTACTTAAGTATCCAAAGTACTATGCTTTATTTTTATGTTCGGTTGATTAGTTCAAGTAACTAATTGCTTATTTACTTGTTATTAACACACACTGATCCCTGCAGATTGCTGCTGCCTGGAACGTATACAAAATAACTTCAGTAACGTACAGATACACTGGAAAAAAAAAACTCAAGTACTGTAACCAATTATATTTGTTGGTTACTGTCCACCATGGCTTACAATTGTCTGGGCAGTTGAGGGGTTGAGGACTTGTTCAACGGTTGAGTAGTGGTTTTCTTGGTGGTGCGAAACCTTCCGATTCGAAGGCCAACAACTAAAACTCTACGCTGTCACATAGAAAAAGCCCAGTTACATTAATAGAGGAAGTTTAGTAAACTGACGCACTGAAAGTCTTAGTTTTATCTGGTGAAAATGATAATTGAGGTAGTTGTAAATAAATTCAGGAAATTACACCACAGTAGTGGATCATGTGATTTGTCATACTTCTCCAATCATCTTAAATATCTACTTCTGGATAGAGAGGTGTAGCTCATTGAAAATTAGAAATGGACCCAGTCAGAAACCTTCATCTTTAGTAAAAGACAGAATTTTTTTTATTGTTCCACTAAAAGAAAGTAACGGAAAACAACTGACCACAACGAAATGTAGTCTATTTAGTCAAGTCAAGTCAAGTCAAGTTGACAACAGACATTGTCTCAAAGCAGCTTTACACAAATCAACAGTGATGGTAAATGGTGTGAATTTATCCCTGATGTGCAGCCGTGGCGACTGTGGCAAGGAAAAACTCCCTTAGATGTTATGAGGAAGAAACCTTGAGAGGAACCAGACTCAAAAGGGGAACCCATCCTCATTTGGGTGACATCAAGAGTTTGATAAATCTCTAAATCTCATAAATCTTTCAACAATACAGTATCAGTATTGTTTTGGTTTTCATTTCCAGTTTACTTGTTCATAGAGTCCAATGATATAAACAGACCATTTCCTGTAGAAGAGTCAATATAGCAGCGATCAGAGCAAATGGTCAACTAGCGTAAAGACTTACACATGTTAAATAATATAACAAAAACGTTATGTTAATACTGTATATAAATAAATAAATTATTAAATAAAATAATTATTAATCATCTTTTGCAAAATGCTGTGGCATACGTGGAATACAACTTTTGGGGATTTGTACTTAAAAAAAACATTTTATGTCAAGCCACATCACACTAATCTGCATATATATATATATATATATAT
>MU593954.1:259365-295387 GCA_024362625.1 Silurus asotus | reverse complement strand
TCCAGAAATCACAATGTTTGATTTTTACACTATTTATTTGTATTATCATACAAATAAATAGTTTAAAATCATACATTGGGATTTCTGGATTTTTTTTTTTTTATGTCTCTCACAGTGGACATGCACCTACGATGACAATTTCAGACCCCTCCATGATTTTTAAGTGGGAGAACTTGCAAAATAGCAGGGTGTTCAAATACTTATTTTCCTCACTGTATATACATACACACATACATATACATATACATATATACACATGATATATGTGATATTTAATGTTTTTTTTTTTATTGAATAAATTGTCAAAACATGTTTCATTTCCGAACATTTATTGTTGGTTTAAAATTGCTTCCGGAGAAAAAAAAAAAGCAAGCAGCAGGACATAATCCGTTAATTCAATTAAAGCAATTGTTTAAATTCTAATTAACAAGGATCAACAATGAACCAAATCCAAAATTAAACACGTAACAAAAATGTAAAATTGTAACAATAAACATTCTCAAAATAACATTGTGATGTGATTGCATGGTACAGCAATCAATGTGCATTTTCCTCTAATCTGGAACTTGAAACACTGCATTTGTTCATATATGTTTACATATATTATCATTTTATATGTTTATATCTGGCCATGTATCAGATTTTCATATGGGTATTTCGTTGCACAACACAAGATGGCAGTCTCATAGTAAAGGATCATCTTCCAGCTGTAGTCTGACTGCTGAAAACTGGTTACCAGATTACAGCAATTTCATTGCTGAAACCCGACCTTTGTGCTGTTTGAAATGTTTGGCTGGTGCTGACAGATGGCCCGTCCACTCAGGATCAGGCTGATCCAAGTAGCCAGTATTCTCCAGTTTCTTGCGGATTTGGGAAACTCAACCACAGAAACCTCAGGAAGCCATTTTGAGGCCGAGCATGTGGCAAGGCTCACACGGCTGTGAGTAAACTGAGCTATTGCTACGCTGTCTGATGTGGAAGGGCTCATGTTCCTAAAGCCCATCTT
The DNA here is from genome assembly GCA_024362625.1 of Silurus asotus. NCBI lineage: Eukaryota > Metazoa > Chordata > Actinopteri > Siluriformes > Siluridae > Silurus > Silurus asotus. The sequence continues at coordinate 294,381 of MU593954.1, read as the reverse complement.
AAACATGGAATGCTCTTGAAATTCCGCTTACATATCCACTTAACTATACCCATGTCAGATTTTTAATGAAACCACTGCATTAATCAAAGTTTAATTTATTAGAGTACAGAGTTTAATCTTCCTTTCAAACTCTAAAATAAGTGTTTGTAACAAACTATAGCAACAAACCTTTTTTGTTTTGTGTGTGTGTGTGTGTGTGTGTGTGTGTGTGTGTGTGTGTGTGTGTGTGTGTGTGTGTGTGTGTGTCTGTGTGTGTCTGTGTGTCTGTGTGTGTGTTTGTGCAAAGGCCAAACTGGTTCTGGCAATTACATGGGCAAATGTTAATTGGGGGGGGTTTGTAAGTAAAATGTTGTAAGTACTAGGAAAAAAAGAAAATGACATAATGATGTACTTATAATGATGTACTAATTGTATATTATTCTGAAACAACAAGGTAAGTAGAAACATGCTTTTTTATATGTATACTTAATTACACAGTAACACAGCAACATGTTTAAGCAGTAAACCTCACCAAAAAGTACAAAAAGTAGTTCCTTCCATATAATTAATTTAAAAAGGCTTTCATTTTAAATTAAATAATTAATATTAACGTCTACACAATGTAGGCTAGATATATCTAGATGTTAAACTACATCCAGGCAATATAACAACAGTGATATGGTTGGTTGTAAGGAAACAAACCCAGCTGATAGAAGGTGATGCTGATTCATTTCCAAACCACTAAGAAATATTTTTTCCTCAGTATACCACAGCAAATTTCCAATATTATTTTATTAAATAAAGATCAATCCTTTTGTGATTTATTTATCCACTTTCTATTACATTTATTGTTGTATAAAGACCAGTGTGTTTCTGTTAGCACATATGTTCCAGCAGCTCCACTCCCTTCGATATTCTTACTTCTAAAATTAAGAAAAGAAATGAAATGTTGTCATGTAACATCAGAAAAAAATATTCTGTCTGTGTTGAATAACCTGGAAAAAAAATTGTTGCAAATCTCTGAGACTGAAGACTCAACAAATATCTTGTCATAGACAGACATGGAGACCCATTACCATATCACCATATATATATAAAATAGTGGAATTATAGAATTACTGAGGAATTATATTGGAATTATTTTGGAATTATAGAATTACTGAGGAATTATATTGGAATTATATTTGAATTATATTTGAATTATAGAATTACTGAGGAATTATAGAATTACTGAGGAATTATAGAATTATATTGGAATTATGGAATTATATTTATTATTTATATAATTATTCTTTTTTTTTTACTCTCAATGCCTGTCAATGAGAGTTGTCATACAAAATAATGGTAATAATGATTAGAACAAACACACCACTATTAAACCATCACCTTGCAAGAAGCTTACAGCCAGAACTAGAAAATGTATCGATATCTTCTCACAAGTCAGACTTGAGTTATGCTATTATAAACAATAAAGCAGATAACAGAGGCGAGATTAAACTGTTCTGCATGCAACACCTCCACTCCAGCTTCCGTTTGATGAAATTTTCAGAGGCAGCTTTTGCATGGCCTTTTGGTTCATGTGGTAAGTATGAAACTTAACTATGCTCAGAGGTAAATCTCTGATAACAGGATGTCAGTCATCAAAATTGTAAAGATAATATAACATGATTATTGAAGGTATAAGTTTTGAGAGTAAGTCCATTAAAAAATGTGCTGTTGCACTGGATTCATTTTCACTTAAGAATTACACCACACTCTTTTTAAAGTTATCTGGGATGAGATTCTAGCAGTGCATTTTCTCAGCATGCCCTGTTATATGTCGTTAAACAAACATCGCTTTATATGTATGATCTAAAGGGGCTTTCAATCATAGACAAAAGATCTGTGCTCGGTTTGTTGACACCATTGTGCTGATAGATGAGGCACTTTAAATTACGTTTAAACTAACATCTGTGCTGTCATTCTAATAACATTTGGGCAGCTCATGCTTGCAACGATTTGTCTTTGAATATTATCGCTGCTTGAATGAGCGCTTTTGAATTCTCTAATCTGATTGGTTCTGAAGGTGTTGATGTAAATTTGGATGTAAAAACAGCTCCAAGACAAATGACAAATGTTAAGTTTTTAATGCATTATATGTTTTTCTACAGTTTCAGCCAGTTCACAGGCAGACATTCCACAAAAACAGATATAAAAAGTGTGCATGGAGTTTTGTGTGAATTTTCATCTGAGAAGATATTTGATCAGGATTTTTTGGAAGGAGGCTCCAGTGTCAACAGTTTCCAATGTTATAAAATAAATAAAAAATGAGTAAATAAAGGTAAAACTTTGGTTCAAATGTATAGTTACATCTAAGGGATGTCTTCAGGCCAGTGGAGGTTTGTCATTAGAAGCTGTATGTCATTAGAAGCTGTATGTCGTTAGAAGCTTCATCTTCTTCTGTAAGTTATTATTGGCAAAAGTTAATGATGAATGAATAACTTTTTATAAAGACAAATGAAGCTGGTTTTCTTAAACGTATAATATCAATAATTATTGAATTAACTTTTTTTATTTATTCATTAATTAACTTATTATAACTCATATTTTGTGGACATTATGCACAGCATTCACTGTAATTATAAATGTATGAAAAGCATGATGGGTCACTTTTCAATAAATAGAAATTCAATTTGACAACTTGCTGTGTTAAAAGAAAAATTGTAAACTTAAGGACTTACAGGAAAATAATCATATATCAATAATCTTCAATAAAATGTCATAGTGGCAACAGTATTTCTGCGTGTCTGGAAAATCGCACCGCTCCATTGTTGACTACTTTCCTCTAAAATCACTTTAACAACTGTTTCATTCCTACAATGTAGGCGTATAAATTAATAAATAAAATCTTTCTGGATCTTACAGGAAATTTTAAGTGAATTACAGTGTGTTTTATAAATATGTTAAAAAACTACTGGCATCGGTATCATGACCAGACAACGCGTAGCATTAAGTCTAACCAGATGTTTACTTCCTTCCGAACTGAATGCTGTAATTGTGGACGACTGTCTGAATCTGAATATCCTGAACATGTTAATCCACTGTGCTTTACCACTTTAAATATAATGGAGGGCTATCGTGCTGTCGTGGAGTAGTATAAATTTAGTGTGTTTGCTTTGGTTTAGCTCCAGCTTGTGTGTATGTGTGTGTGCTATAGACGGACATATTCTCACAGAGGCACTTCATCATTTAGCAGTTCCCATTCCTGATTTGGACTCCAGCACTCATGCCCCTTCACCCATGACTAGGTTTTTAGCCAGTGTGGGTTTTATTTTTAATCTGATCGACCCTGATACCCTACTGCTCTAGATGTGCCCGGTTTTTGACATGGGACAAGAATACCTTTTAATAAGTCTCACTTGTCTATTGAAAGAGCAGGCAATGAAATTATGCAAAGAAAAAGATCTTTCTATCATCTTTAATCTTTATTTCTTGGCTTTTTGTCTCCCTAAAGCCCTTATCCTCTTTCTGTATTTCATTACTTGCTTTTCTCATGTTTTTAAACAATACTATTTTTTTTCCTTCTTTCTTTTTCCCTTTTCTTTTACCCTCTTATAGTCTCTCACTTCTCTTATTTTCAAATTTTTGTCTCACTTCCCCCCTTTTACTTCTTACCCACTCATCTGCTTCTCACCCTGTCTGTCTTTTCATCCCGCTCTCATTCTCTCTGCAGTATAGAGCAGCTTGCAGCCGGGGTGTCTGTTTTTCTCAAACTCCCAGATTGCAGCCCACCCTCCTCTTTCCCTGTGAGAACTTTGTCTCAGACATTTGAGTCTCAGAGGAGAGATTTGAAGTCAGTCCAGAGCTGCACTTCACTCTCTCCTCCCACTGAAGACGACTCAACTTGGCTCTCGCTACAGCGGAAAAAAAAACAGAGCACCATGTGGATGCCACACAGTTGTGAACGCAAGATGGATCAGCTTGCGGTTGTGGCCAATTAAAATTGCTTATATAGAGCTGCTGACCCCTGGAGTTGGAGAATCAGGAGACAAGAGGATAGAGTCGAAACCCTGAAAACTGGGCCTCTGGCTTCTAAATGCATTGCACGCTTTTTTCGTTTCCTCTCCTGCTGGACTTAACAGCAGCTTAGCTTCAGCAGTCCTAAGGCCTTAATAAAACAAACAGGGCCACCTGAGGGTCATGATGAACTCCCAATGGTCCTGGCTTTCAGGGATCATCAATACATAAACACCAGGCAAGCCATTTAACAGCTAAGCATATAAAATAAATGGTGACCCAGATGGACGTGAAAGTTACGCATGAATTCTTTTGACCTCCAGGAAATGGAGGTTTTGGAGATCAATCGCTGAGGAATGAATGTGTAAAATCAGTGTAAAGAAGGTAAAAAGAGAAAAGATGTTTGGGGTTATGCTCAAAAAGTAGTCCCCCTTCAGAGCCCCTTAGGCTGGTTAAGGCTACTAAAAGAGGAGCAGCTTTAGTGTTGGGCAAGACCAGTAAATACAGCATCTGGAAAACATTAGTCTGTCAGGGGTGAGAGAAGAAGGATGGGGTTCACATGGAAGTGGAATTGTGTTGGGGACTTGCCTGTCATTAGAGGGCCTGCATGTTTGATACATGTACAGGAGAACAGGCCCCACTAACCCCACTTTTCAATTTCTTTATGATTGAGGTATTTTCACAAAGTATGAAGTTTTAATGTTATCTCTAATTTAATTGTATTACTATATTAGAGATTAAACAAAATTAAAAGATAATATAAATTCCTGCCGTGTAGAGAAATGGTTTTGAGGGTTGGTAAATCTCTTAGATCAGAAAAGCTGCAACAATAGAATAGATTTTAATAAACCTCTGGTAAAAGCCATTTTAGAAACCAAATATAACTGTGGCCCCAGTAGTACCTTAAACTCATCTATCTGTGCACTCTGAGGTGACAATAGATACCATAAGAAAAGTCTGAGTGAATTTACTGGAATTAAATTCCACCAATATTGGCTTTATGTACATTGTACAATCATGACTTTATTGAGAACGGCACGAATCAGATGGGGCTTTGCAGAGATTATATAGCATGATATGGTCTCTCAATGCAGTTACACTGTAGTGTTAAAAGCACAGCAAGAACCACAGATAAGATGTACTGGTGCTAAACCACCAAATAAACATCAGAAAAACTGAGCTTTAATCAGGGTTCTCAGAACTCTCAAAGTTTTCAGAAAATCTATCAAGTATTAAACACAGACTCCCTGACCATCACAATACAGAAGAAATAATGTCATAATCTCTAAATGATTTACTTTTTTAAAACAATTTGCAGTCCTATTCTAAAATGTCTTTGTTTCATATACAATTTTAATCATGACTAATGATTAATGGTGATAATCATCACTGCTGGCATTCTAATCTTATGTTAAAGTGTCTTGTTTACCTCTACACAATCGTACCTCTGGATATGGCCCTAACATTTTACTCTAATAAATCAAGCACATCACATGCAGACTTTATGCACTAACAAAACCACAACCGCTTCTTCTCACACTACATTACCAAGAATCCACCAGCATGTAAGGACTGCTGTCTCTAGATTATGCCATTATGTAGTAATATATGGCATAGGTCACTTTCTGTTACAGCGTCTTCCTCTTTGTTAACTTTTCAAACGGCTTTAAAATTCCAGAAGTGTGCAGAAGGTAAGTGCAGAGTATATATTCCGAATGACCAATACCAACCTCTGCAAAAGACAAAACCATGATAACCAAATATACCTTTTAGCATAGGGTTGCTATAATATTTATCTGGCTGTTCTACACTGGTGTCACAGGAGACAAAGCCTGTTTGTTGATGTCTGTTGCTGTTTCTGCAGTAATATAAATTGCTGTTGAATCTAAAAATGTCTGCTCCAAGCTGATTACTATTGTAGGTAGAGTTTGTCGTCCTGGCCAGTATCTGCCAATTCAACCTTATATTACAGGCTTTGCTTGGAAGGTTTACAAATATTTCTTTTGTCACATTTGTCACAGACCTTTAACCATTTTGGTCTATTTTAGGTCATTGATGCCACTCTTATTTGCAGCCAGGATGAATGATGCATGTTTAATAAATTTACAACTATAATATTGAGGATGGCCAATCAGTTGATCAAAGTGAAAGGACAAATTTCCTACCCGAGAATAAATAAATACTTATAAAAAGAATAAATAAATGTGCAAAGACATATTTAAGAGACAATTTTGTCCAAAATCCTCTATACAAAAGTATATATCTAACACTGGGTGGATAATCATATAAAGTTACAAGTTAAATAGTTACCTGATCGCTCTACTGGAAACAGTCATGCCTCAGAAATTTCCAAAGTACAACCAACAAAATGATCTGATGCTTCCTTATAGTCACTTAAAGCTTTACAATCTTTTAGCTTATTGTTTTCAGGATGTTTCTGATACCAGGGGTCACAGTTTAATCAAAAGAGTGGTTGACAGTGTCAGGAGTCCCTGACTATCTTCAAGTGACGACTGAAGACCTACCTCTTCCAGAAACACTAAAATTAGCACTTTCCAAGTTTGTAGAATTCCAGAGTGATGTTTATATTAAGTTTGTAATCTTGCATACCAGTGTAGAATAATTCATTACTAGAGACTCAAAGCACTTTTGTACGTCGCTCTGGATAAGGGCGTTTGCTAAATGCCGCAAATGTAAATGTAAATGTAAAAAGAGAGATGCCACAGCTTTCAAAGGACCCTGTCTGGGTGAATGTTTGAGTATATGGGTTCAGGGAGATGATGGTGAAAAATAGACCCCCTTTCTTGGTGTAAGGTTAGTTGACTATAAGGTTCCTCTTTGGTTTATATATATAAATTTAGAATTTTCTAGCAAGTAAGCTACATAACAGATATTCAAGCCGGGAGTTATAGAGTAGTCTGCTGCTGAAAGGCAGTGGTTTATCCAATCAGTCATGAAATAGCATTTATATATATATCTCATAAGTCCTTATATATATATATATATATAAGGACTTATGAGATTAACTACTTGCCTTTTCCTGTTTCTTGTTTAATGCACTGCTTAATGTTTATGGGAGTCCAGGGATAAAATAACAAACAGTTTGGACTAGAGAAGTTGAGAGATAAACTTCTCGATTCTGTTTTCTGTACATAAACTACAGAGATTTGCTCATGCGCTTCCAGTAAAAAATAAACAAATCACTCTTTGAAACTACTTGTTCTTCTGAGTCACATTAAAGACTTGTTCAAAATTACAAATCGTTCATGAACAACCCATCACTTGTTCCTACATTCCCATGTTGGAATGTACAGTATATGCATGTCCACATACTGTATGTGTGGAGTATGAGTGGGGTTTGTGAGACAATATGTGTGTGAATGAGATATGAGTTGAGTGAAAGTGTGTGATTGTATTACTGCATTACTGTAAGACTCTTTGTTGATAGACCCTATTTGAAGACTGGTCTTTGCAGTCTCAGGCAGGAAGTTATGATCAGCACCCTTGGCAACAGATTCCTACCATCTGGCCCATGGAGTTTAACAACACGGCTTTGTGTGTGCAAGTCACATGCAATTCGCAAAGGCCAGACACAGATTAATGTCTGGAGCTCTCCCTTCTAACCCAAGATATTAGACCAGCTGCAGCCAGCCAACTATACAAGATACTCACAGCAGCAGCACACAGTGTGTACTATTCACTAGTTGCATTCATGTTGGACACTGTGTGGCTTTCGCTGAAGAATAAGAGCTTTGAAGATCATAAAATCCCACAGTCCTGACTTAGTCTGGAGGAGCAAAGCAGCTCTGATCCTTATCTCTGCTCATCCATCAGCTCTATAGATACATATCTCTGCTCATATATCAGCAGCACAGTACCTCCCCTCCAAAAATTTAAAAACAACCCCTCGCATGGACGTCTGTAGGAAATGAGGGTCTCGGCACACAACAGACTGCTTTGCTTTGTCTCACATGATATTCCTTGCTTGTCTAGCACCCCTAACACCCCCCCCTCTCCATCCATATGGGTTAACAGAGCAGAAACTGGCCATAACCTGAACTCATGCTGGGCTTGTGCAAAGTGCCTGGGGTACGGTGGAGATCTGGCAAGTCCCTCAACCATCTGCCCCTCCTTTTCTGATTGTTTTCCGACTACTCTGCCTCTATCTTTCTCTGCTTACTGCCTCCATTACACTCTTGTCTTCCATTTACCAATCTCCCATCCAAACCCCCACTCCACTCCTCTTCACATCTCTCTCAGCACCACCCTGACCCTGGCATTTCACAAACTCTCCCTCTGAGACTGGTGACCTCATCACTGGGCAGGAAGTAGGGAGGGGGGGTTCAAGTTCTTCTTGTGAATGTAATCCCACACTTCCCTGAATATTTCATATGAGGAGAAAGAGCGAATGAGTAAAGGGGGGTTGGAGGCACCGAGTTTATTTGCTTCTTGCTCATGCCATATAATCCTTGCTTGGATGAACTAGTTCTCTCCTTTTTCCTTCATTAATAAAAAATCTGCGTTGCCAAAGCCAATTGTGATTACTGGAAGAAAACGTGGCAGCTGGAGATCAAATGCATGGCCTACGAAAAGGTCCAAACGAGGGAGAATGTTAAAGAAAGATGGAAAGCTTAGATGAAAGCTGAAAATGGGTCATGGAGCATTTTTCTCCACAGGTGTAGTTGAGTAGGCGTCATAATCAGAATTAGTCTGCATGCATGCAAAAACAGGTCTCTGAAGAGAAAAACAGATTTAGATTAAGGATTAGAACTGGTCTTTGTGCAGTTTAGTGAACTGGATGTTTTATCTTTGTCTTCCTGTCTGGAAAAAAAGAGATGAGTCAAACAATTAGCAGAAAATGAAGAAACCCAAGCCAGCTGTTCCTCTTTAGTCTCCAGAACACCTATCAGGAATGGAAGCTGATTAGGAAAAGGGAGTAGAGGTTCTCACAGACCTACATATCCCTAGAGTTCTCTTTGTATACCACACACATACACACACACACACACACATACGCAACAGACACTTAGCACACATACAGTCACACACATAGCCCACACTTAGAGACTTTGGAAGCAAGTAGAAATTTTACGCCAGATCCTATAAGAGACCTTTCCTTGGCAAATTGAATGGAATCTAATTTGAGAGGGACTGAGCGCAGCTCCTGAGTCCAACGTTAATGTTTACCAGACGCTCATGTGAGCTACAGTTTATCATGCACTCATCTAGTATGATTTATTCCTTGTTACTGTTCCGTTCTAAAGATGTACAGATTCATGTAAAACATTCTTTTCATTTTTTTAAGTTTGAGGAATAACGAGGCTTCAGGGAAAAATCCTTGAAAAAAAAATATTAACATTGTACTGTGTACATTGTTGTTTTGGATTCTGATTGGTCCAAAGTGTTGCTTAATTTTTAGAACAGCATGACTTGCAGCATTACATCACAGTGAAATTTGTTTTTTTAAATGTATGAGCAATATAAAAAAGCTGGGGCTGGAGACCAGTGTCAGTCATGATACAGTTCCCCTGGGGCACAAACAGTTAAGGGCTAATTTTAAAAAAACAATAAAATTATTTTTTTGTATTGGTAAACGCCTCTCTGCTTTGTGACCTTTTTAGATTGTTTTAATGGAACAACATGACCCAAAATGTTCTAAATCTAAAACAACATTAATGAGTGACTAATAACTGCTGAGAGAGTATGAAATGCAGTGGAGGAGTAAAAACATTGTCGGGTTAAACCTATTTCAACTCCTGCGGTAGATGGGTGAGTTATGAGATGGACTGATGAGGCATGAGACATCTGGAACCAAGATCCTCAGGCAATTTTTTCCAGACTCGCCCCAAAAGGCTTTTCATGTGCGAGGAAAAGCAGGACAGCCGTCTGACGCACCTGTGTTGTTTTACTTAAGATCTGACTCAATATGCTAAATTTGCATAAACTGCACAAAGAAGCAAACTTTATATATATCTCGTTTTCTTTTTAGGCTCGCTTTACCTCGCTCTGTTTCCATCTTTCTTGTTTTCCTCCAGAGGGGTGCGCCCAAGCACAGCCACTCCTGCAAAACATGAAAAACACACACACACACACACACACACACACACACACACACACACACACACACTCACTCACAGTCTTTTCTTGTATTACTATTCTTGTGTGGTATTTCAAGTGCTTTGTAATCAGTATTACTAACATGTACCTTCGCTGAACTTTGAGATAACTTCCTCTTTTTTTTTTTTTTTAAAAGAAGCCACATAAAAAAGTTTTCATGAGAACTAGTCAAATGTATCCAAGGTTAACACAGTCAAATGTTGCTATCATTACGGGAACATTTAGTTCCCACACTGAGATAAATACATGCCCACTCACAGTCACACAGAGATGAAGGAAAGCGTATGTAACAGTGTTTCAATGGGATTCTGGTGTGCAGCATATTGACTCAAAACAATAATGACCTCTATACCTCACCATGGTTTTAGAAATAATTGACAGTTTATTTTACAAACCACTGAAAGATCGACACAATTACATGCACGTGCCTCTAGAATACTGGACAAAAAATGAGACTGGCAGACTATAAAAGAGCATGGGCCAATTAGCGGTACGTTCAGTGGGTTGATGGCCGATCTCGGTGTCACTACAGCCTATAAAGGCATTCTTTGTTAAGGAAAAAAGGAGGAAAAGCTCCTTCTGTGTGGGTAGAGCAACAAATGTTTCAGTGCTCAGTGGGGTTTTTTCTTTCTTGAAGACTCTTTCCACCAAAAAAAACCCCAGATTTCCTCTGTGTAGTTATACACGCAATAGTAGCACATCAAGGCTTTGAAATTAAATATTAAACACGATCTGGGTGAGATATAAGTCCTAGAGGACAACAAAGAGAACACTGAGAATGGCTACATTCCCCAACGCTAGTCACCCTTGTGGTTAATAAAATGCTTTTTTTTCTCCACATGGTATGAGAGCTTGGCTAAAATACAAAAGTCTGTTTGAAAAAAATAAATTATTAACTAGGAAAAAAATAAACGCTAGAAAATCTTTACTTGAACAGTTTAAGCAGATGAAAAGAAAAAGTGCAAGATGTGATGAATGAGAGGATGTGGAAAAAATGAGAGAGATGATACGAGCATGTGTGAAGGTAAGAAAAAAGAGATGTGTTCAGAAAAACAAGAATAGTACGTGCAAATGTGCAGGTTTGTGGAGGTTTGTGGATGTGTGCAGATGTGATACAGGAAGACAGGCCAGTTAGCGGCATCCAGATGTTAGTATAGTCTCTGTAACGGTTTTAGAGATGAAAATTCATCAGGTTTTGCTGTGTGAGACAGAAAGAAAGGAAGCGGGAACAGTTTTGGGTCTGTTTGCAATAATTAAATTGCCTTGCTCAGCTGGAGAGCACAATGAATGTGTGTGACTGCATGCATGCCTGCATGTGTGTGTGTGTGTGTGTGTGTGTGTGTGTGTGTGTGTGTGTGTGTGTGTGTGTGTGTGTGTGTGTTTGTTTGTTAGTGCCTATGAGTATGTGTGTTTATACATGTATGTGTTTGCCAGAGCAGGTCTGGTTCCCATTAGACTAAAGGTCCAGGGATCGGTATGCTTTGAGAAGGCAGGCTGGTCCCACAGGAGAGAAGAAACAGGCTGAAGTCACTCCACCCTATTTGAAAGGGTTGATAGAAAGTCAGCTGGAAAAGTTCACTCTCTTCCCCTTGTTTGCTTGGAAAGATGTGAGTCCCAAACTCAGAATGTTTATGTATGTGCAGTGTTTGGATTAGGATTGGAAAAAAGAGTTACCTAAAAAGGATGTATGCAGTGATGGATGTGCCATTCCCTTCTGAACCTTGCACCAGTGTTAATTGCCTATGTTGTGTTTTAATGTGCGAGTACAGACAGGTTTTTGAGTCACATGGGCTTGGTGCTTCAAAAGCAGTTACCAATTAGCCTCGAGCACAGACACACATCTATTAATCACACTGCCTTGAGGCTGTTAAAGAAAACAGTATAGATCACAATAAAGCTGCACGTATAAAGCAATTTAGATCACTGTATATATTTGGTCTACAAGCTCGTTCCCTCCCCCTTTTTTGTCAATGCTCTGAGACAAACCAGAGCCTTTGTAGGAACCATTTCTCACTCTTCTTTCTCTTTTTTTTTGATTGCAGGCAGTAAAGTGCGAATAGCACCATGAGCCTCATGCATGCTGGCTCTAATGGTGAACTTTTGAAGTAGCTGAACACTGACACTGCCGTAAAGCTTCTCAGCATGATCCGAGACAGTGCAAGCTGAGAGGACACCTGGGGAAAGCTCTGAGAGCATCCAATGCATTTACCCCCACCACCACCACCTCCCGCACACACACCCACCACCGCTTGCAGTATTGTGTCGAGAGAGAAAAATATGGAGGGACTCTCTGTCTCCGTTCACTTGACCCAAGGGGCAGCTGATTTATAGAACCCGTGTACTCCACTCCAGATTTCCTGGAATCTCTAGCTTTTTTCAAGGAGCTTGAGGAACTGGAGAGGGACTCGTGGGGAGAGTATGGTCTGAGGACAGGGAAAGGGCCATATTTTACTGCAGCCATTAAATCAATTGGCTTCCAGATGTATGAAGAGTTGGAACTAGTCTATTGACCTGCACAATAGCCTCCTGCATTAGAGTTACATACCCGAGTCTCTGTCGAAAGATTCATTTTCCTCACCGGGTTAAGCTCTGGAGAGTTAAAAGTGTTACATGATAGCAGAGGGTCTGAGTGCAAACTCATGCCTCTGGCATTGACCCACGGCAAAGCAGGAGCCTAGAGGGGGTCAAGAAGTCCTCTTTAGGCTGGATAGTCTGTGTGTTTAGAGACAGATTAAAGATTCCCTTGGTTTAGAGTCAGTTATTTCTAGAGCTCTCGAGTCATGGAGATAAGAACATAAGACGGCTTTAGCTAGAGGACGCAGTAAAGCGCTCAGTACGGGAGTCCATTAATGATATCACGGCGATCACATGACTACATCTGTCTCTTTTCGGTTCAAGTTTTGAAAGTTATTTTCCGCACTCAGAGCACAAGGCTCCATCCTTAATGACTAACCCTCACGGGTTTTCTAGCACTTCACCGTTTCACCATAGAGTGTTGGTCCATTAGGTGCAATCTGCTTTCAGTTAGCACCCCCACAAACCAGCATGTCAGGACTCTTGTGAGCTGATGATTAAAAGCATCTCTCTCTCTCTCTCTCTCTCTCTCTCTCTCTCTCTCTCTCTCTCTCTCTCTTTCTTTCTCTCTCCTTTTCTTGCACCCTGGCCTTTTGTTCAGCTATGTTCATAGTTTTCTGGAGTGTTCTTTCTCGCAGCTGCACCATTGCCAAACTTTGACTTTAAAAGATAAACTTTGGAACTTCTCCAATTTAGCTCTTTGGTTCATGGCCATCCAAAAAAAAAAAGATTTGTATTCCCAACAGTATTGCACATCCAAGACACACATGGACACAATATAAATTGTATACTTGCTTGTCGGGAGACCCTGCACTTGTTGAATCTGACAGCATTACAATGTCAAAAGCAGCTTTAATCCTTTGTTTTCCTTTACCCGCCCTCAGGCCTACAATAAGGGAAGTTCCCATGATTCCTTGGGACACAATTTCACAGTGCAATTTCATAGCCTCTGGACAATTTCTCCCTTTCTCCCAATGAACCTTGTACCTTATTTAAGCAATGTGGGCGTGACACAAATTCCTGGGCCCTGTGGGCCTTCTTTGCATCCTATAAAAATGCAAACGTTTTCATTTTAGGGTCACAACGTAAAAACTCCTTTATACTTTTAGATATGTTAGAGGATTGAAGGACATGTCCTTTCAATGTTTCATGGGAAGTTGCCTATTTTTTTCTCAGCTAAATTCAACTTTCTTTTTACTTGCTCATTGTTATCAAATACTTGATATCAGTAGACTTACATTTTCGGTACATTTAGGACATGTGGCAGATGCCCATATCCAGAGAGACTTACAGTTTTCTCAGCTACACAGATTGAGGATTAAGGGCCTTACAGTGGCAGCTTGGTGGTACTCAGGTGGTAGATGCACTGGGTATCACTGAATATCACAAGAATATACAACCTGACAACATACAACAATGATGACATACAACAATAATGAGTACTGTGCAAAAAATCAGTTAAATACTAGTGTACAATAAAACAAAATGTTGGTGGTCAGGTGGAAACAGTCATGTGATGTGATCCAGCGAGGTGCAGGGGCTGATGGGAACCATAGTCATGCGCTGTATTCATGGTAACCATGACACCATTGGGTATTTCCTCCTTTCATACCCAGTAATTCTGGGACATGCTCAGGATCTACCAACACCCTGATCAGGATTAAAAATGAATGAATTGAGACATGAATGCATGAGCAAGTTTAATCTTTATATATTTACAATGTTCTTTCAGAACAGTATCATTTGTACACATACTTATATGAATTTTAGACATATAAGTTCTGAACATATTCTGAATATATAATTTCAGGGCTCTTAAAAGTTAATAATATCACTGAATTACAAAGTCAAAACGATAAAAAAAATATCATTAACCCACTACACAGTCTGCTTAGTTTACAAAATCTCCTTTTGAAATCGCGTATCAAAACTTAAATCTCTGTCACGTCCATATCTTTTTAATCCTATAAATGATAGTGATATTCTCACTATATCGCGGTGTGGCTTCTCCACCGATTACCATCTCACAGCTGGATTGTGATTGGTGTTTTGAGAGCCCCGGTCACGCGTTATTTCTCCACTTTGATTGCATGGTTCAACACACACAACTTCCTGCAATCTGCAGACACATGCGATTGCAGCTAAGAGAGAACAGGATAAGAACTCTGTACAGGTTATTTTCCAAAAAACAAAACAAAGAGAGTCTCAGACACAGACCTTTGGGGCAACCATCTCTGCTTGACACTGTGGCTCATGGCAAATCCTCAAGTGGACAGGCCAAAGGATGAGCACATGCTTAAGCCATCCATCATCGTTGTCTCCAAGATGCCTAAAAGTGGCTGCAGTTTTGAGTGAGGGGGGTTGAAAAGCCTCAGTAAATCAAGCTTTTTTAAACAGCCAGGCTGTGTGCCTCTTTCAAGGAGTTTATGTTTCTTGGCATGCCACTTAACTCATTTCTGAGTGTCAAGCTGGTCCTGGATGCCAAACGTTCAAATATTAAACTCTCGTCTCAATCACTGTCTATAATTCATCCTTTAATCACTAGCATTATTGAACTCTTGATTGGCTCAGACTACCGTGTTATTTTAGTTTTGATTGGCTGCAGCCGATGAGTTCATACTGCAGCTGTATCAACATTTACCGCAAACATTTCCAGAGTTTCTTCCACGCCCTATTATGCAGAATTCTGAGCCAGTATAACACCCCATACCCCCCTTATCCAACTCCTTCCAAAGAACTATAAAATTCATGCAAACCTGCACTCTGAAATCAAATGCCAGAAGCAGAACAAGAAGTTACAGCTACATGTCAAAACCAAACTCTTATTTAAACAGTACAGGTGCTTTTCATAAATAAGGCATAAAAATGTTTAGAAAAGAAAAAGGTATCCCAATTTAAATCAGAAAAAAAAACAACAGGCAGCTCGATTAGCATCCATGACGAAAGTAGTCATGGGAAAGCAGTGGGGAATTTAAGGAGGCATTCTGTTGTGTGCAAATGTAGATTTTTTTAGTTGGGTTCTCCACAGAGAGGATTAAAATAGAAATTCAACATGTGCTGTAACATCTCCAATTTTTAACTTTTGCCTTCATGACTTTTACTTTTACAACCCCACCCCTACCCCCCATCCTCCCACCATAACAGAAAGGTCACATGTACTTCACTTTTAGGTAACTCGAGTCAGGCATGTGACGTTTCTCACAAGGTCTGTTTATATTCTACAGCTTTATATCCCATATGTTGCGGTTTAATTTTCATCTACTATGGGTCTTGTCACTTTTACTTAACATGTCTACCAATATTGGTTTACATAAGCATGTTTGTCATGTGGTTTAGTTTTTTTGTTGACATGTGCTGTTGGCCTGCTTTGTTCCACACACACACACACACACACACACACACACACACATACAGACTGATAGATAGCTAGAAACAAACATTTTTGTGATCACATATTACCTGCATAGTCACACTGGAAACTAATTTCTATTGTCATTAATTTTCTATAAGAAACGAAAACAATATGACAAAAACCTATTCTTAATATATAATTTCTGTATATACGAATGTGTCCTAAGTTATTTGTTTGTTTGTTTGTTTGTTTATTCAATTATTTATTACATCATGAATGCTAGGTGGTTTCCAATAATTGGAAATTTCACACTCTCACATAACGGAAATAAAACAAATGGACAGGAAATAAAGCAGACGACAAAGATGAACCACAAAGTCTCATTTCCTCAATGGTTGTCTGGTTCAGGAGATTCTGAATGTGTTTTAGAAAAGTGTGACATTTCAAGCCTCTTTGCCGTCCTGTCATCTCCTGCCTCAGCCCCTTTGTTATTTTATGATACTGACAGTGAGGCCTCTTCAGACTGAGTCTGTTTTACAGAGCAAAAAATGTATCTCAATACGGTTGTCTTATGTTTGTCAAATCTGCACCAAAATATAGTAAGGTTTGATCTTTGGACACGTCCCTGTTTAGTTTATCATTAATTTCCTCTCCCTTCCTCAAGACCCATGGACCACTGGGTGACATCAGGTTGCCATCTGGTTTCCTGAATCTCCCCCACTGCCCCCTCCTTCCACACCACGTTTGAGGCCTTTTCACCCTCTGTGTTCATCAATCTTCACACAGCTATTCCATGTGCGTGTTGCATGGTTGCGTGTACGCAGTGGGGCAGAGAGATGGCTTATGTTAGCAGGTGGACACATGAAAGCCCCCGCTGAAGGACGACCATATTCCATGTTATCAGATGACCCCTAATATTGACCTCTGAATCAGCTCTCAGTCCCGAAAGAATGCGAGGAGTGACTGATAAAACACACACGGGTGTTTGTATGAACACATAAGCTTTCCTTTGTGTGCTCATGAGCACATACTTAATAAGGGAGGTTTTGGAAAAGATGAAAGTGACAATCCTTTCCCACCCCAAACCACTTTCACACACTATTCATGCTTAATACGTTCACATAGGAAGCCAAGGCTGGTCTCTGTAGACTCCAACAGTCACATGCATGACCTGCTCTCTTAAAGCTTTCACCCTCGGTTGATCTACTTCATTGCACTTCCTCCTTTCCTCTCTTCTCCTCCGTGCACATTCGCTCATCCGGCTCTTGGTTGCACATCCTTCATCCAACTCTCCCTTCATCACTCCCACTTTCCTCCTGACTCACCTTAAGCTGTGTGACAATTTGCATCCAGATCTTGTTTAATATCCAGCACAGTTTTTAATGTGTCAAAAACATCCTCATGGGACTTTGGACCTAACAGCATAACCATCCTTAAAAAATAATTTGAAAGGTAAAAAGCCATTTTTGTCAAATACACATTTTGCAGAAGACAAAAATGTGTCCAATGCTTACAAAACAGGTCCTGAGCAAAATAAACATAAAGATATAATATAAATATTATATACATATATTTATATATAAATACAAAAATATACCTGAATTTGACCTGCAAACAATAGCTAGAGTGTAAAAGTGCACAGCCCTGTTAACTTCTTGCCTTTTCTTGATACATTGAACGAATGTGTTGATTAGTTTCCTGCCACAGAATATTTACAAGAAAAGCATCTGATATAGTTATCTGTAAGCAAAAAATTATTGAAAATGTAGTGATAAAGTGTTAAGTGACAGCACTATGTATCCGTCAAACGTGGGAAGATCTTCATGAAGGCGGAGTTTATGCTTCTGCGGGTTCTCAGAAACATGACAATCTTATTAAATTCAAGAAATGCTGCAGAGGCAACAACTATTTATAGCTGTTTTTCGAACGCAAGCTATTCGGGAACTAACTTGTTTTGCAAAGCACAGCACTGAATGCAACCATGAATGTATATAAGTTGTTCAAAATTGCAATTGTTGACAAATCCTGTGATGAACAAAAAATCTAACGTTAATGAGCTAATACAGTCCTATTACGGAGCCTGTGTCTCGTGTAAAAAAACAAGTTACATTTTTGATTATTCAGTTTCAGTTTAACTGTGCCTCTGCATACAAATTGTGGAATAAAGATGTAACGACATCCTTGCAAAAATATATTTGCTCATTTGGGGTTTTAATGATGTCAGAGAAAATCTTCCATTAATGCTGACTTTTTTTTAAATCTGAGAGTCACCCTTTAGTTCTTGTGTTTTAAAGATTGTAGGCGGATTCATGCTGAAAGAGATTGCATGTAACGGGATAGAGATATAGATAAATACAGAGGAATGGATAGACAGATGGAGATGAAGGTGATCAGACAGAAGAATCAGTGGATTATTTTCACTGATGTTTTTCTCTAAAGGTACAAGTGAAACCAAACCATACCAAATATAATAATAACCCTTTTAGCATAAAACAGACAGTTTTCCTTTCCTTTGGCTATATGTGGCTGATATTGTTTTAACACAGTTTTTAATTGTAAAAATTTACACATTTCAAAAAGAGAGCCATGTGGTTGGATTTTTGTACAATTTATGTAATCAAAATGTATAATAATCTTACAGCTAAGTTTTTCTTGGCAGTTGTTTTAAACTGAAATGCAAGAAACTGTATACATTATGGTCATTATGGTTTAAAATGTTTTATACAATTTGCAAAAGTCTTTCTGTATTTAGAAGGACCATCTGGAAAATCTTTGGGAAAGAAGTCTGACATGACCAATTTGAAGACGTCCTAATCCTATTTTACTAAAACGTCCTGTACACCCACACATGAAGACTGAACGCAGGTACCAGTCTTTGAACTGACACCAGTCACGCGATTAACGTCTGTCAGTGTTAGGTTTCCTGTGAGTCAGGATGGCCGCCATATGGTTTCAGGTCAAACCAACAGATTTTAAATTTGCCCCCTTCTGAGTTTTCCAAGATTAAATATCAGCAGCAGTGATGGAGTCACTTCGCCCCGCCCATATGTCTGTTGTTCTGACTCCCATTTTTCTTTCAACAAGACAAGAGGTCAATTCTGCTTTTCATTGGAGCGACTCATTGACTTCATTAAACCCATGTTTGAATTTCCAACTTAAATGAGCCGATCACATGTCAGTGGAACTCCGATTTCCAATTCGTGTTAAAACACGTTACAGGTCAGGGCTGCACAGATTAACAGGGATGCATATTAATATGTAGGAAAACACTGATGGAGGTCACAAATGTGTTTTGTTAAGAAAATCTGCTCTGTAAATAAAGGCCTAATCTTCAGGAAGTCACAGAACTCATGTCCTTTTGCCCATCCTGTGTCTCATTAAGGAGTGCACTTCCAGGAGTCTCAAGCTACCTTTTATATCTCTCTCTCTCACACACACACACACACACACACACACACACACACACACACACTCGCGCACATTCTCTGCCTGAACAGGAGGATTGGGGTTTTCAGAATGAAACCCAACACTAAGCACACACATACATAGCAATCAGAATGAAGACACAAATACACACTTTAGAGCATGGGAACAGACTTTCTTCTGCCCTCGCAGTAATAATTTGGGAACACTAAAACCCCGTGAGAGAGACGAACCTCTAAAAATGCCAATAATGTAGCCACATTGCTCTTAAGAGTCATTCGAATCTAAACCTAAGCAGACTTGTGAAGAATTGATAAACATCTTCTAGGAAGAGTTCTCTCACTCGCATTGCTCGCTGATGAATAAACCACTAGTCAGAGGTCACAGTCGTGCCGGCGATGAGAAAGTCCAGACGGCACTTGAACTGAGAAAAGCCGGGTTTCAGCCGAGGAAAGAGGAAGAGGTGATAATAGGTAAGACGCGGAAGGTGTGTATGGGGTCACCTCTGAAAAATCACCTGCGAGCTTTACGGGACACGAGGCAGGACCGACACTTAAGTCACTAATGGATGATTAGTGAGGAACAGAGATCAGCCATCTTGACTCCAGACACCTCTGTTTAATCCCTACAGGAAAGGGTGAAAAGGCTGGAATAACACTACAACACCAAGCAAACACTCAATAACACCCTCCTCTACCAACACCAACATCATCACTACCATCAACACCTTCATCACCAGCAAAACAGTAACTGCAATTTACTAAGCACACAAGATTATTGATGGTGTAATGTGAAACTTGAGGTTTTAATGTGGCTTCATATGAGCTTGAATGTATAATATATGTATATATGTGCAAAAGTACCAATGGCTGAAAGGAAGCTCCAAAATGATCGTCACTCTTTGAGTGAAACTATTTGTCATAATTGTCATTGTTTCTCATTCATGCGTTTTCTTGATTATTGATTCTCATAAATGTTTATTGATTATTTAAAAAATTTTGTTTTAGTAAAAAAATTTAATTCGCAATTCATTTCAGACAATATTATACAGTTTATAGCATTAAGAAGAATTGTAAAGTGTGGGCCAAAAGTGTAAGACCACTAGCGAAATTTTTTCTAGCTCTTATTTATTTGTTTGTTTGTTTGTTTGTTTGTGTGTAAATAAAAGTTATAGAAATGTTTACATGAATTCCATAAAAAGAAAACTTGGGCCCAGTTGAACCAGCTTGGGATTTCCATAGGAGATTTCAATAGAAACAGGAACAGTGTTGATTTTAAATCTTGAAGCTCAAAAGATTCCTTGGATAAATTATTAATTTCAATATTCATTAAGAGTACAAATAATTGTGCTGGTAGCTTTTCTCCAACTGGGCAGAGAGAATATTTTTCCAAACTAAACCTCAACAATTGCAGAAGTTGCATGACATCAGTGACATTTGTAGGCAAAAGATTTGAAGAAACATGTAAATGACATTTTAACATCATGGACAGGGCGTGTCCTCGTCACTGTGTAGGCGTTAATTATAACTGAAAACAAACAATAGGATCATGTGACACGAACGTACCTCTGCTGCTTGCATCAGGATAAATGAATATGACAGTCCAGGCCTTTGTTTATGCCTGTAATCAAATTCATGGGCATAAAGTACCATCTGTTTATCTGTTCTGGATGAAGTTGAACGGTCACTCCAGCATCTTTTACTCATTCTGACCATTTGAAGATAATTTTTTTTTTTTTTTTTAAGAAAAAAAAGATGGCTCTAAATAAAATCACATGATTTCCAAGCACATGGTACTGAAGAATTCACCAAATGTTCTAGAAATGTATTTGCGTGGCAGAAAGAGGAACATTATGTGTGCTTTTGCTCTACTCTCTTCTGTAAGGGAAATGATCAGTGATTTAGTTCCTCTACATAAAAATGAACTATGTAGCCAATAACTGATTTCTCTTTGTGACGTATCAGGTATCAATGTACGTACATATATCCTCATTTTCTTAGGAGTTATAAAGGTTATTTCCCAGAAATGTCCAAAGATAAATTATAGTGCATTAGATTAAAATACTGCGATGAATAATTTTTTTTGTTTTTTTTTTTATGTTTAGAAAAGTGTATAATCTACTGTTTGGGTTTACTTACTGTGTAAGTAAAAGGTTTTCAGCTGAAGGATGGGAGAATACTTATACAGAGCATGAGAAAAGCAGGGGTCAGGGCTATAATAATTCCCAGAGTGTACAAAAGCTATACTAAAAGTAGGCACAGCCATTCTCTCACATCTCTTTTAGTCTTCAAGACTATTTAAAAATGATCATGTGAATTTATTTAGTATAGTTTCTGTCAGTAGTGTTACAAGGTAGTCATTACTATTTACAACATTCTTACAGTAATCTTACTTAAACCTATTCAAAAGAGTCAAAAATCCAAACAAAATAACCCAAAATGGTTTATTAAATGCTTTTGTTTGCTCACATAAAAACAACATTTGAATGTTGCATGAACAAGAGGGTGGTCTCAATTCTGAACACCATGAAGAACATAAACTATAATATATAGATGATCTAATTGAAACTCAAACTAGCTAGCAAAGACTAACTAGCTAGCTATCTAGGATAACATTAACTAGCATTTCCTAGCTTTAGCTCCGGTTGCAGTTACACTGCTTTATTACAACAGTTGAAGCTATGTATGATTAGTACAAAATAAAATAAATGAAAATGTAAAGAAATTGTGAAAAGATCTGCTTCAAAAAGTTTTTGTTTGGCTAGTTTTACAATAAAGATAATGCTACTGTTTGATTTGGTGTGTTTGGTGTGTTTACACCTATCCAGAGGAACTTAATCTTTTTTTCTGATTAGCAGTTGAGGGTTAAGGGCCTTGTTTAAGAGCTAGTAGTACTGGAATTTGAACACACAACCTTCCCAGCTACACTTAACCAGTGAGCTCCTACCATCCAACCCATTTGCCAGGGTAGCTTACATTAGAGAAAAATAGTGTCAGCAGTAATTCTGTATCTCTACAATGCAATATTATCCTCCAGCTCTGTAAAGACATGAAATGTATTATACTGTGTTACTGTAGAAATAAGATAAATTCTTTACAGTGTAGGAATGGAATCTGTAAATCTGCACTCTTTTCCTTATATTGCCTTCATTACATACAAAAAGTCTTTATTATGTGCAAATTCCCAAATCCCTTCTACTAAGAATTTAGTAATGTGTTGCACACATTCAGTCTTAGATCCACCCACAAACTGTCTGACTGTCTTAAAATCTTTTTTAGGTATCTTGGAAACAAAGCTTTTAAACACCATCGTCTTTCATACGCAAGTTGCATTCCCTGAAGTTAAACTCTCATAAAAACTTTATTTCTGACTCATTTGACTGCAAAGTTGTGAAAGTTCAAGATCCCACATGTTACATCATAGCATTTCTGTATAGTTTCCGCTCCGTTTTACCACAAGAGGTAATTGGCTACCAGACTATCTATTGATAGCTGGAAGTCTGTCTCATGAGACTAGTCACTATCGGAAACCTTCAGTGATGGATGATCTAGACATTTTCTTTAGTATTTAAACCTTATTTAAGGATGATATATACAATGCATGAATTTTAAGGTGATATTTTTTTTAATGTCTATGAAACAAGCTAGTTCATTTTAACACTTACCTTATAGCAGCTATTAATAGTTCTCTTATCAGTCCCTTTTATTTATCTCTCATCCTCTCTTTTTCACTGTTTGAAAAAAAAAAAGAACTGAGACTCTTTACAGGGCTGACACTGGAGACTCCTTTCCAAAAATGTGAAATATCTTGTCACAAAAGACTTCTCCCTATCACAAATTACCCAAACAATACAAATAATACAAATTACCATTATGTATGAAGAGTGTACCATACAAGTGTCTGTCACATATATATATATATAAAACATTTGCGGCCATAAGGTATGTTATGGTTTGATCTTTTAGAAAATGAGTCAAATCTAACGAAACATCAATATGACAAATAATTATGTGGTAGAAAAATAACTATAAGTGTGAGTATAAGCATGTGGGCATACTGTATATTTCATAATACATTTTGAAACTTTTTTTTACTCAATATCCGGTACATGATCAAAAATGGATAACAAAAAAATTATCATTATATGCTTTTATTTAATTATTTATTTTGGAGGTGAGGTGTTTAAATGGCTGTAGGTCATGCCTGAAAAAAAAAAATAGATTGCTGTTTTGATGCTGAGCATTTTTTTTATGATTAATTGAGTTGCTTCTAATTTTAGCAACAACTGACGGCTGGTTTACAGGTTGTTTCCATGTTGAAAAGGGGACAAAGAAATGTCAGCCACAACTTAAACGAAAGAGTTTTCACAGTGTAGGGGATGGCACGACATGACACTTTCAGCACAAGCCACATAAAACAAGGCCATGTGCAGTTAGAGGAAACCTGGTGGTGAAAACCAAAATGCGGCCAAAACCAACCACATTAATAGCAGTCCCTCACTGCTAAAGTGACAATTCTACTGGAATTTCCATATACTTCGTAAGTGCTCTGTACTGTACGATGAAGAGAAATGGCTCTAAATGGAAGTGCGTTTCCTGTACAGAGCACCCAGTACGTTAGGGACCTTCCTTCCTGAGGTTTAAATCGGCCGGGCCTCAAAACAGCTGCCAGATGTGTGAGTGTCCCAGAAGTCCTAACACGTTCTCACAGACAATGCTGTGCCTGTGGGAGACACGCTAACAGGAACTGAGGTCATGCTTCCTGACCCCTCCTACAAACCGAGAGAAATGCGGGGTTTGAATGAAAAGCAAACCGCAGCAACATGGTCAGTGGATCTACATAAAACAAAATCGCATTTCTTCAAGGTCTAACAGGGACAGAAGAGTAAAACCTGGCACGATCTGTGGATCATGACATCATCTCTGCTGAAAGGTTTTACCCGAATGAAGTCTCAGCTCACAATTACACACAATCCTAACAACTTTCCAGTTAACTACTCAGGTGCACATGCTAAAAATCATATCATGACCAGAAGGAGTCAAAGTGGAATCATTATCACAGTACTCATCCCAGTATATGCATCTGACGTTTGTTAACGGCGTCAGCATTGTGGTTAGATTTTAATGCATGCTGAAGAGATTCATAACTTGCTTGTTCATGATGGAGCACGATGTAACACAAACCCAATGAGAAACAAGCCCGGGCCGACCTGAGCACACCTGAGGCCAACCGGAGCCAAAAGAAAATAAAAACACAAAGGATTATAATGATTACACAAAGAAACCAAACCGACTGCTTTGGAACATATATAAACACAAACACTGAAACAAAAACATATGAACACATATGTGCGTGCCTTACGACAACACAGAAAGCGATATCGATTTGTCATCATATGAATTAGTCGTACACGCAAACCTGAGTTTATGACAAATGAACGTGGGTGGATTTGATTCACTTTCATACGAGTGACAGCAAACTAAATGATTCTCCCCGTCCCTACAACTAACCTCAGTATCTGCAACTGTTCATATGAATACTGAAAACATTTTATCTGCAATTTTTCCTTTAAATATCAGGGCAGTCCCAGACGGACCAGTCATAATATAAATCAGCATATCTGAAAATGAGTATAGCAGTCAAAGATGAAAAAATAAAGATAAAAATTGTTGTAGCTGAAACTTGTGGTGATAAATGGGTATGTAGTTTATGTTGCAGTTGTGTAATGAAAATCCCCAAAAAACCCATTCGTATTGATGATTTTTTTTTAGGAATTTCAGACTGGTGTAAAGAAGACCACAAAAACTGAACTGGAAATTCACAAAGAAAACAATCATAATGATGAACTACTTTGATCTAATTTATGGACCCAAAACACAGATTAATCCATGGATGATGGATGATTCTCATTAATTTATTCATCTATTTACCCATAAGTTCTTTATCCTGTTCAGGGTTATGTTAGATATGGAGTCTATCTCAGGAACACTGGGTGTGAAGGTAAATTTGGCATAACCATCGATTCACCAGGATGTATGTAGACAAAGAAACATGGAGGAACCTGGAGGAAAAGCCACAAGAATGCACGTGAAGAAATAAAACTCCAAACAGACATGCATATTTTTATAATTTCCTGTATTTAAATTATGGATAAAGGTATGTATTCATTTTTAATCATTGCTTTTTTCTTCTGAGTATGGAGTCTACTCAGGAAAACTGGGCATGGGGTGGGAATACACTCAGGATGGGGGAAGGGATGGTGGTCCATCACAGGGTACTATACACACACACACACACACACACATTTTCACACTCTTGTTTTGCAAATGCCATGTTTTTGGGAGAAGGGAGGAAAGTGGAGAACCTAGAGGAAACTCGTATAGACATGGAAATAACATTTACAGAAACTCCAGGACACCTGGAGCTGCACCACCATGTCGTCCATGAGATGTTAAACAAATTAATTTTTTTTAGCTTAATTGTTATGGAGATGATGTTACGTTCATCTTACACAGTAATGATGAAGGGTTCACAAACAACATTATATATATATATATATATATATATATATATAGCTGTATTTGTTATGGAACTGGCATTTTTTTTCATTGATTTCATTTTCATTTATATTCTATATGAGTGACGTCCACGTTTCCAGATATGAGATGATCTACCAAAGTAGCACTAGTGTTTAATACCTATAGCAGAAGTTCTTTCCTGTTTTGCTGGTGTTTTCATTGATTTTTTTTTTTTCTTCTTCTTTCTTTTTTGAAACACACCTGGGAGCTTCTTGAGAAACCCATTTTAACGTGTGAGACGACGCTGCGGAGGGAGGAAGTGAGGAGGAGGTGGTGGTGGTGGTGGTGGTGGTGGAGGAGAAGGAAGAACAAAAAAAGAAAGAAGAAAAACATCTGGAGCTCATTTGGACCCTAGGGGGAAAAGAGAACTTTTTTTTTTTTTAAGGCAGCAATAAAACGCGTTTTAAAACACAAACACAATTTTTTACTTGGTTGATTCTAAACAAGATCTTATCATTGCATAAATATTGGCACCTTATGGCTCTTTGTCTGAGCACAGACAGTTCAGGTAGGCGCTCGAGCTGGAGGTGTGTGCGAGGCGTGTACTTGTGCGTGCGCGCGCCTGTGTGTGTGTGTGTGTGTGTGTGTGCGTGAGAGTGTGTGTGTGAGTGTGATATCTGTACTGACCGACAGAAGGCTGCAGTAAAGCTCTCACTCGTCTGGTCCGTGGAGTTTCACTTGAGAAAGTGTGTTTTTCATACGGAATGTGAACTTTTTTTATTTAAAGGAAGGAGGATAGACAGTGTTTTTTTCATCCTAAGGATTTTTTTATTTGCACCATTTTTTTACACCAGATCTGCTGTTGTTACCCACTGCCGCCTGTTCCTGTAGATGTTCCTGCTTCTCGGCTGAGCTGAACTTTCTGTATTGTTATTGGCGGGGTTTTTTTTTCTCTTCTAAGATTCATTGACTGGTTTGTTGTGAGGGATCAAGAAATCCCTTGGACTTGGACTGAACCAACTCAACTGACTGAATTTTGTAAATGAATGTAAAGGAGTGTGTAACGTTTCACCAGCTCGCCCTGTTTCTCTCTGCTCCGGGCATCTCACATGGGGTGAGTGATTTTATTCCTATTTATAAATCTATATGATAAAGTGTAATGCGACAAATCATAGCATGCACGGGCTTAATTGCTTTGACTCACTGATGCAAAACAACCAATTCTATCTATACAATGCGTGTCTGCCTCTTTCATTCGATGATGTATAATATACACATGCATTATTAATATAGAGAATTACTAGTCCATGCATAGAGAATAGAGAAGAGAATCGAATTAAATATACACCCATACACGCATAAACACGTCTATATCAAAGGATCCATTAGACTGATTCACATCTGTCACGAGCGCGCGTTTGGGGCGCAGGATTTAATGTGTAACGCGCCTGCAGTTAAACATCAACAGTCTGAAAAACAAAAGGAGGGGGGGTCTTCTTTGTATGTCCCTTATTGTAGTCATTCATTTGTCAACAGGAGGGACTGTGCTCGTTTATATACATGCATGCATACACTTATATATACACACACACCTTGCAGGGTGCTGCTTTATATTATGCAATGCTATGAAAGACGCCCCCCTTCACACCCACTTCATCCTTGTATTGGGAGTTTCGGGGGATTTTCTCATCCGCAATGGTTGCATTGTTCCAGAAGGATGTATTAATAAGACAAAGGATCTATTATATCTTTGTGTTTGGGTTAAAATGTGCTTTCGGAGTGCCCCGGGTGCCCCAAAGCTCTTTCCATGCATGCATCAAATTTTTTGTCTTTTTTTTTTTTTTTTTCTGGCAGAAATTTACTTTAGTTAATGCTTGTAAAGTGGAAAAGGGTTGGGTGTTGGCTGATAAGACTACTTGATGCTATTTTTTCTGAAACAACTTTAGATTTATGGCTCGTGCTGAGCCCCCTGTGGATCTGAGCACGATGCTGGGATTCGAACTCGCAGTAGTTGATCAGAAGCACAGAACCTTAACCACTGAGTATAACTACTTCTAAGACTTATTGTAATTTGGCAGAATACATTTGCATAACCCCCCCTAAACAAATGCATAAACCATGTTTGCATGCAAGATCCGTGTCGTAAAATATCCTAAAATCAATGGATCGGTCTGGAAAATCGGACCTGATACCCAATCCAGCATTTTCGGTATCAGATCAGTATAGGCTACACCCCTATATTTTTTTTCCCTTTCCCAAGGAGTATACAAGAGAAGAAGCAAAACTGCACCTTTTGTTCTAAAAACGTTGATAACAGAAGTGATACAGACTCAGACAGGTCTTCTGTGTGCTCTTTTGATGAGAACAGCAATACAATATTGTGAAATAAGACGGCAGAATGCTGGTGCGCCTTTGAGAGCTCGGGTGTCTCAATCTCCTTTTTCACCAGAACTTAACTCTGATGAAACTGTGTGCTGGCACCGCTGAGTACCGAAACGAAGGATTGGGTGAAAACGCTTCCAAGAGCTGGAAAAAAAAACACGTGGCCTTTCGAACACAAGGTTAATCCTTCTCTTCTCTGGTACCCCTTCATGTCAGGGAGCAGGAGAGTGCGAGAGGGCAGAGGAAGAGGTGGGGTGGGGGTGTTCCTCTAGTACGAGATTCCTCTCTTTAGTTTACAGATAAGCTGATATGGAGGAGGAAATACTCATTGCATTGCTGAAAGGTGTTCATCCATCATTCCGGGCATTTCAGACTCTGGAAGGGAATGTGTTTGTGGATGTGCTAAGTGTGCAGCCTTGCCTCTGTTGTTGTTCTATAAAGATCTGCGGCTGATTTTTTTTTTTTAAAACAATACATTCGAGTGCATGAGATGTAGAGAAGAGCAAACAGTGAGATGTGATGATAAGAGCTGTTCTAAAGGGCAGTGAGACAGGAGAGGACAGATGAAGCCTGGCAGAAATATCAGGTGTTGACTGAAGCTCTATTGATGGCCTCCGTCAACACCTGAAGGTCATATTTAGGTTTTGGCAGGTCAATTCCTTGGTGTACTTTATATCTCAGGTCTACTGTCTGTGTTTGTTCTATGTCACTCTATGCTTCATTAGCTTCGAATAAAGCCGTCAATGACGTCCCTGCTGACTACTGACTGCTGACAACGTTCTTCACACCCACATTCACAGGCTTCATTGATAGAAGCCCAGCTGTGAATAACACTGGGGTGTGCCCTGTACCAAAACTTCCATAATTCTTTAGATTGTGCTGAGACATCTGGGTTTTCAGACAGAGGGTCTTTTTTTAATGCAAGTCACATATAACATCATTTCTAGAGCATCATAATGACAATATAATTCAGTGTCTTACTGCAACATAAGGAACTCTCCAGCTGTTCTGAAACACACTCAGATAAAAACAAAACAAATGTTGTTTGTTCATATTAAAGGATTTGGTTACCTACAGGGAAAAAGTTGTAGAACAATGTGGTTTACCTAAATCCTTCTTCCAAATGAACAAACTAAAGGTCCATTAACAACAATAAACTGTACCCTTAATCAGAGTTCTTTGGAGGTCCTTTCCATAGTTAAAGTTCTTAGAAACCTAAAGACCATCTTCGTTTAAGAGTCTGACATTTGTTCAAGGGAGGGACTCTGCCAAGTTTTAATCATCTATTTGAATAATTACGGATTTTTAGTTTGCTAGAGAACTTATACAATCACGACTCTGCTGAAAGGTTCTGCAGGAAAACCTTGTTAAAAAAATTTGTTCCCAGAGGAACAACCTGAAGGAACATTTTTTGGTGTTGTTGTAAAATAGATTCCTTAAAAGGTCTTGGAATTGTTCAGGGGTTTTAGTTGGTCTTGTTTTAGGGTTCCTCACTGTAGAACCTTTGACTTTTTTTGTGAACTAATATAAAATGTAGACTGCTGCAATTAAAAGTTTAAACATGCTTTATCACTTAAAAAAAAAAAGATTGTACTAGATGCAGTGAAACGTCCGAGTTAGGATGCAATGTGTCATTTAGCAGGTAAAGTCTTGAGCAAAAAAAAAACAAAACAAAAACGATTCTATCTATAACCATTGAATGTTCTTCAGATTTATCCTCTGCGGAAACTGAGAGTTTTCTGTTTGTCTTCTGTTCTTTTGTGTACCGTTCCTTTGTCAGGTAACAGCTCTTACGCTAAGTAAATATGTCATAACAAATGTGAAAAATGCACCATGGTCAAGGACGTTGTGTTTCCTGTAGATTCTGATCGCAGTGTTGTGAAATTAAATGCCACACTGTGGGATAAAGTTAAATTCTTGACGTTCAGATTGTTATGGGAGGCAAAAGTCGTGCGACACTTCAATATCAGGGCTATACAATATCAGAATGTATCAGCGAGTGTTGCTATTGTGCATGATAAATTTGTGAGAAAAGCACGCATCGCGGCATTTGTGTTAAAGCAATGTCGATTAGAAGGTGATTCGATGTTGATCAGTGTTCTATAAAAGCAGCTCAACATAAACACGCTCAACATAAACACATTTGAGTGAACTTCCCAGTGAGGAGAACATCCTCTAGCATGTTTGGAAGGAGTCTCCAATGTCAGATTTAGAGCTGTAGGTTTCTTCAGAATGACACGTCAGAAAACAGGCTGATAAAGGACCTATTGTTTGTAGCTATTGTGATGCAAGAGAACGATAAAGAAACTTGTTTTCGTGATATACCACAAAATTCATTATAACTAGAACAGGATTATTTAAAAATATATTTGTTGCGATCAAGAAACAAATAACATGTCAGGATGTGTTGTTAAAGAAAATCAACCAACGTCTGATTGGTGTAAGCGAAGTTACGCACAGCTGACGAAACGGCATGTCATGTCTTGTTTTATATCATTACATAACTGGGCCCCAATGATCGCTAGTTGCATTGCTGCCGTAAGTGTCCGTGTTCTAACCTAACTGTTTATGTGAGTTAGGACATTTCACCCTGACTTACAGAGCGTACTTCACACCTTCCTTCGTTACTGATTAAGGATTTCCCTGAATTTGTGTCATTGGGTCAACACTAGTGTTAAGATAACTGTGTTTAGATAAGGTAAATAAATGTTAATAGGAAAAATGATTAGCCACTTGTAAACCGCATTGTAAATATTTGTTGGTTGCTTGCTGTATTTGACTTGTGGATGGGCTTGTTTCCCAGAATTAAGCTAGACATGTATGTTGAACTAAACAGATTTATGACGCTTTCAGTCTGGTCACGTTCTGAATCACAGTTACTGAAAGTGGTTGAAAACGACCACAAAAGTTTATTAACCTACGTTTCAACTCTTCCCTGAAGGCACTAAGTTCAAGCAGGGAAATTCGGTCCATGTGATCAGGTCTGCCCAAGGTCACATGGTGTAACCAGGCCACTTTTTGAATCTTAAAAAATCCCTACGACCAGCGCATGAGAAAGGAAACTAAATAAACAGACGAATAAATAAACATATGTATGAGTGAACGGAAGGATAAACAAATGGAGGAGGCGTGCAGTGGTGGGAACTGGAAGTGTGGGATTCTTGGGCTTGGTCACACGAGAGGTTAAGGGCGGGGTAATGTAACACGGGGGGTGGAGCTATCCTTTCTCTGCTCTCCCTTTCTCTCTTTCTTTCTTTTTTCTTTTCTTGCAGAAATCAGGTCCATAAAATCCTCTGAGAATTCTAGAAACAAAAGAAAGTCACAAATTTTGAAAGTGTTGTAAAAAAGCCCTTTTTTTCCCCCCAAGTAAACAACTAACATATTACTGTCCGAACATGTTTATGCATGTATCTAGTGTGCATAATGCAATTTTCTACAGTTGGATACATCGATCACTTTGCTTACTGTCCACTCTATAATGATAATTAATATGCTGGAAGCTGAAGGACTCTGCAGAAGCATGGAAGCTCTAACATTCATCAGCTCTCCACGCACCATCTCTGTTGGCGCCTATGCTCGTTTGCGTGATATTAATTGTTATTAGTGGTGTGAGAACCATTAAGAGCTTACCGCCTTGATGGTTTTGAGCCAGCATACATGTCTGGACTAAGAAACACTTTTCGTTCTGGGTGTGGCAGCTGCATCGAAATAAACGCCTTCTGCTTAGTGGCTGCTGCTCGGCAAGTTGCAACTTACAGCCGGCAGCGTGGCGCTCTCAAACCTTTGTGCCAAGTAATGGGCGTGTCCCAGTAAAGCCAGAAACAGCCTCACCTCAAGCACCGTTCCCTTGCAAAAACACACATGGCCTGTCTCTTTCCCAATCAGTCGCCTGCTGCCTGTCTGACATGTCTGTCTTATAAACAGTAGCATGCGCTCATTTAGCAAAGGGACCATTGAAAAGCACGTCCTGAAATTTATGCTGTATACAGAACAGACACCCAGGACAATTTGTCTGGCTTTCGCAGACAAATGTAGCCCAGGCTCCGTGGGGAAAAACTTTATAAATATTTACTGAGCAGGGATCCAGCTAAGGAAAACTTTATCCATTTTAGGACAGGACACATTTTCAACTCATGAGAAAAAAGAGAGCGCCTTCAATGGTCCTGCTTTTAAAGGTCGCTGCTGTTCGCGTTTGTTCTTGCTTAAAAAGTCAACTTTGATCTTATAATTCATTTTGGCTTCCTACCACGGTACTAGCTGTAACTTTCTCTGATAAGTAAAAAAAACACTCCTTGTAGGACTCCGCATGCAACCATTCTGAATTCCCCCAAAGGAATGAACAAACATTTTTAAGAACCATGTTGTGCATACGGGTGTTCAACATGATTTATTACGGGTTCTTTGGATAATAATGGTTTCTTAACTACCTCAAGGGTTGTAAGCTTCACTAGAAATAGAAACACTTGCTGTCTGTCTACAGGCAACCCATAGAGATTTCACAAAAAGACACATGAAAACATCTTGGTTGAAAAAAGGTTCCTGCCAATGTACATTTTTTACATGTAGCCCTTTGTTTTCGGGAAATAGCTTCTTTTGGTTGGAAGGAGTGAAGTAGTGCTTTCAACCAGCAGTGCGGAATAAAAATGATTTCTTTAGGGTGCTTTTAATAATAGAGTTTACCAAGCTATTTAAAGGACTACTAATAGGAACGCTGTCTGATATGGTGCCTAAATAGGGCAGGGTACCTGAGAAATCCTTAAAATCTGGTTCTATAATAGATAAATGAATTATATTGGGTTCTATATAAAATAATGAAAAGTTCCTACAAAGGAAAAAACTGAAGGGAATTAAAAGGGTTTTCCACTTTTTTTTCTAACCATGGTTTTTTGGATGCGTTCGTGGCCACCTACATGGATTTTTCATGGTTCTATTTGATTTTTTCCTTATGTATGGTTTTACAGTATGTAACATCAGAGAATTTCCCCAAATGTGTACAAGTGTAATCCAGACAGTGTAGATACGCACAGCAGTTCGACTCTACCTTAAACGACATCTGTTGTAAGGAAATGCCGTAAATTTTAAATGTAAACTTTTTTAAGATTTGGTAAGAATTAAGAAATCGAAGGGTTTCTGATGTCTGGTATAAAATAACAGTTTGTTATATTTCGTAACACGAACAAACGTCTACCCGCTGTGCCACATTGACAAATTCAAGTGTTTTCTTTTTTTCTTTTACTTTGAGGAAATTTTTTGAGTGAATCATCACAATTGAATGTCCTACGCAAGCAGTTCTTTTTTTAAAAGCTAAAAATCATCACACCACCAGTTAAAAAAGTTAAACATCATGCACTGTGACAGCTTGCCCATCTGTGACCACAGTTTTACAGTTTGAGGGTAGGAAAAACAGGTGCAATTTTTACACTAGCACAAAAATGCTTTGTGTCTGGTTGTTTCCCACATAGAGATAATGTTCTCCACTTTCCAGGCCGCAGGATTCAGATGAATTAGTGGCTATATGTGCTCCATCCAACCCTGGCGTTTGTGGTCTTTAATGCTGTCTGCAGCTTTGAGAATCTACTGCAGTGGTTCGGCTGCAGAGAGTCTGAAAGGCCAGAGCAGGTAAAGAAATGGAAACAGGGACACACGAGGGTCTGTACGTGCCCCTCCTCCCATCTTCTTGGTGCATTGTTTCTTCTCCTTGCTTTTGTTTGTGCAGCTGGAGAAGCTAGTGCAGATCCCTCCTGTTGGGATGCAGAAAGAGAAGAAAAAAAAAGTTTGATGGTTCATGAAACGTTCCTGAGAGGGACGGGGGTGTTTTCCAGAGCTGAGACTTTCTTTCTGATCTGTCTCTGTCGAGCCCGTCCTTTCAGTTCAGACCTCTGTGATGGGATTAGACTCATCCGCATGGTAATGAGAAGTCATGAATGTCCATGAAGGGCAGTTGAAGATGGATCCTGTGCTTTTTAACATGAGAATGCCCAAACTCACAGTTTTGTGTTCTTCTGGGACTTTGTTGCCGTTGACTTGTGTGGCCTAATCATTGCATAGTCGCATGTTGAAACAGGAGATTGAAGATTACGCAATGTTTCTATGGGACCTTTGCAGAAGAGAATATGAGAATTTGCATAAAATCGTTTTAATGCGTTTGAATAAACTGTTTCTGCGTGGAAATATCAACACCTGTAGATTAATAAGAGTAATGTCATGGTAATTTGACTGTCTCTCTAGACTCTTGTGTTTTGTCAGTAAATGGAACGGTGGTTTTGTATGTGTTTGGGTATGTGGGTGCATGTGTGAGTTTGTGTCAGCTTTTTTTGTGAATGCACCAAGAAGGGCAGTGACAAAGACATGGGTCACTGATAAGTTGTACGCACAGTGATAAAAAACAAAAATACTCATGTGCAGGGATGTGAGCTGGTTTAGACGATTTTGGTTTCTGCTGCTTTTGGGACATACAGCGAGGCATTCGTTAAAATTCCAACATTGTAAAGCACCTTTTTAAAATTCCCGTGAGTTCATTTGCTCACATTTTTAGCGAGACACCACTTAAAATGCTAGGACCTGTCGACGGGTCGAGAATTAACATTCTTCACTCTTTTATGTGCATGTTGCTCCTATTAGTTTTACTGCTGTTGCGAAACTCCATGCCCCCCTAGTAGAGAATTTATATATATA
>MU593954.1:202007-259336 GCA_024362625.1 Silurus asotus | reverse complement strand
AGAGGAAAAATTCAAACTTTATGACTCATTGATAAATATAACAATGTTAAAAAAACTACTTTTTAAACTAAACTACCATTCATATTGATTTTAATCCTTGTCATGTCCACGTTTTTCTTTTTAGCTCTTAGTCAGTTTATGTTCCTTTGTTTAGATGTGTGTCCAAGCATTGTTTCTATCTTTCTGCACTTCCTGTTTATTCCCATATAGTCTTACCTGCATGTATGTTGGCCCTGGCTATAATTTCCTGAATTGAAGAGCACACCCCCTTTCGTTCTGCCTCTGATCACATGTCATGCTAATTAGTGAACAAAAACAGTTTATAGGGTTTTCAAGCTGTTCTTTTTGGTCTCTATTCTCTCATAAAATAGCATTATTGCATCTTTGTTTCCAAACAGAGATCCATAGGGGAATTTCCCAGCAGATTATCAGACTCATACATGACATTGACTGCGCACTCTTCTGAATTCACTTGTGTACCGAAATATTTGCGAAAAAAGAGTATATGTATGTATATATTACATTGCCCTGCTCAAAAGCCTATTTCACAGCTGACTTCTTTTTTAAAACACTGTACTGATCTTCAGACTTAGATCTGCAGGGTTCTCACATTGCTTTCGTATTATACTCTTTGTGTTGTGTAAAAAAAAACACAAACAAAAACAGTCTGAGTAAAACAGACCTGTCTGAATTTGATCTGCTTTCAGATCAATAGCATGAACTGAATCCTGCTCGAGCCACACCCAATGTGAAAGTTAAAGGCAACCATGGGAGCTTTTTAGGAAGGACACAATGGTCCCCAAATTCCCTAAAAGTTTTCTCAAGAGAATATTAGTCGTCATTAAACTTTTTTAAACTCACTTTTCTTTTTTTTGAGGTAAAACATTAAACGAGTAAAAAAAGATGGAGAATCTCAGCTTTTAACACACTATAGATCGCTAAATCAGTGTTCCCTTTCTGGTAAGTTTGTTCACAATTCTAGTTATTTATTATTAAGATAATAAACAACTAATCGAGAAAAATACAAAATAATGGCTAATGAAATTCGTTGACAAAGAATGTCGTTATCGATTAGCTGGGCTGATCAAGTTGCTGGTTTGCGTGACGGCAGGATAAAACAGCCGCTTGTGTAATGGCAGAGAGTACAGGGTCAACCGGCAGCAGGAAAAAGTGTGCGTCCAAAGTCATCTCATTCATGGGAGCATTTTATATTAAACGCAACAAAGAAGCCTGGGCATGGAAGCACCACAGTGATGCACGAGCACATGAAAAGAAAACACACTGGTGTCACGGATGAAGGTCAAACATCAGCACGGTAAGTAAAAACTGTTCAATTCCTCCTCATGTGAAATTGGTATAGTTTAATGAGTGCTATTGTGTAGACTGTTTGTTTGCTAACTTCGTGACAGTCGCACTGGATCTGTTCGGTCATGACCTCGCTCTTGACATAGTGATGAACTAACACTAAATCTAAAAGCAGCAAATAACAGCAGCAGTAAATTATCACACTGCATTGGTTTTACACTAATGTAGACTGTTTGTTTGCTAACGTCATGACAGTCAACTTGCCATCTGCAGCAATTATCATTAAAAACAATGCAAATGTTGATTTACACAAATTGTACTGAATTTATTTATTTAATTTTACATTTTTATTTTTTTACAGAAACAACCCAGCATGTGACAAGGGGAAATCCTCACACAACAAGCAGCTACTATAAGCTTCTAAATGTCTAAATTAAAGATAGACTCAATATGTGGCTTTTGCTTTTTTTTTTAAGTACGATTTTATACATAAATTGCTTAAATACAGGTTTTATGTGGTTATAATAAGCAAAACATTGAATTTATCCGATTAAACCATTTTTTTTAAAAATCCTCAGATTATTCGATAATGAAAATAATCGTTAGTTTCAGCCTCAATAGTTTCAAACTCTGATTGAAAGCTGCAGTGTTTTAAACTTTTCAAACAAGTTTAATGGTAAAAGTTAGGATTTGTGCCACAAAATCGTTTTTAAGTTTGGTTTTTAATTCTGATTAGTCAGAAAAAAAATGTTTACCGTATTTTTTTGGACTATAAACCGCTACCTGTTTCCCCGTGGCTTAAACAGCGAAGCGGCTTATTTATTAGTTTTTCCTGGCTTTTTCCCGGTTTCACAAACTTCAAGCCAAAAAAATGAACCCCAAAACATTAGACCAATGAAATTTCCGAACGGAAAAGAACGCACCTCACCTGTGTTCTGAGCTGCACGGCTTCGGGAGAAAAAACAACGAAGCCAAAAGATAAACTCCCGAGAGAAATAGTTGTGAAAGGAAGGAGGAAGACAGTGAACAATGACTTACTTGGTCGGCTACTGTTTAGATACAAGTCGTTGTAACATGTTGAGTCAGGGTGAAGGGAGAGCTCACTAACTCCAGTTACAACAGAAATCATATAGGCACAGACAGGCTTGTGCTTTTTTCTTTTTCTTGGCAACAGCGTTACAGGTTAGTCAAAGAAACTTAGAAATGAGCATCAGAAAATAATAAGGACATAATCCTCGGTCTTGCACACATAAGGAGCCACGTCATATTTCACCCGTTACACCGTGTAACAGACTGTCTTTTGTTAAAGCCTGTGTAAAGTTCATTAGATTCAGTGTACTTGTAGTTATTTTATGTACTTGTAAACCGTATGATGTCTACAGGCACCAGTTCGGCGGATCCTTCATATGAAACTTTTTAATTTTTTATCATTACTGGTAACCTTTTCACTGAGGAGACATTTATATGTAGAATATCATTGCTAATTTTGAGTTGGTGTTATGAAACATGTCCCAGCAAGCTAAGAAGGGAAAAAAAAAAAAACCTTCTGCGGTCGACTTATTTTCTCTCCTGGAAGAGATAAGCGAGCTGTTTTAGTTCTCCGTTCATTTTTGACTAAGTATGAGAAATATACTGCATGCTGTTATCAGGAGCCCAGAAGAAGTGGGTGTTAATTTTATTTTTTTTTTACTTTCACTTGTGTGGGTGCCGTATGTACACACTACTTTTCTCTTTCTCTCTCTCACACTGATAAAGCACATGATAGTGCACTTGTCAAATGATAGGGTTAGCGTTCAGGAGGCAACGTGCAGTGGCAACCAGAGTATGGCTGTCGAACAAGCCTGTAAACTCTCCATAAACGGATGTGAATGTGTGTATTGGAGTGTATGTGCTAGTGTAAAAGTCACAGTCTTACAAACTATTTGAGAGGTGGCTAAAATATCCATACGACAAAACGTTGCTTAGTTTTAACACGTTTATGATTCGATGAGTGTTCAGCGCTTGTTTGGCTGATGTGTATCTAAAAGAGTTCTCAGCCTCAGACGTCTTTACTGGAACAAATGTCCGTTGAGACAATGTCCGTTGTGGAAAGTGCTATAGAAATAAACTTGACTTGACATGACAAAAACGGGTGGCCCATGTCTTGTCTAGACGTACTTAAAGACAAGACATGGAGTAGTGAATTAGTGTGAATTTAACAGCTAATGGGATGATGTTGTTTTGGTGAAGGCTTTTGGCTAATGTCTCAAAACTGCATCATGTCTGAGTCAAGATATGCTTCAATCGGCTCTTTGTGGCTGTTGCTTTGATCTCAGTTTTAATGTCTGAGAAATGTGTGTGTGTGTGTGTGTGTGTGTGTGTGTGTGTCTGTGTCTGTGTCTGTGTCTGTGTGTAGTGGAGACCGATGTGGTCCTCGTAAGCGGATGAAAGAGAATGAAGAAGTACATTAACTGACTTCCACCCCATAGGGCATATCTGAGGAAAGTGTCAATCACTAGGGCTGCTGTCTATTTTTACATACCCATGTCTGTTTGTTCCTGTCTCCTCTCACTCTCATGCTAAGAACCTGGCAGCAAGTAAACAACAGCAATAAAAAAACCATAAAAAAAAATCACAAGAGGCTACCCAAGTGTGTCTGCAGTCTTGGACTAAAGCTAGCAGCTAGCTAGTGCAAAGAAGTCTTACGACAACAATTAGAAATTTCCTCAAAGAAACTCGAGTCAGTCTCCATCACTTCTTCTTTCTTACTCAGATGTAAATACTATCTAATGATTCTCGATCGTCTCGTATCAGTTGTCGTTATAACAGCCATCCTCAAACCGATTTCATATCCTCCAAAAAGCTTTCGAATCTTCACCAGTGGTATATTTAACCTCCAGTTCTGCACTTCTTGTGCCATTATGGCAAAATGAAGGATTTCTGACTTTCCTGTAAATTGTTTATCCATGGGGGAAATATAGACTGTATATTTAGCACTAGGTCTAAGAGGAAACTGTGGCTAAACTAAAACATGCAGTTTCTTCACCTTCTCGAAAAGAAGCCGGAGTAAAACTAACAGGCTTTACATTGTCAAACAATTTGAGAAGTCTACAAAGTCTAAAGACGTGGGGTGAAACTACTTCTTTCCTGCTTTCACATCATCGAGGGTGGCATGGTTATGATCAGTCCATTATGTAAGTTTTAATTTAGACGAATTGCTTTAAATCAGACACAAACGTATATGGTCTCACTTTTTTTTTCACACATGCTTCTTTTTTTTCTTTTGCTTTTTGTGCCAACCTTCAAGATCACAGCTTTGAATTATCGCGAAGCAGATCTTTTTCCGTCGTTCACCACATGCATTTATATGCTTACATTTTTTTTCTTTCTTTCATTTAGATGTAGAGTCATAGCACATTTATGCATGGTAATTTAAGCTAGCGAGCAGCTGTGTTTTATTTTAAATAAAGACGCCTTTTGAACAATCAAGAATTTCTAATTGGAAATCTTCCTGACCAATCAGGTGCAAATAAATGCATTTAGTGTTGTGTGGACCTTAGAAAAAAAAAGCACAAGGCAACATTTTTTTTATTTATGGCATTAGGCAAATGCTCTCGATCCTGATACTGGTTCATGAAGCCAATACTATCAGTCTTCAAACTCTATTCAAAGCATGTGAAAGTTTTTTCAAGTGATGAGTTAAATGTTTCTGGGAAAGTGGAAGGTCTTGAAGACCGCTAAGTAACTCGGCTGTTCAGGAAGTTCATTCTACCACCTAGATGTAAAAACAGAGAAGGATCGTGATGCAGGTCTTCTTCTTTTCCTGAGACATGGTGAGACGATTAAAGCAGTGTTGGGGTATTGGAGAGATGTGTGGTGAAGTGTGGGATGTGATAACGGCTTTGAGGTAGGTGGGCAGGTATTCGATTAACAAAATTTTGGTGAGTGTGTGCACACTTTTAATGCACACATAGACACACAATATATACATGCACATGCTGAAAGAGGAATTAAAGACTCCATATACCAATATTAAACACACATATATGCAGCATACACAAACATACACATGCAGAAACACAACTGAAAGCAGAATCAAAGACTCCTTATACATGTACTTGCCAGACACACAAAATACGCACACATACAGACAAAGGTACATGCAAACTGAAAGAGGAATTAAAGACTTCATATATTAATACTGCCAGACACCCCACACACACACACACACACACACACACACACACACACAGTGAAATAGGAATCAAAGACCCCATATACTGTTTCACACACACGGAACACAAAAGGTGATGTATTGATGCAATTAATGGCTTTAACCATTAACAGCTATTACATGTAAGAAGTACTTGTGTATGTGTGTGTATGTGTATGTGGTAGTGTTAATATTTAAAGACTGATTCCCTTTTCAGGTTGTACAAGTGTGTGTATGAATCAGATTGTCTGCATGTGTTTGTACTTTGTGTATGTGTGTATGTGTTTGTGTGAGTTTAGTCCTTTAGCCCATGTGTATTGTCACTGTGTGTGGTAGTTATCAGCCATGCCTCTCTGATAAGGGACGGGAGAAATATAGTGAAGAGTAAACAGTAAATGTCTGTCGGGTTGTTGCTGTTATTTTGCTACAGTATCCATTATCCAAATACTTTCTCTCCATCGTTTCAACTCTCTTTATGTTTTCACACACAAGTCAAATCAGGACGGATGGTGACGTTTTATGCACTGAGATTTTGGAGGAAAACACAGCACCATAGCGTGCAAAATTAAGAACATGAGGTGGAAAACATGAACAGTAAACAACGTCCCAGTTAACCAAACGCACCACAGTACAGGAAACATGTAGGAGAGCAGCAATACATACACAAATGTGTTATGGCAGGATCTTAATATGATCAACGTGCAACCGATCATCTCACCAGGTACAGAATCTTCAAATAAATGCAAACAACTTCATATCTAAATCATGTGCTGGCATAAAAAGCAAAAGCTGATTAAAACTCTGCATGCACGGAAAGACCTGATTTATCGACCCAAAAATGCCTTTAAATTGGTGATATGTTGTTTTAAATGCATGCTTTTTTATATAAAAAAAAATAATTAAATAATAAATAATTAAGTAAGGAAATGAAATCAAGGAATATTTGGCGCCTCTTCGACAGGCCATTTGAAAGAGGAAGTGGCATAGTGTCAGTTTGGCATTTTTAAAACAAAACAACCTGAAATATATTCATATTTTAGCACCACAAGATGGCCGCCACTGTGGTCAGTCTGCAACCGCTACTGAACATGCTAATGAACTTCCTAAAGTAGAAACCTTGAATATAAAGGTGTTTACAACTTGGTTTATCAGTTGGATTAGTTTTTTTTTTGTTTGTTTTTGCTGAGTTAGTCATTTCAGATTCAGTTTCACAGCTGTTATATATCTGGTTATGGTTGCACGAGATCTTTGTGTTCAAAGCCTAAATGATAAATTATGAACCACATCACAATAGAATTTATGAAAACATAAATTCCCGCTTGTACCATGTGGAAGGGATAATGGATTAGTGTGAGTCTGCCTTAATCACACAACCCACACCACAAACATAGGGAGATTTTTTTCTAAATTCACAACACGCACCTCTGTGGTAAATCTGCACCTGGAGCATGCAACTAAACTCTCAAAGTCTGACGAGCAGGTTACTGTGAAAGTGCATTACATTTACTTTGTTTTGCAGGTGATTTTTTTCGATTTTTGCTTTGAATTAAAAAAATAATGCTTTGTCAGAAGACTTTGCACAAATAAATGGCGTCTAGCTGTATATCAAGGTCTGTGTTCTTTAAGAGTGATATGATAGTAATAAACATTCTCATTCATAATGCACTTTAAACCCCAGTGTCACTCCCAAGTGTTTTTATTCGTTTATTATGTTTGTTTGTTTTCATTTTTGATGCCACACCTTTGCTGGAACATTGTGAAATGTTCATAAAATGAAAATAAATACTTACCGTGAATGATGAAAATGTCTTTAAAAGGTGCCGTGTAGTTTCACAAGCCAAATATATACGTTTTTATTAGAGCGGCTGGTACTGGTTTACTTAATAGGGCAAAGTTTGGCCTGTTTACACAGGAAGAGGAGTTTGACAATGCAAATGTCTGGCTTATAATGTTTAGAGGTTTCCTTTTTTAGACTTCAGATGTCTGCTGAACAAAAAATCTCAGATGTGATGCTGTGATTTTTTTAATTTTTTAATTTATTGTTTATACCACAGTTGTATCCCCATTGCAAAACCAGCTTATGGAAGTGCACCATCCAATCAGATTGATTCTGAATCTGAGTCCTACACCGACTCATGTTGAGTCTAGGTATCGACACCACAGAGTGCACATTAGTAGACTAGGAAAAGCAGAATATATCCGATTACCAGAATACATGCCCCGAATAACCTGATTACCGAACTAAAACCCAGGTGTCTCGGAATCCAATAATGGCTTAGATTGGATATCAGATGTCTTAGTGTGTTGTCTTTAATGAGCATTTGACCAATGGTAACTGCTGAAATGAGATATGCAGGCCTAATGTATTATTAGTGAGCTTTAAAATGCACTTGCTGATGGTTGAGCATGGGGTCGGCATGGCGTCAGGCAGGCAGAAGTAAAAGAGCACTTACTGCAGACCTTTACACAATCTGAACTCCTCTCTCTGATATTAATAGGCAAAGGTTAAAGGTCAGTGCAAAGTGCTGCCTCTTTTAGCCCATTGCATCACTTCTTCCATGCAAGCATATGTGCAGACCTAATGTTGAGATTTTGGATTGTGATGTGTGTGTGCGTGTATGTGGGCATGGATAATGAAGGAACAGCGAGACGCAAACTAAACAACTCGTTCTGTTTCCGATTTGCTGTGCTTGTTATGCATTTCTCACTTTGCACACGTCCTGTCTAGTACCTGTTCACCCCTGTGCTACTGACTCCAACCTTAATATCTTGTGATGAGTCTGCAGTGTCTCTAGCTTTGACATTTTCTTTATTACATCATTGTTACCGGCTGAGTATTGTTTTTTTGTTCAAGTCTGGGATCTTAGTAGTATTATTACGTAGTTATTGAATTTTATAGGAAATTCTGAATGCAAATTAATATATAACCACATCTGAATATGGGGTTTTGAAAATGTTTTTGTATTTGTAGACAAACACTGCAGTTGCCAACCAATGAGACTCCAAAAGGCTTTACAGTACATTATTCAAGAAATAAATAATGCAATCAGCGACCAAGTACCATTGGAGTTACTGTACTGTTACCACGCTGAAGTTTGATTTGTTTCCACCACAAGAAATCCTGCAGCTTGCTTTACACCATAGCATTTGGGCTTCATACATTTTTTGAACAATCAGATAAGAATTCTGTTTAGTTTCTCTTATCACTTACATTAATTCTTCTTTTGAAGACGCTGACAAAAAAAACACACGATAGCTTGTTGTGAAAACAGAATGTTCAACTTTCTATGTCACATTTTGCATTTTGATTAATATATATTCTTAAATAAATCTCTATCCCATCATGTAATTAGATTAACTATATATTTTTATTAATATAGAAATATCAGTTTTTTTTTCTGCATAGAAGATGTATAACCACATGAATCAAGTCCCTGAAAGTCAGTAGTCACAATAGAAAGGACTATTTATTCGCCATAGAGCAAAGAGTTAAGAGGTGCTAATATGGGAAAGTAACAAATATTTGGCAACACACAAATAATTAGCCTGCAGTAATATAGCAAATGCTTGCAGGTACTGCTAAAATCAAAGATCATCATTAGTGTGCTCAGGCTTTGGCGATTTCAGATGCATACACAGGTTTGTATCCATTATGCATGATGTATTGTATTGTATTATTAGTTTGTACTGTCGGACAGAATCAGTAACAGGAGAAAGTATTTAGGCCAGGTCAGTAGGGAGGTGTGAATGAATGACTGTGGCCTGATAGTGTGCTAATAGCATGATAGTGTTTAGCCTTGGAGTATGAGAGAGAGGGAAACGATCTATCAGTTTAGCTGAGGTCATACAGATTCACCCATGACTCCCTCTGTGGCCTTGTTCTCCACATGGAATTTTTTTTTCTCCTCCTCCTCCTTCTCCTCTCAATATCTCTCTCTCTCTCTCTCTCTCTTTCTCTCTCTCTTTTTCTCTCTCTCTCTCTTTCTCTCTCTTATTCACTCTATCCCTCCCCCATGCTCTCATCTCCCATATCACTTACATTACGTAAGATCTAGTCAATATCATTACGTTTGACAATGTACAGTACAGCAGATTATGCGAGCTGAGATTTACAGCTGCTTCAAGCTTCTGTTAAACCGTCCGCTACGTAGCTTGTCATTTTCTCTGTCACATGTGTCAAGACATAAAGCTCAGATTCATGGGGATAAATTCAGTATGGGGAAAAAACTATCCTCGGTGTACGAGATTTGTGGCTGTAATTTTTTTTCACACCTCTTGCTGCATTCGTGACAGCAGTCGTGCTTTGCGGCTTTGCAAAACTTACTGCGATGAGCATGTTGATAGGAGTGATTACAGC
Source organism: Silurus asotus (assembly GCA_024362625.1). NCBI lineage: Eukaryota > Metazoa > Chordata > Actinopteri > Siluriformes > Siluridae > Silurus > Silurus asotus. The sequence continues at coordinate 249,482 of MU593954.1, read as the reverse complement.
ATCGAAGCAGAATAAATGTACTTTGCACACCATTCAAGGCTGAAAGGGCACATACTAACAGGACCATTACCGTGACATACATCATTGCGCAAACGTGGATAAATAGGGGAAAGGGCCGACTAAAACATGTGCATGTACACGCATGCACACACCCACACACCAGGGCCGTCAGTGGTGTTCGTTTACACGATTTAATATTCGAAGATACGGAACAGCAAAACACATTTGAATCAATCCGATTCTACTTTACCAGATGACGCTATTTTAATGTGGTTATCGTAAATGAATGGTTTTGATTAAAAAGAAAATTCTTTTTAAATGATGCATTAGATGTAAAAGCAAAAAGTATATTATTTGTAAGTAGTGTTTTAGTTTTTATACCCGATGCAGCTCACGTAGTAAAAATCTGTATATTTAAAAAGAAACTTTTTTCTTTGTTATATTGACTCTTGCTTTAATTCTTTTCAAATCCAAAGTGTCAGCCTGATGGTATTCTTGGCCCACAGACTATTTGCACTAGCGTGATTTTATTGTATGTCGTTCATTCACGAATTTTCAGTGACTGCTTGCTCGTGGGTCAGGGTCATAGTGAATCAGACACACATGCAGACACACCCGAAGGGCAATTTAGGAAAACTAGTCCACCTAAAGGCATGTTTTTGGGAGGTGGGATGAAAACGGAGAACCCTGAGAAAAAAAGGTATGGAGACACTGCAAGAGCATGCAGAACTTTGCTCAGTCAGTAACCTGAGCTCAGTTTATGATAAAAATGTACGATAATGCTTTCTTGTGATTTTCTCATGCTTTTACATTTGTATAAAAAGGTACAAACAAAAAAAAAGAGGTAGAGGTAGAGAAGCGGTTAGTGTCTCCTTAAGGCTTCGCTTGTGAACAAAAAACAATCATACTGAGGATGTTGTTTCAAATTCATATGAATTTCTCAGAAATATCAAGTTTGCTTGTGTGGTTATTGTGACATGGAGTCATGGGATCAAGTCACTACATGTGTCAATGTCATAAATTCTCATTTACTGTATTTTTAAATACATGGATTTGCTCATTTCATCCACTTGCTATTTCAAAATAGCTCTACCAGTGAGTAATAATTGATGAATGTTTGCTAAACAATATCTAAATAAGTATGTGGTCAAGAGTCATGCGGCAGTGTGTTTTTTTTAATGCATGCGTACATGGTTAATGGGTAAAAGGCATCAGGCATTGTTCGTACGAAAATGTATGACAGCTTGCTGAGGGTTTCTTTGCTAAAAACACCACAGAATGTGCATCTGGGTCACAATTACTCACAAAGGAACTGATTGGTGCTTATCGGGTGTTGCTTAGTAACACAAACAAGCATTCAAGCCCTTTGTGCAGTTGTCAGGGGACAGTGTCCGTACTGAGGCCCTCATTTCAGGTTTCACAATTAGGTGAATTCAGTAATAGGTAACAGGTGATACAAATAGGGTTCCTGTTCAGTATTTGTGGATTACATAAGATGCCACCATTGTGGCTCACATTCTCAAAAATCAGTAGCTCAAGAAACAAACCGCAGAAGTGCAAATGTTTGCCATAATGTGGTTTTTCACCTGTTAGTTTATAGGGAGGTTTTTTTTTATGTTTTTTTTTTTATTTCTGCTTAAATGTGTTTCCTGTCCCATACCTGGAAGACAGAGAGCGCCATCCTGTCTCTTTCTCTCTCTCTCTCTCTCTCTCTCTGTCTCACTCTCATTCTCCACAGTACAACAGGATGTTACATCTGTCAGCACATTGACTTCCTTTGGCCTTTTTATAGTTCTGGTAGCAGGTTGAACTTGAGCACACAAATTGAGATAGAGGATGCACTCTGACAAATGATTTGTTTGCATGCACAGGACAAGGAAGATCTTAGTTTCCTTTATTTATGCATACGTTCTTATCGAGATCAAGACATTTCGAGATCGAGATGTTATTATGAAAACGGAATATATTGCCAAAATGCACTGTAGACACATAAGTGAGGGGAACCGGTCAAGTAAAAAAAAAAATGTTTAAACAATAATTATTATTATTTTTTTTATTTTTTTAACATTTTGAATTGGGATGTCTAAATATGTGTCAGAAAGATGGAAAAGGTTGCAGTGTGTGTGTGTGTGTGTGTGTGTGTGTGTGTGTGTGTGTGTGTGTGTGTGTGAGAGAGTTTAAATATGCTTGTGGGGTTTGGGATCTGCTGTCAGGGATGAAGATGTCAGTAGCACCGCAGCCAAACCAGCACATCAGGTTTCACACGCTGTCAGAACTCTGTCTCTACAGTGATGTCAAGGCCACAAGCCTGTGGTTAAGGTTCACTGAAGCATAGTGTAGATCTAGAGAGCCTGAGAAATGAGAGCAAAACTTCTCCAAATATAATGTGTGAAAGCTCACAGAATTGCTCCTTAAAAACACGTCACGTTTCATTTTGTTTTATTTTTAACGAAGTTTCTGAGCAGCAGCAAGGCCAAGCTTTTTTAATGCTCAGCAGTTACCTGTGGTCGTAGGAACCTCGATCCCACAACCTGATATAAAATGTCAAAAATAATCACTTGATATTACTTCAGACCACAATTTAACGTGACAGTGGGCACAGTGGACAATTTATAGTTTAAAACTATTTATAGTTTATCTATATATTATTTAAATATTAGTCAGCTCAAAGGGATTATCCCGTAATTTGAGTGTTTTTGTGTTTTTCTCTGTAAATCTGTTTTGTTGCTCAAGACATGCTTGCTAATCAGATTAAAAAAAGGAAAAAAGAAAAACCTTTGCATGGTTTGTCTGTAACCCTTTAGCTAGTTATATCGCCTCTCAGTGATATCATTTACATAAATGTAATTGATTGACACAAAATTTGCACAGAGTCACTTAACTTGCACTTTTTTTAGCTCAGTTACAGCATTTTTTCAGGTGAAGATTTCTGTTAACTGGAACCACATCCGGACCACAGTCTGCCACCTGATAACCCAGATTCAGTAATATACACATATATATACATACACACACATATATATATATATATATATATATATACTTTGCATTTACTTCATGGCCTTTATTTAAGCATTAAAGTCTGCTAATGTTAAAAGGGCATGCTTTAAATTTTTTATTTTGCATCACTACTCTGTAGTTAATCTAATTACATGATGGGATAGAGATTTATTTAAGAATGTGTTTTCATCATGCTTGGCAAGGTGCAGATGTAGTCTTATTGTTCATTGTTTGATCTTGAGGAAATGGCTATAATGCAGACGTGTGACAGACCCGAGTGCAGCTGCACGTTTTTTTTGCCTGTTTGTCAAAGCTAGACCCATGTGTCATGGTTTGCTTAAGTTTGCATGCATGTGTGTGTGTGTGTGTGTGTGTGTGTGTGTGTGTGTGTGTGTGTGTGTGTGTGTGCGTGTGTGTGTGTGTGTGTGGGTGTGTGTGTGCGTGAGTACGTGTGTGTCTGTATTATTGACAAGTTAGCTTTCGTGTTGGTATGCAATGTGTGTTTGTGAGCTCTGTGAGTGTGTGTGTGTGTGTGTGTGTGTAGTGCAGATGTCTCAGATTCCTGTCTTTGTGTAAAGATGCCATTCCGCCTGATAGTCATCTCTGCAGCATTGCTTTACTCAGTAAAGAGCTGCTAAGCATTCATGAGTATCGATCTAAAGGTGTTATGTGTATGTTGCAGTGTTAAGTGTTTACGAATATAGAAAATATTTATGCATTTTTATCACAGCAGCTTTGACAGTAGTTTTTGCACAAAAAGGGATATTAAAGGTTACAAACAAGTTACATATATGTCAGACATGTATATATTTATGTGATATATGTGCCACATAAACATGTTTAAAAATGTGTCTGATCTTAAAAGCTTTAGTAAAAACTTTCCATCAAAAGATTGTGTTAATAGACTTTCTGGTTTCTTTGTAACAGGCATCTTTACCCTTATTAACTTTAGAAAAGTAAAGAAACGAAAATTAGAGAATGTGAGTCTTAACTTTCTCCAATAGCAACTAAAATTTTTTGGAAAATTAAAATTATTTTTTTAATCATTTGTTCATTCATTCATTTATTCATTCATTCATTCATTCATTTTGTTTTACAAATATTTGTGAATTAATATGAATAAAACATTTCAGGATGTAATGTTTTTTGGTAATAGTAACCTCTCTAATGTTGAATATTGTCCTATAACAGGAGCTCATATGTGTTTTATTGCCAACTCATAAATGTCAGAATATTAAAAGAAATTCCAATTGCATGTCATTGTGCTTAAAGAAGAACTGTAGAACTGTATCATGTCATCTAAAGCAATTCTGTGTAACAGACAGACCTTTTTATTAGTTTACAATTTCACATTAATTATACATTGTAATGGATTATGTTGTTGATAAATGATTATGCCCGTCAATAACTGATTTAATGTAAATCGATTTACTTTGGGAAAAGTGCAATCTCACTAACAAGTAAAAAGAAGAGAGACGAGAGTTAACAATAGCAATGTTTCATTTTAAATCGTCATATCGTTCAACATTGTTTGGAATGACCAGACAGTTGAATAGAGTCAATGAATGAGTCAAATAAGAAATGCTGACCAAAAAATAACAAAGTCAATTTAAGTTTTAAGATCTAAAGTTTATTGTTCGATGTACAGGAAACCTTACTCCATACTCTAACCTTCAATCCTCTCAACAGCCTCTACCATTTATAAAGAACATATGTAAAGGAATACACGAGACATGAGTTACAGATTTACAATGTGTGCTTTTCATTTAAATATAAAGTAAAGCACTGTATTTAAATTTTCTGTCTGAAATTGAAACCGATATTTAGGACATGCTGACCTGAAAACCAGACAAGAGACAGTTTTTTTATTTGTCTGAATGAAAGAAACTATTAAGGGGTAATTTACAGAAAAACAACTTGAACTCAAATTATAAAGTGTTTCTCATAAATAGAAGAATTAAAAAAAATATACAAATAAACAGGCTGTTTAACATGAATAACATATCTAAAATGACTGCAAACATTTATTTTTAAAATGAGTTCTAATAATATCAGCCATTTTTTAATACTGTTCAAGTGATTTGTAATATTGTATTATATTACTATAATATTCTTGTAGGATATCTTTGAATGTTGTAGTGGTGTGTCAAAGATCTTGAGTGTCCTGCTATAGAGCTCTTGGAACGAGGATGATTATTAACACCCTTGTGGCCGAATGAGCACAAATCTCCTCAAACACTGTCAAATCTTCCCAGAAGAGTGGAGGTTATTGAAACAGCAAGTGGGGACTAAATGGGATGTTCAAAAAGCACATAGGAATCTTATGGTCAGGTTTTGAACCTTTTAACTGTACATTTTTGACTATTATCTTTACACTCTATTTGACACTTCCAATTGATTTTCCAGAGTTTTTATAAAGTGTAGTTTTTTTTATTTTTGTCTGAAAATACAGTCCTTATTATAAATTGAATTAGATATTATTACTGGGATGTTGGAAACCCAGTAGTTTTGTAATTATGACCTTTTTCGTTATTACTGTCCTCATGGGGAAAAAAATTAATCTTGCCCGCCAAAACTAAATGTTCATAACGACCAGTTGAAGATCCGTTACTTTTTCACCATCTAGACAAGTAAAATTCAAATGACTGACTTTGGTATTCAAATCCATTGGCTAACACAGGGAGGAAGCTGAGCACATGGTTCCACGAACAGTGTTTACTCAAATAATGGATACAGGCTAGATTAGATTGCAGACCAATAAATACTAGATAACAGCAGGGCTTAGCTGACTAAAGAGTTAAGAGCTAAGGGTGTGTAAAACTACCTGACCATGACACTGTTCATAGTAAACATTAGTTGTTTAAGCAGATTTACATTGTTTTCTTTGTTTCTCCATTGTGAAAAATGAGCGCTAAAGTGACAAAGATATAACGTGTCAGCAAACGACGAGGGAGGAATTCAGAATGGACAAATTACGTCTGTAGATGGAGAAAAAAAGCTTTCATTTCCTTGCATCTCGTGTAAGGTGTCTTGGGTCTGTCTGTCACCTTTCTGATTCTGTACTCATTTCCAGATGAACGGGGATTTTTGACCTGAGGAAAGTGTGTAATCTATCAGTGCTGATTGAAATTAAGCAGAAATTTTGCTGTCTGGGTTTTTTAAACTTTGTCACCTTTTTCACACTTCACGCATTGTTCCGAGATTTAGTACCACATGCGCAAGTCTTTGATTTTTCTTCTGTACCTGCAGCATGTGGGTAGGTGTGAAAATGATCTGTGACAAGTAACTTGGTTCACTCCACTGTGTGTGCGTGTGTGTGTATAGCATGGGTTTTGGCATGGTGAATGTTTTCTCAAAGGGGAAATTCCAGAGCTCCACTGAAGCTATTTTTGTATCTTCAACATGTGTAATCCACACAAGTCTGCAAGAAATGTACTGAAAATCCATCATACTTGCTTAATATCATGTCTTTTAGACTCTTACAGTTATAGCTTCAAGTGGGATGGAATGTAAAAACATTTAAAGCCTATAGTTTGTTTGGAAACCTTTCAAAAATGGCGTGATTTAGAAAGGAAATAAAACACCATAGCACGTCCAGATCAGGGAAAATAATCAACAACAGCTTGTAATGCTGCGGTGTGGTGTAGCGTGGCGTGTGACCTGTTAGGAAATGTGGTTACTTTTACATTCCTAAAGTTGATTTATTTGCTATAACAGCAAGTTTTTTTTAAGTGTTTTAATTATCTTTAAGTGTAGAAATTGTTTTTTGGTTTTTGGAAACAATTTCTTTATCCCTTTAACAGTCAAAATTGAAAAATGTAAAACACTGTATTTTTTTTATCGGTTATGTTATTAATTACAATCACCAGCTAATAATTTCTTCTTGTTTAAAGGTAATATGACAAATAACGGATAAAGATAAATTAGAAAACTCAATACCCTTTGTCCTCGAAACTTGCAAAGTTAACACTGAAAGTGGAGACTCCTTCCATAAATATTAAATAAAATATTTTTTTAATTGAACTTTGCCTTTGTTAATGAAATGACTACTGTATGATCTGCATTTAGTCAACAGAGTTGTATAAATATTGTTTAATTTGCTGCTGTTTGTTTATTGACTCGTCTATGCTCTTTTGTGTTATTCTGCAGGCAACCCAGAGGGACCTCCCGGGCCACTGAGACGTGATTCCAGGCTCGGTGCAGTCTCCTGGACACAAAATCCCAAACAGATCACTGGTTGAATGTTAACAAAGACTATGGAGCAAATATCATGCAATGAGGAGAAGGCGAAGAGCAAGTACGAACAGTACTTCAATTCAAACCTCATCCGGATGCACTATTTCTGTGTCAAGAACATGAGCCAGGAGGACATGAGGAAACGAGAGGGCACAGAAGGGCCCAGTGCACTCAACATTCTGTTTATCATCATCTGCAGCATCATAATTTTGGAGAACCTCATGGTGCTCATTGCTGTTTTCCGAAACAAAAAGTTTCACTCGGCCATGTTCTTCTTCATTGGCAATCTAGCATTCTCGGATCTGCTTGCTGGCTCAGCTTACATCGCTAATATATTCCTGTCAGGCACAAAGACTTTTCAACTAATGCCTTTGCAGTGGTTCATAAGAGAAGGGACTGTTTTTATTGCATTGTCTGCATCGGTGTTCAGTTTGCTCGCCATTGCTATAGAACGTTATATTGCTATAACTAAAGTCAAAGTTTACGGCTCCAATAAGACCTGCCGCATGTTCTTGCTTATCGGAGCATGCTGGGTCACTTCAATCCTTCTCGGAGGACTTCCCATTTTAGGCTGGAACTGCATAAATGATCTAGAGGAGTGTTCGGCCGTTCTGCCTCTCAACTCTAGGCGCTACATCTGCTTTGTGGTGACCATCTTCAGCCTTATTCTGCTCTCCATTGTCATCCTGTATGTCCGTATTTACTTGATTGTTCGTTCCAGCCACCAGGAAACTACTAACTCAGCTTCCTACGCCCTGCTTAAGACTGTCACTATTGTCCTGGGCGTGTTTATCGTGTGCTGGCTGCCTGCCTTCAGCATCCTGCTCCTTGATACTTCGTGCGGTATGTCCTCCTGCCCCATCCTCAGCCAAGCTGAAATCTTCTTTGGGATTGCCACCTTGAACTCGGCTCTAAACCCGTTGATCTACACGCTGCGCAGTAAGGACATGAGGCGGGAGTTCCTGCGCGTATTATGCTGCTGGGGGCTCCTTCAGAGCGGTCGGCCGGCAGAACGCTGCTTAATGCAGCTCAAGAGCTCGAGCTCAATGGACCACTGCACCAGCAAACACGAACATCAGACTCCCATCATGCAGGACTGTACAACTTGCGTTTAAACTCAGAGAGACGCCCATGCCGCATCTTCAAAGGTCTCTGAGTGGGTTTGGATCTGAAAAGAAGTTGACGCATTTGGTGTAGAGGTTTAGCATGTGACTTTTCACAAAGCAATCAGACCTGTGTGAATTTTTCTAATCACTTTCTATGGACTCTTATGAGCTAAAAGCAAGTATTGCTATTGTGGTATGGACACATTACTGTATTGTTATTATTTTTTTGTGTGTATGTCAAAGATTTATGATTTCCACTGAATAATTTTTATACTTGTTTTGATACCGTTTTGACTCACCATGTGCTATTTGGCCGTTTGGCAGTGACCAAAAATTTAGTTTAAGTCTAAGATAATGCACTTTCACGCATGTCTGTGATTGTATGTATTTGTGACTGACTTGTGAGTCAGTCAGACTAACAAAGGCAACGTTGCATGAACCTGGAAAGGTGAGTCTTGGAGTGACTCAGCGGATCTGATTTACAAAGCAAAAGGAGTTATGGAGTAGTTACACTCCGCACTGCACTCCTCATGAGCCATGGGTGCAAAGAAATGTTGAACACATGTATTCCATTATATTCCCTTTAATTAACTACAATAAAAACAATGTACTACACTTCATTATATTGCATGGCATAACCTGTGTAAAACTAATCTATGGCATATTCATGTACAATTTCATCATTAACCCTTTTCTCCCAGCCTCTCTAGCCTTTGCTTACGTTTGTCCATGTGTGTGTATGTTTGAATGTGTATGTATGTATGTGTTTTTTTAATGATAAGTGTTTCCTTAAAGGAGGACACAAACAGAAAGTACATTTCTTTAAGCGAAATGGCACTGACGCATTTCACCAAGCCTGCAGTAATCCCCCGGACTTGTCTTGACAACGTTGTAGCGTCGCTGCATCAGCGTTTGCTTTCTGGTTTTGTGCTCTCCTGAAACTGAATGTATGCATGAAGTGTTTGGAGCGAAATGCTTCTCTGTGTGACAGTATTACCGAACACTGATTGTTTGTTGTTGTTGTTGTTGTTTTTTTAGTATTGAGCTGTCAGAGACAATAAAGAGGCATGGGTCACTGTGAATTCTTGAAACAATCACCACATTTTAAATCTCTGATGACACACATTGGGTTGCAGAGATGAAAACTTATGACGTTGAGATAAAATTAACAGGTCACACCATTATTTTTGGTTGATTTGTGTCAGGCCTTTAAGCGCACATTTCAGGCGGATGAGGGGCGGAGGCTGCACTCTTATGTCAAGGGTCAGAGGCTAATTATTCTGCTTAAAACCACACTTCCTGCAATGGCAGGAAGTTCAGTGTTTCCAATGGTACTTCCTGTTGTTCAGGATTGATCTCATCTTTCATTAATATTCTTTCATACCACTCACACAAGCAAACACATAAAATTTGATCCTAGAATGTCTTGCTGTCTTTTTCTATTGAGCATCAGAGAAAGCACTTTGGCAGCTTTTCCAAAATCATTTAAGTTTTTTTGGTTTTTTTTTGTTTGTTTTTTTTTTTTTTGCTTGTTGTTATGCTTTTTTATGTGAAGACTGTGCAAGCATGTCACTTCCATTCTGTGTAAATCCCTGTGCAAAAGTTTTGTATTATGCATTTATGATGATGTATGTATTGTATTTATGTCGAATATGTGTATATGTATGAAATGTCTCGTGTGCAATAGCATTGTGTGTCTAGTAGCAAGCTACCTGTGTAAAAATTGGTACAGTCCTAAACACTAATATTGGTACATAAACGTTTTTTTGTTCAATACTTTTTATATAAAATAAATAAGATAAAAAATAAAAATGCATATTCGAGTCTCATTTTCTCTTGTCATATACAACTTTTCATGCCGGAATTGATCTTTCATAATCTAACGTCATAGCCACTTTGTAGTATGGAAAATAAAAGTTTTATGGAAAGGTGTGTTTATACCCGGGAGATGTGTGTGTGTGAGGTGTCTTTAATCTAAAATCATGGGTGCTTGTTTGTATTGTGGGGAATCATCTAAAAAGGTGTTTTTGTTATTGTGACCTGGGAGACATGAGATGTGAGGTGTCCTTACTTGAACGATAGCTTCACTGGAAATGAAATTACACTGAACATGCACCGACAAGGATGAGGCCAGGCTCGCTAGGACATGAAAAAACATTTGCCTAGAACCATCAGCTCTGCCTATTTACACACCACTGCCTGCTAGTTACAGGGGTGAATCAGCTTGTTATAGCACACAGGCCTGGTACTGATATGAGGTAAGAGGGTAATGTGAGGTAAAAGATAATGGCTTTTTTACAAGAAATGCTATGCTTCATAGAACCTAACACTTATTGTGTGAATTTTGACTCAGAATGAGTTTCGTTCATGGAAGACATGCAGCCTGGTGTTCATCCACACCTAGCCTAGTCACAAGGTCATCACGCAGTGCTGTTTTTCTGCAGCCTCGGTTTGTAATGTTAAAACCTTTGACAAAGCACTTCACTCCGCTGAGGCAGACATATTTTTGCCTGAAGCTTCGTAATGACTCAGAAGTATTTGGAAGATGTTTTTCTGGAATAGTGTTTATTTGAAATTTCTATTTTTATTTTCCTAGTATTTTCGGCTGTGAAACATTTCTCTACTTTGAATACTTATAAGTAGTATAATTTGTGGTAGAAAGCATAAGGGCCACCTTTTGTAAATGGGACAACTCGTCTTCATGTGTTCTACGAAGAACCATTATAGGCTTTCCCTTAGAGGATCAAACTGAAAAACTAATAGAACCTTAATGGAAGTTTAAGGTGAGTAGTAGTACTAATAGGGTGCGAAAAGGTTCCCTTCGCATTCACCAAACATACTGTAGACAAACAGACATGACAGAGATGTGACATCGTATTTAGTAGGAGGAGGAGGAGATGGAGGAGAAGCAGAATTAGCAGTATTAGCAGTAGTTAGAGAATAGTGGTAGTAAGAGTAGAAAAATTTATGTATCTGTATTATTTAATATGGTGTTAATTTTTCTGACATTAGGAAAAGCCAAATTATTCACACAATCTTTAGAACCCATTTATCCTGGTCAGGGTTATGGTGAATCTAAAGCCTTTCCTGGGAACAGGTTCAAGGCAGGAATAGGACCTTGAAAAATAGCCAGTCCACACAGGGTACTGCACACACACACACACACACACACACACACACACACACACACACACACACACACACACACACACACTTTCCTGTACTCAGACACTCATTTAGACTTAGGAACAAATTTGAGTATTCAGTCCATCTACCAGCACTTTCTGGCAGAAAGACAGTTTGAGGAAAACGAAGAACCTAGAAGTAAACCACATGGACAGTGAAGAACAGAGACAGTAACCCGAGCTCAGGATCGAAGCCTCGCCAGGATGAGAGGCATCAATAATGTGCCAAACGATTGGCTCTGGATTCAGGGATGGAAAGAACCCATAACTGTCTGAAGAACCCTTCAGGGGCCATTTTGCAATTCTTGCTTTGTGAACATGTGTTCAACAAAAAGTCATTTTAAAGAATAATTTCACGGTTGGAGAGAAGTCTGGCTCAGCTTACTGTCAGTCGATTCCTGGGTGGGAATGCAATGCAGTCCCATGGGAGACCACAGTGCTGGGATAAAGGCCAATTACTGTCAGCAGGAAATGACATCAGGTTTAACAAACCGCTGTACAACAGCTGCACTCTAAAATTCAAGCTATTAGTCAGAGTCCTGTATATTACATTTTTTTAGTTTCCTAACCTCCTCCTCCTAATAACACAATTCTTCTTTGTTCGGGGAACTCCAGGATTAATAGATTTAACCTTGATCATACTTGGTCCAGCTCAGGATATAGTTAATCATTGGTTGATGAGTGAAGTAGAGCTTGGAAACAAGAATATGAGAAAGAATCTCAATATTAAATTAAAGCCTATAGAAAACACCACCATCTAGTGGTTAGAGCTATAAAGGCATATTCATTTATACACTATAGTTAAGACTATAGCGCCATCTGTACATTTCGTCTTGAACTGTAGAATGAATGGATGATGATGATGATGATGATGATCATCATCATCATTGTTGTAAATATCTTATTTATATATTTGTTATTTTACAATAATATATTTTAACTAATTTGTAGATCATGGTTTAGGGAGTTTCTAAGATTGTGAAAGAAATTGTATTCTTTTTTTCTTAAAGATAGATAGACAAAATGCTGCACAATAAAATCAAATTAGTATACCACTGACAGACAACAAAAAAATAAAAACATCCCAATTAGGAAACCAAATAGATGAAATAACAGACAAATAACAGAGACATTACAGGAATTTAAATGTCTTGGAGCATTACAAATATTTTTTAAAAGGAATGAAAAATGTCTTTGGTGGCAGATAACCTTATAACAAACAGTAAAATAGTCCACCATCAGCTGCAACAAAAAAGGCAAAGTCACCTTTGAGTTTCATCTGTGAGCATGGAACAGTTTCTGCTTATTAGTTGATCTTAAGGTTCTGGAGGTAAAAATTGGAGAAAAAGGATTGGAGGTGTATAGTAGCTTGAAAACAAACAACAAAACCTAGGATTTTATTCTGCATTTAACTGGCAGCTAAAAGAGGAAAGCCTGGACTCATGCTTTCCGTATTTTTGCTACCATTTGGAAGCCTAGCAGCAGCATTTTTACTAAAAATAATAGAAGTGCAGTAGTTTAAACAGCAACAAATGAGAGCATAAATAATGACACTTACCAGATCTTTAGCTGTGGTAAACCAAGTATCAGCTGCAGGAACGTGTAGACACTGATAAGAGATATACTTCTTTAGTATACGACCAATAAAGTACACAAAAATAGGTGCAAGAATAGAGCATGAGGGAACCTCAATGTTAATAGTATTGAAAGAAGAAGGAGAAATTACTACTGCTAACGGAGAGAGTCCTGTTATTAAGCTACTTTCCATGATCCAGATCTCTTCTGAAGGAACAGTACAGTAAGGGTGTAGTGAAGGTGAAGAGAGTTTCTAATAAGGTGATGAACGTGAAGCTGGAAGTTGATGTTAAATGTCATCAGTGCTTTTGCTCCACTAGTGGGTTGTGAGATGGAGGAGAAGAAAAAATTCTGGAGTGAGTGAGATGAAGTGGTAGAAGGTGAACCTAGGAATGAAAGATTGGTAATTGGAGCAGACTTTAATGAGCATGTAGGTGAAAGGAACAGAGGTGATTAGGAGGTGATGGGGAAGGTATGGCTTTGAGGAGAGGAATTTGGAAGGGCAGATGGTGGTAGATTTTGCTAAAAGGATGGAAATGGCAATGGTGAACACTTATTTTAAAAAGTCCACCTGTGTGGACTATGTAGGAGATGCAACCTTATCTGTTAAATTCTGTAAAGCTGCTTTGAGACAATGTCTGTTGTGAAAAGCGCAACAGAAATAAACTTGACTTGACTTGACTTGACTGCTAAACACTACTAGAGCTGAAAACCTGAGCAAATTAATAGAAAACAACAAAAACAATTACAGGTTCCTTTTTAATCCAGTGGCTAAAAATAACTGCATATCATTTATCTGAAAAAGGTTTTCCAAATCAAGTTTAGTAGTGAGGACATTATGAATGTCTTCACTGAAAAAATGTAACGTATTAGAAACATAATTGTGGAGACCCAACTTCAGCCTCTGAGTGAATCTCGTGATCCAATCCCACCTAAAGCTTCACAATTACAATTGCAATGCTTTACAAGTATAGGACAGGAAGAGCTGTACAATATTATCACCAAAGGCCACAGCATGTCTGTTAGATCCCATTCCAAGTAAACTACTGAAAGAAGTATTACATACAGCTGGTGAGCCTCTTCAGAATATTATTAACTCCTCGCTATCTCTGTCACATCCCTAAACCCCTCAAGTTTGCAGTTATTAAGCCCCTCATTGAGAAACCTAATTTGGATCCAAATAATTCATATATAAATCAAATTAAATAAATAAATCAAATTACAGATTCATTTCAGACCTTCCGTTTATGTCAAAGATTTTAGATAAGATTGTGTCTGCCCAGTTATGTTTCTTCTTACAAGAAAACAATATCTTTGAAAAGATTCAGTTGGGTTTCAGGCCCCATCATAGCACAAAAACTGCTCTAGTTAAAATCACAACAAACCTGTTTTTATCTTTAGACCAAGGCTACATCACTCTGTTAGATTAGATAGATCTTAATGCTGCATTTAACACTATAGATGATGAATTTCTTCTGGATCGCCTTTAGAATTACATCAGGATTCAATGACAGGCATTAAGATGGTTTAAAATCTACCTGAGCAATTGTTACCATTTTGTAGATTTAAATGGAGAACAATCCAGTTTAATCCAAGTTAAATGTGGGGTGCCACAAGGTTCAGTTCTAGGACCCCTGCTTTTCACAATATACATGCTTCCCTTGGGAAATATTATTAGAAGGTATTGGATCAGCTTAAACTGTTATGCTGATAATACCCAACTATATATCTCATCAAAACCAGACAAAACATTTTAATTGACCATGTATGTTAAAGAAAGAAAAAGATTGGATAACGTATTATTTTCTATTGATAAATTCTGATAAGACAGATATTTAGCTCATCTGCCCAAAAACCAGTAGACAGAAGCTCTAGCAATTTAACTTTCATTCAGAAGGATGTACTGTAACTACTAGTTCAACAGTAAAATATCTAAAAGTTATTTTAGACAGCAACTTGTCTTTTAAAAATCATATCACCTACATTACAAAAACAGGCTTCTTCCACCTTACAAATATTACGAAGCTAAGTAACATGCTGTCTATATCTGATGCGTAGAAGCTCGTCCATGCATTCATGACCTCCAGACCTTACACTGGCTACATGTTAAGTTTCGAATCGACTACATACTGTTACTACATTCCTACAAAACCCTAAATGGTTTTGCTCCCATGTATCTCTCCAGTATCCTAACAGGCTACAATCCGCCACGCTTCATGAGATCTCAAAACTCTAGACTTCAAAGTCCACTAAAGGTGGTAGAACATTCTTATATATAGCTCCTAAACTTTCAAATAGTCTTCCTGACAGTGTTCGGGGCTCAGACACACTCTCCCAGTTTAGGCGCAAAATAAAAAAAGTATCTTTTTAGAGAGTCCTACACATAACACATATCACATATCATAACCTTGTGCTCCAGTACATCTGATCAAATGCACATTATCAACTTGTGCTTGTTAATATTATGAACAGCAGCTACACTAATTTCTCTCCACTGCTTCTCTCTCTTTGCCCATCCTGAAGCATCCTGAGGTTGCGCAAGCTCCTGTCTTGTCCCACCTCATGAAGATTATGGACCTTCGAAGTAGTAGATGCCCACCCCGCAAACATCCCGAACCATCTAGACATGTACCAGCGCCATTTGGATCCCATACATGTACAATTCGTCATTGGACCTCTTCCAGTTTTTAAAGGCTCTGGCATGGAGAAGTTGGTGTTGCATCTATGATAATATGAAATGTTGAGCTATTTTATGAATTGTTCAGTAGCTCCTGGTTCCACAACGTCAACTGACTATATTAGACTGTACATTGGAAATTATTAATAATCAAACACACTCATGGCACTAATGGTAGTTCTCACTTTTGTATTGTTTTAAGTTGTATAATCACACGCTTGATATCACAGAAATTAGGATGGTTCCCCCTTTTGAGTCTGGTTCCTCTCAAGGTTTCTTCCTCATTTATCTAGGGAGTTTTTCATTGCCACATTCGCCCCAGGTTGCTCATCAGGGATGCATACACATAATTCACTTTAATTCTTAAGTTCTGTAAAGCTGCTTTGAGGGAATGTCCATTGTAAAAGTGTTATAGAAATAAACCTGAACTTGAATTTTAACTTGAACTTAAGTGAGATAATAATAATGAGATGCCAGTCGGTAGCAGGACATCATTCACACACTATTTCACCCACTGATGATTCAATCATAGGAACAGTTTATCTTAGCCAAACAATCTAATTGGATATTTTTAGCAATTGAGCAAAGAACTGAAGAAAGATGAGGAAACATGCAAATTGTAATAGAGTATTAATATTGTTTGTGGTGCTGTTGGAAGTATAATAATAATAATCAGTAGTGGTACTAGTAGTTTTATTGTTATCATCCTCATAATTAGAGGTATTTGTAGTAATAGTTTTGTTCTTGTTATTGGTGATCTCAATAGACTCATCAGCATGCAGTATAGGCCATGCTGCAATCTCCCGCCTTTCCTGGCACCAATCAAAACGGGACAACACCAGGTTGCCAGATTGTGTTTTTCAAAGCACATCTTTCAAATAACCCCAAAAGGACAGTCTTCATATTCAAATAACAAGTCTTTTAAATGACAACATTACTTTCATTTCAAAAATGGATAGGTCTAATAACAATAATGTTAAAATATAATTTAGAGTAATCTAAGACATTTTAATTAGACACTAATAATCTTAGTGTCTAATATAGTGCCTATATCTTTTTATCCAAAACCCTTAAATAGAATTATTATTTTACATTTATATCGTCACACATAAACCAGCAACACTTAAAATATGTCCAAATCCAGACATAAGAAATGGATATCAAAACTCTTGTATTAGCAATTACAAACAATTTGGAGTGGTGTGTTAGCCGAGGGTCTGGCAACCCTGCATTACGGTTTATCATATGGTGAAGAGACACTTTGGACCATTCCATTGCATCGGCAGGGGTTTTTGAATGCATCATTTGGTAATACAATGAAAGCGAAAAATCTATTTTATCTAATAAATTAAGCAAAGCTGCTCCAAAGACCTATTTCAACCACAATTTGCAAATATAAACAAATATACAGGTTATTTTGTTCGTTTGTTTGCCGTGTCTCCCTTGGTTGCACCCTATTCTTTGGAATTGTGGTACTGTCCATATTACCCGCGCGAAAACGCGGCCCGGCTGCTGTGGAGTGTTTAAAGCCACGTCCCGGTAGCTGCGGTGAAGCTGTGCTACTGCTCCAGACTGTTTTTATTAAACCTGGTTGTTTTAAATCACTGTGTTTTTTTAAAAAGACTGATCCTTTTAGCCTGCACTTCGTTGTCGTTTTTATCTGCTGAAAATGCCTACCAGGACTTCGCTGTGTTTGCCGGAGGATGTCAAAGAGCGGTAGGTTAGCTTCAAACAAAATGGAGAATAGAAATGTAGCTTTATTGGCTGTCATTTTTTAATAAAATACAAATTCAGAATTCACAACGAACCTGCGGTAACTATCTACTATATACCTTAAGTGGGGTTTTCATGTGTCTATAAAGCCAGCGGTTGTTTTTCCAGCAGTAACTGAACCCGTACTAGCCGCTAGCTATGGTTTTGTTTTGGTCTGTGTGTGTGTGTGTGTGTGTGTGTGTGTGTGTGGTGGGGGGGTGTTAGCATGCTAGCTATCTTGGTTCACGCGCCCGCTGTCATCCAGCAGCCTGGATGAATTTGGCGCCAAATAATAATGGCTGCTTACTGTGATTATCCCGCGTGTCATCCGGCTCCGTCATTCAGCTCATTTTATTTACTGTTAAATCCTGTAAAGGAAAAATAACTAATACCTAACTAATGACCGTCTTTCCATACGAGAAATACGTTCTGTTTTTATTTCATTTCGTTTGGAGAAACAGCTTTTATTTTCTGGGTTGTTATAATTAAAATTAGGAGGCATGACCCTGGGCCTGGGGAGGTTTGACGATATATCGATTTGGCGATATTTCTAGTAAAAATCTAACCTGTAATAGAGTAGCCAGGGCAGGTTTTTATTCCAGGTACTAATTGTCAATAACAGAAGATGAATGGTTTTGAAATTGAGGGTTCCTTTGGGGTTCTTTAAGGTCAATTGAGATTAATCTAGAGTTCTTGGCTTCCTAAAGAATCCTGGCTGAAGGGGGAATAGATCCATTCTACATATCGAAGCTCATGTCGTCATCATCAATATGTTTACTATCCCTCCCATTCAGGGTTCTTTAGGAAGCCAAGCATTCTAGATTAATCGCAATTGAGTTTACAGAACCCTTAAAGAATCTTAATCCATCTTAAAGAACCCATTAGAAGCACTCCAGTTTGTAAACATTAGGGCTGTAATGATTCCTTGAGTAATTTGCTCATAAAAAGTTATCGTAAACGACCGTTATTACTGACGCACCACCACCTAAACTCTGGAGTGTTCTGGACAGGGAACATGGAACACCTGCAAAATGAAGGAACAGGGAGGAAACGGCGAGATGATTCATACGGAAGCCTGTTTCCGCCTCAAATAAAGTTTGCCTAAATCAGAGGTGTTTTGCTCGCAGTTGAGTGTTTTTATTTTTTGGCATCATTCCCTCTGTAGTGCCAGAAAGTTTTACACGTTAAGAATAAAATTGTCTACAATCAAGAGGCTGGTATGGTATCGAACTGAGAACTCCTAACAATCAGCTCTGGTGGAGACTGAACAAGACGGATGAAGCAAAGGTGGTCTCATTCATACACAAACGGCTCCAAACTTCAGGCCCACAACATGGATACCATTGGATGTACCAGAAATATTGGATGTTTAAAAGGGAAAATAAAGTCAGAATTGCAAGGCAAATAGTTTTGGGCAAACATTTTAATGTGGTGGAAACAGGCTTCCATCGTGTTCAGGCCTCGAAAGCAAACAAGTTGCTTGTTCTTTTTGATACCAGTCTAAATTTTTATTCTATACTATTATCGCTCTTTATTGAAGTTCTTATCTGATTACTCGATTACTAAATTAACAGTCCTGAAACAAAATCTTTTGTTGTTTATATATAAAAAATAATTGTTTTTGTATTTACACTGTAAAATATGACAAATGCACCAAATTAATTTAGTTTTCAGATACTCATGTTTACAATTTCAGCAAACAAAATGTATTTTTTTATTTTTTTTGAAAGCAAACAAGTAGCTTGTTCTTTTTGATACCAGTCTTAATTTTTCTTCTATACTAGTATCGCTCTTTATTGAAGTTCTTATCTGATTACTCGATTACTAAATTAACAGTCCTGAAACAAAATCTTTTGTTGTTGGCTACTAAAATAGTAATAAAACCTTCACTGGTACTAAATTGTATTGTATTTCAGTGCTTCCTCTTTTTAAATGTTGGCTTTTTAGGAAAAGTTAAACAAATGGACGTTTGTAACAATTTTTTTTTCTGTTTGTGGTCAAATCTCATGCTGTGAGTTATTATAGCAAAGTTTTCCATTGTTGCATGTTTTTGTGGTTATATGCCTGTTTATTTCTTTCAGCTGAGCAATAATTACCACGTTCATGATGAATATAACGATGGTGAACTTTTGTATGTTGCTCATCTCCAGCTAAAATGTGTTTATATATATATATATATACTTCCCAGACTGCAGGAACTGGATAAAGGTGACAGCAGTTTGTCAGATGAGGTGCGTATACAATATATGAACATAGCTTCCTATCTGCTTTAATTTAAGGGTATTTTATAGTATTGCAAATTGCTTTCTTTTATGAAGACATTGCTTTCCACACCTTTATCTTATCTGTAAAAAGCTTTTTAAAATTTTTTTGTAACCTCAATTCTTGATTTGTGTAGTCGATTGGATTTCTGCTTAACTATAAAGTACAGTTGTTTGAAACTTGCATGAAATGTATGGATGATATTCTAAATTGGTGTATAAAAACTGAAGGGTTAAATACTTTAAAAAGAAAGGGGAACAAATCTAAATAGAAGAAATGTGCAGGATTTCAGCTGCTTGTGTTTTGATTAACTTTATTTAACAATTTCTGGTGGTATCTAGTAGCACTTCATTCTGAATGGTCCAAACATGTGATGGGTTTTATTCAGATTTCTCAGACAAAACCATTCCCAATGAACTGTTTTCTTTATTTTAAATTACTTTTAACTGCTACCCTTCTGATGGATGAATGCATGATCTCCAATTTAGGATTGTGTGAAGGAGAAGCTCCAGCTACTGCAGGACTTCCTGCGTGATGATACTCGGGTCCAACTCTCAAACCTGGAGCTCAAGCTGAAAAACTCTGAACTCACTACGGTGAGTGTCTCGTGTGCTGTGTATTTTTATTTTTTTTTATTTTTTATTTTTTTTGTGTTTTTAATGCATTTAATAATATTTATGATCGCATGACTGTAACTACTCCTGTTCCTGCCGTTAATTTTAGGAAGTATACACATCCGAAGTAAAAGCTGTGCTGAAGAAGGCTTTAGGTTTGGGGAAGGAAGGTCACAGCGATGAGGCAGAGCAGAACGGACACACGAACGGCTTCTCCGAAAATGGCTCTCATAAAGATAACAGTGAAAAAGAAGGAGCTATGGAAACTCGGGAGGAAGGAGAAACCGTGAAATCTCCCAGCACATCAAAGGCCAAGGGTGGCAGACGCAGTAAAGCAGACTCTGAGCCTAAAAGTGAGTCATTACGTTTTTACTGCCTCGGACTGACCGAGCAAGTGACGTGTTTATGATCCATCACACTGAGTTTGTGTGTAACGCTGTATGATCTTTTCTCTGATTTATCCAACAGAATCTCCTGCCAGCTCACGGGTCACACGCAACTCCGGGAAACAACAAACGATCCTATCAATGTTCTCAAGAGTGTACGGATACAAGTCATTTATTTTTTTTTTTATATTAATGTTTTTTGTATTGCAATTTTTTACTCTAATTATTGAAGTGATTTAACAAATGTGTTTTAGCATCTATCTACTATTTTCATTGAAATATTAAAATGTCATGCTTGCCTGTAAAAGCAGAAATAATGTGATATTAATATTTATATGCAGCATATAAAATGGGTGCAATTTCATTTTATTTATTTTTTTACAAATTTCTCCTGCAGGCCCAAGCGCAAGTCTGATGAGGTGAATGGTGAGGCACAAAATGGTGAAACGGAGGTGAACACTGAGGAACCTGAAGCTGAGGAGGTAGACAGCAGTGTATTTTGTCTTCTGAAGTAAGTTTTGGTTTTTAAGCGTCTAATTAAAATGTTTTTATTTGTATTTTTTTTAAACAAAGGCCCGAGAAGAGAAGCGCCTTAAAACTGAAGAGGATGAAAAGTAGGTTGTTTATTATAAAAAAAAATTTTTTACCTTTTTTTTCAGTACCTGTGTCCTTGAAGGCACTCTGGGTATTTATCTGGGACTTTAAGGCACTTAGCATTGTCATCACATTTCTGACTGACTTTACACTTACCTCTTAGACCAACCACTGAAAACTCCAATGCTGAGAAGACCAAGCCTGAGAACACAGCCAAGGTGATCTGTCCAGCCTGCTTTTCCTGACCGTTACGGTCTTGTACGTCTCTAATGTTCATTTGTCATTTCAGACACCTCCACCCAAATGTCCTGACTGCAGGCAGTACCTAGATGACTCTGACCTAAAGTTTTTCCAGGGAGATCCTGATGATGCAGTAATGTCATTTTATTTATTTTCTTCTTTTACTAATTGTTTTTTAATTAAGAAATCCCCTGTATTAATGCCTAATTGTATCTTAATGGCAGCTTGATGAACCAGAGATGTTAACGGATGAACGTCTTTCATTGTTTGACTCTAATGAAGATGGGTTTGAAAGTTATGATGATCTGCCTCAACACAAGATTACAAACTTTAGGTAGGAAGAATTCAGGTATAAATTGAATTTAGTTTCAATTGAATTGGATATTGTTTATACTCAATCACTTAATTTTTTTTTTTTTTTTTCTTTTCAGTGTCTATGACAAACGTGGCCATCTGTGTCCTTTTGATTCTGGCCTTATCGAGAAGAATGTAGAGTTGTACTTCAGTTGTTCTGTCAAGCCCATCTATGATGACAATCCTTGTATGGATGGTATGTTTGAAGAATCCTGCAACAGTAAATGAGCTATATTTGCCTCCTTATGACTAAAACTATGTTTTCAAGGTGGTGTACCTGCCAAAAAGCTGGGACCAATAAATGCTTGGTGGATTACTGGCTTTGATGGAGGAGAGAAAGCTCTGATTGGCTTTACAACAGGTAAAATCATAATCTGTGATGGGTAGCGCTCCTACAACGAAAATTGTTTTGCATTAGCTGATTGTGGTTTGTCTCTTGCTTTCTGCAGCATTTGCAGACTACATTCTAATGGAGCCAAGTGAGGAATACTCCCTAATCTTCGCACTGATGCAGGAGAAGATCTACATGAGTAAGATTGTGGTAGAGTTTCTTCAGAAGAACCCAGATGCTACATATGAGGACCTGCTTAACAGAATTGAGGTTAATATTTAAAGTCTCATCAAGCAATTTAATGAGTTACACTAGAAGTTTTCTGAAAAAAAGTTGCTATCACTTTTTAGACCACAGTACCTCCGGCTGGGCTGAACTTTAATCGCTTTACTGAGGACACACTCCTTCGCCATGCCCAGTTTGTTGTGGAGCAAGTGGAAAGCTACGACGAGGCCGGAGATTCTGATGAACAGCCAATCATTGTTACCCCATGCATGAGGGACCTCATTAAACTGGCTGGAGTCACTCTTGGCAAGAGGTATGCAGGGTATACGGGGGGGGGGGTTGCAAACCGTCAAGGGGGGGGGGGTTTGCAAACCGTCAACATTAATATCAGGGTGGCTGACAGGTGTGTGCTTGAACATAAGGCTGGGGCCCATAATGTGTTTTGTTTTTAAGATATATATGCAGAACAAAAACAATATTTGTAAACATTTTTCCTTTATATGCATGTCTAGTTTGTGGCTCTATTTTATGTTTAACAGTGTTTTCGGTTGACTCGAGTGAATTAATACATCAGTAAAGTAACTATAACCTCTGCTGTATGACAAACTGTGAAAACAAGACCTTAAACTTAATAGAAAAAAGAGTCGCCCACGTTGGACTTCACAGAACCTAGAATTAACAGAAAATAAATATCATCCAAAAATACATGGGGAAGAACCTTCCCAGTAGTGGTTGTATTATATAATCTAAAGGTGTAGGTACTCCCTCTTTTGTTACAGAATCTATTTATTAATTTGTGTTCAATTTGTGGGTTTGGGTTCACAAATGGTTTTGCTGCTTGTGCTATGTTAATGTCTAATGCTTCTCTGGCATTCCCTAATGCAGCATGCTGCTGTACTGGTAGGTAACCTCTAATTTGCGCCTCTGGAGTGCTTGTTAATATTTTTATTTTTTTTGTTGTTGTTGTATTTTACTTTTTTTGAAATGGGAAGCCCTGATTGCTGGAGCTCATGATTGGCTGTAAGGGAGGGGTGGTGTAGCTCAGTTGCAGTGCGCATGATGTAATTTTTTAGTGTGCATTGCACTGTTGGCCTAAATATGACCTAAAAATGAACCTCTACATAACGATCCATCAGCTGATCTTTAATTATGTTAAACTATTTCCATTATGGACTTTGTTCACCAAGATTTAAAACCCCTTGCTATAGGCTTAAACATTTTAGTTGAGAATTGTTTCTTAAAAAAAAAAAAAAGCCTGCATCACCCTGCCCTGAAGGGCTCTGCATTGATTATTTTTTTTCCCCCCTCAAAAAAAAAATCGCATGTCTCCATTGCTGCTTAGTTAGTAAGTGGTTTCATCTTGTCGTTCAGCTGTGTTTGTGTTTCTAATGCGTGTCCCCTTTCCCCTATTTCTTTTTTCTTTTTTTTTTTTCTTTTCGTTTTCAGGAGAGCAGCCAGAAGACAGGCTATTCGTCATCCTACAAAGATTGAGAAGGACCTCAAGGGCCCAACAAAAGCTACCACAACAAAGCTGGTATATCAGATCTTTGATGCCTTCTTTGCAGAGCAGATCGATCAAAATAATAAGGATGGAGGAGCCAAGAGGCAGCGTTGTGGGGTCTGTGAGGTGAGTTTAAGGAGAAAGCAAGACATGTTTACTGAAAAAACACTGCCATGCTGTATGTGTGGAAGGACTGCTATATAAAGAACAGATGTTCATATAAAACTGCTTAAGTGATTTTGCAAGTAATTAACAGGTGTTATTAGTCTGAGGTAAACATCTGCACCAAACATTTGCAATTTGGCCTAAAAGTTAGGGGATTCCCATTTTACTTGTTTTTAATGTTTACTATATTCCTCCAGGTGTGCCAAGCTCCAGATTGTGGTAAATGTTCTTCATGTAAGGACATGATTAAATTTGGAGGTGGTGGTCGCAGCAAGCAGGCCTGTCAAAAAAGAAGGTATGTGCTTTTGCTGGAACATTTCTTACATTGTGGAAATGTTACATTTTGTAACGAGTCCTTGTGCGAGACATGGCTAGCGTGATACATTTTCACGTTTAATTTGACCATCTCTGGTATTAGTTGTGCTTAAACTTGGGCTTATCTGTAATGATTCTGTGTCCTGGACACCCTGTACTGTGTTCTCATACTTTCCATTTAAAGACATCGTGTTTTGGTTGTGAGTAATACTATTGAACACCAGGGATCGTTTCTGTTGAACGTTTGCTGTCTGTTGGCGCTGGAACGGTCTAATAATCTCATTGCTGGAGAATTGAGCAACAGATTTGTATTTTATCCAGATGTCCCAACATGGCAGTGAAGGAAGCAGAGGATGATGAGAATATAGACGAAGAAGAGGTCTTGCCACTTCTTAAAGGTGTGCCAAAAAAGGTGTCCCAAGCAAAGAAAAAACAGACCAAGAATAAGATCACCTGGGTGGGAGACCCAATTAGGGTATGTATGATTACTAGTGGCAACAACTGTCATTTGAAGAGGAAAAAACCCTTAAATGTGGGTGACTTGTTTGCCTAATAATTAATCATTCCTCTGGTCACATTTATTGTTTAGTGATTCATTTAAAGTTGTTTTTTTTCTCTCCCCTCTACAGTCTGAAGGAAAGCGCGACTATTATATGAAGGTTTGTGTGGAGAATGAGGTGCTGGAAGTTGGAGACTGTGTCTCAGTCAGCCCAGATGACCCCTCTCATGCATTGTACCTTGCCAGGTAACTGGTGCTTTGATATTTGCAGAAAGTTGAGATTAACTTCCAAAACTGCTCTCCAAATAATTTAATATTTGGGTTGGAAAATAAACTTTTGATGGGAAACTTTTTTTATTTTGGGTTCTCATATAATGAATTTAAATGTAATTTCACTTACTGGTGCAAAACTTCAAAATGTATCACAAACAAGCTTCTAGCTAGATTGTTGCTTAATATGCATGTGTACTTCACCAAACATAATCAGGTTTGGTTTTAAGTTTAAAATTCTTTATTTACTGCAAATATTTCATGGCTCATGTAGGTTATGTGGCAAAATTCTTCCCTGCTGAGACTTTTTTTTTTTTATTTATATTTCAGGATCACAGCTTTGTGGGAGGACGACGAGAAGATGTTTCATGCCCATTGGTTCTTCCGTGGCACCGACACCGTTCTTGGGGAGTCCTCTGATCCTCTAGAACTTGTTCTTGTGGATGAGTGTGAGGACATGCAGCTAAGCTTTGTGCAGGGCAAAGTCAACGTGTTCTACAAGGCTCCTTCGGAGGACTGGTTCATGGAGGTGCGATTTGATTTTGCTTGCTTTTAATCTTGTAAACAACTGGTGGATTGTACTGGGTTTTGGTGCATGTGCTAGATTACAGAAAGTAAGCTGTTCAGGTTTGTGCTTGTAGACATTGCAGACAATCTAATAGGAGTATAATCAGTTCTATTTCCTGCCTACTTTAATCAGTTGTGCATGTTTTATTTGTGCGGTTTGTGTATCGTAATTTGTTTTAGATTTATGACTATTCTTTTAAACGTGTCCTGTTAAATTTGCTTTTCCTTTTAGGGTGGTCTTGTTGATGACATAAAGGTCATTGAGGATGATGGAAAAAGCTTCTTTTACCAGCTGTGGTATGATGGGGATTTTGCTCGGTTTGAGACACCACCCCAGGTTGTCCCAGATGAAGACTCCAAATACAAGTTTGTTTTTATATTTTATCAATTTTAAATGAACAAAACATTAATATTTTAGGAAGAGATTTAAAAAAAAAAATTTTTTTTTATTTATATTTCAGGATCACAGCTTTGTGGGAGGACGATGAGAAGATGTTTCATGCCCATTGGTTCTTCCGTGGCACCGACACCGTTCTTGGGGAGTCCTCTGATCCTCTAGAACTCGTTCTTGTGGATGAGTGTGAGGACATGCAGCTAAGCTTTGTGCAGGGCAAAGTCAACGTGTTCTACAAGGCTCCTTCGGAGGACTGGTTCATGGAGGTGCGATTTGATTTTGCTTGCTTTTAATCTTGTAAACAACTGGTGGATTGTACTGGGTTTTGGTGCATGTGCTAGATTACAGAAAGTAAGCTGTTCAGGTTTGTGCTTGTAGACATTGCAGACAATCTAATAGGAGTATAATCAGTTCTATTTCCTGCCTACTTTAATCAGTTGTGCATGTTTTATTTGTGCGGTTTGTGTATCGTAATTTGTTTTAGATTTATGACTATTCTTTTAAACGTGTCCTGTTAAATTTGCTTTTCCTTTTAGGGTGGTCTTGTTGATGACATAAAGGTCATTGAGGATGATGGAAAAAGCTTCTTTTATCAGCTGTGGTATGATGGGGATTTTGCTCGGTTTGAGACACCACCCCAGGTTGTCCCAGATGAAGACTCCAAATACAAGTTTGTTTTTATATTTTATCAATTTTAAATGAACAAAACATTAATATTTTAGGAAGAGATTTAAAAAAAAAAAACTATTGGTTTATGCAGACAGGAAAGCTTTTCGATCCTAACATATTTTAACGTCTTCTACTGATTTGTTTTAATGCAGGTTCTGTGCCAGCTGCACTAGAAAAAATGAGCAGCAGGAACAGGAGATACCTCGTGCCTTGGATCCCCTGGAGGATGAGGAGAGTGACACTAAAGTCTTGTATTCCATGGCTTGCCTGAAGGGGGAGCAGTACAAACTGGGAGACAGCGTGTACTTGCCACCTGAGGCTTTTAGCTTTGGGTAAGTAAAGAGCAAAGGCTGGTCAAACTGGTCCATAAATGTGTTAAAACCTTTCCCTTTTTATATATTTATGTGGTATTATAAATTACAGTAGTGCAAGTAAACAATCTTTCTCCCAGGGTGAAAGCTGCAAGCCCAGTAAAACGTCCTCATCGGAAAGAGGATGTAGATGAAGACCTTTATCCAGAATATTATAGGAAGTCCTCTGACTACATCAAAGGATCCAATCTGGATGCTCCAGAGCCATTCCGTATTGGACGTATTAAAGAGATCTATTGCACAAAGCGCAGCAATGGCAAGCCAGACCCTGAGGTCAAACTGCGCATCTATAAATTATATAGGCAAGTATTCCTATTCGTAATCATCTCTACAATTTAAGCTTATAGATTGATAAATATTCAACACAATTCTTTACAGGCCAGAGAACACTCACAAGGGACCAAAAGCAGGCTACCATACTGATATAAACCAGCTTTACTGGAGCGATGAAGAGGTGTCTGTAAACATGGCAGATGTATTGGGACGCTGTCGTGTGGAGTATGGGGAAGACCTGGTGGAGAGCGTGCAGGACTACTCCAGTGGTGGACCTGATCGCTTCTACTTCCTAGAGGTAAAACTGGAACAAACTATTTTTTTATGTTAAATTTAACTGAGCACTGATTACTATAGTCATTAATTTAACACTGAAATCCATGACGTACTGCTATGACCTATGACCTATGAAACAAGGTTTTATTGTTTACCACAGGCCTACAATGCCAAATCAAAAACCTTTGAAGACCCACCCAACCATGCTCGCTCTGTTGTGAACAAGGGGAAAGGAAAAGGGAAGGGAAAAGGTATGTTTTCATTGTAGTTTAGTTTTAGTTTTCTGAATTCTTTGCAGAATAACAGTGTCTTTTTGTCATTTAGGTAAAGGGAAAGGAAAAGCTTCCTCGCAGGATGCTCAAGAGCAGGAGCCTTTAGAGCTCAAAGTCCCGAAACTGCGCACACTGGATGTGTTCTCTGGCTGTGGTGGTCTGTCTGAAGGATTCCATCAAGCAGGTAAGTCCTTCAATCAACTGCAGTTTCATTTATAATTGCTCCTCCCTTTTTGCCTATTAAAATGTAACCCCATGTTTTTTTTATTTAAGGTATCTCTGAGACCCACTGGGCAATTGAGATGTGGGATCCTGCTGCACAGGCCTTCAGGCTGAATAACCCAGGTACCACAGTGTTCACAGAGGACTGCAACGTTCTGCTGAAGCTGGTGATGTCTGGAGAGAAGACCAATTCTCTCGGCCAGAAACTCCCACAGAAAGGTGATGTGGAGATGCTATGTGGAGGGCCGCCATGCCAAGGTTTCAGTGGAATGAACCGCTTCAACTCGCGCACTTACTCAAAGTTTAAGAACTCCCTTGTTGTCTCTTATTTGAGGTCAGTATTAAAGAAGTCTTACATTACAGGCCTATTCACTGTTAATTTTTTTTATTCAAAGATCAAGACTTAATCAATGCAATCATCTTTATGCATTTTCTGTTTCCAGTTACTGTGACTACTACAGGCCAAAGTTCTTCCTTTTGGAAAACGTGAGAAACTTTGTGTCCTTTAAACGCTCCATGGTCTTGAAACTCACTCTGCGGTGCCTGGTGCGCATGGGATACCAGTGCACATTTGGTGTACTCCAAGTAAGTGTTTTCGTTCCTGATTAAAGATTGAAGAAGCCATATTTTTTGAAGAAAATTTGTGTGTTTTGAACTAAGTTTCTTTAATGTTCTTTGTAGGCAGGGCAGTACGGGGTGGCCCAGACACGACGCAGGGCAATCATACTGGCGGCTGCTCCTGGTGAGAAACTTCCACGCTACCCAGAACCCCTGCATGTGTTTGCTCCAAGGGCATGCTCCCTTAGTGTAGCGGTTGATGACAAAAAATACGTCTCCAATGTAACCAGGTAGCTACTCCACCTACTGACTTGTTTTTCTGTTATATTGGTTTGTATACTAAAGTTTTTCTTCCTCAGAGGGAATGGTGGCATCTATCGAACTATTACAGTCCGGGACACCATGTCTGATCTACCAGAGATTCGTAATGGGGCCTCCTCTTTGGAGATTTCCTACAATGGTGAGCCACAATCCTGGTTCCAGAGACACATTCGAGGTGCACAGTACCAGCCCATCCTCAGGGACCATATCTGCAAGGTTAGTCTCTCGTTTATTTTCTTTATGGCCACCCTGAGGGGTGAGGTTTAGAGCTGAAATGATTCCTCGAGTAATTTAAATACAAAGATTTTTTTTTTTACATTCTGGAGAGGGAAACACCCGCTGCAGGGCCGCACAGAAAGAATACAAAACTTGCATCATTTTTGGTTTATTTCTGATTCTAAACGATGTTTTATTTTCCATTCACATCTATGACTCGCTCTTAACGCTTGCCTCGGTACATTATACTGGTTTGTGGTGCAAAAAAAAATGGTTGGGGACAGCTATTCTCAACCATGCAGCTAACTGGATATACTTATTGTATTGTTCGAAACAGACTCTATAGCAGCATGTTGCCATAAAGTGGTCGTAAAGTCATTTCAGTTTAATCATGTCCCGTGAGTCGCCACGGCTTGCTCATCAGGGACAAATTCACACCATTCACCATCACTGTTGATTTGTGTAAAGCTGCTTTGAGACAATGTCTGTTGTGAAAAGCGCTATACAAATAAACTTGACTTGACATGTGCTGCAGATGATCAAAATTTAAGTTTTCCTGTTCCCACTCATGGGCTATAGGTGGCGCAGACGTCCCTATTGTTAAACATTGGCATACAGCTCACCATTCCTCACTACATTACTCAGGCATGTTTGGCTTTCACAGGATATGAGTGCCCTGGTGGAAGCACGTATGCGTCACATCCCTCTGGCACCCGGATCTGACTGGAGAGACCTTCCTAACATTGAGGTGCGATTACGGGATGGAACCACCACAAAAAAGCTCCGGTATACACACCCTGACAAGAAAAATGGTCGCAGTGGCACCGGCTCATTGAGAGGAGTGTGTACATGTGCTGGAGGTAATGTGTGTTTTGCTTTTGTCCCAAACCCCTTCCCCATTTTGGACACGCATGCCTGTGGAATTTGCTTACTCATGACTTCTTTTATTTTATTTACTGTAAAGGTAAGCCATGTGATCCAGCAGACAGGCAGTTCAACACACTAATCCCATGGTGTTTGCCTCACACGGGTAACCGTCATAACCACTGGGCCGGATTGTACGGCAGGCTGGAGTGGGACGGCTTCTTCAGCACCACCGTTACCAACCCTGAGCCCATGGGCAAGCAGGTACAGCACAATAAAATCCATGCATACACGAGCGCAATCACTCAACACTTATGATTTATAGAATAATATATTTAGTTGTAGAGGTTTTGTGTTTTTCTCTGGGTTTTTTCCTGTTGCACAAACTTCAAGCCAAAAAACTGAACCCCATAACATTAGACCAATGAAATCTCCGAACGAAAAACGCACCTCACCTGTGTTCTGAGCTGCACGGCATCGGGAGAAAAACTTCCACAATGATGACAAGATAAACTCCTGAGAGAAATACAGTCGTACCTTGACCTACCTCGGAAAACAAGTACATTAATGCACTCGTAGGTCATGGTAGCACTGTAGTTGTGAAAGAAAGGAGGAAGACTGTGAACAATGACTTACTTGGTAGGATACTGTTTAGATGAAAGCCGTTGTAGCGTGTTGAGTCTGGGTGAAGAGAGTTAAAAATCATAAGCACAGACAGGTTTCCAAAACTCCTGTGTGCTTTTTATTTTTATTTTTTTTTTCTCTCCTCTTCTTGGCAACAGCGTTATGGGTTGGTCAAAGAAACTTGAAATGAGAAATGAGCATCAGAAAATAACATAATCCTCGGTCTCCACACACGCAGTAATGCAGTGGCAGTCTATTCCGAAAATACCGCTATGCTCTTAAAGAAAGCGCAACATATTTCATTTAGTGTCTTTCGTTAAAGTCTATGTAAAGTTAATTAGTTTCAGTGTAGGCTTAGACACTGCGGCTTATTTGTTAAAAATAAAAATCTTTGTCAAATTCAGTGGGTGGGCTTATATGAGGGCCCGGAAATTACGGTAAATATATTTGCCTTTTTTTTTTTAAATAGCACTGAATCATATATTCTTATCTTATTGTTTTATAGTTTACTAGTAGACCTTTTATTTAATAAACAACTTCAAATCGACTTTTCGTATCAAAGCAAGTTCTGCATATAACTGTGACAAATCAAAATCTTGAGCTGTTTGTGTGCATTTTAGGGGCGTGTACTACATCCTGAGCAGCACAGAGTGGTCAGTGTTCGAGAATGCTCTCGGTCACAGGGATTTCCCGATACGTATCGCTTCTTTGGTAATATCCTGGACAAACACAGACAGGTATGGATTCTTCATACTGCATATTTTACTCTAATTTGACACGTCTTGTGTACTACATCCTGAGCAGCACAGAGTGGTCAGTGTTCGAGAATGCTCTCGGTCACAGGGATTTCCCGATACGTATCGCTTCTTTGGTAATATCCTGGACAAACACAGACAGGTATGGATTCTTCATACTGCATATTTTACACTAATTTGACACGTCTTGTTTGGTTTTTATTTTATTTTAAAACACTAATCCTAATCGGCCTTGAATTATTTCTTTTTTTTTGTTAGGTTGGCAACGCAGTGCCTCCACCTCTTTCCAAAGCCATCGGACTTGAAATCAAGAAATGTGTTCAGGAGAAGATGAAGAACAATGCTACAGGTGTGATAAAAAGACTTTACGGTGCAGGCCACTGATCTTTAAAAGTTGTTCTACTTCATTCCTCTTTGATTTCCTTTTCAGAGCCTGTAAAACAGGAGAAGATGGACGTGTGTGAGTAGCCGTTCCTCCGACTCTTTCGATTCCGCATGGAGGTTTTTCCACACCTCCCTCTTATTCAGCTCATTCCATTAACTCCTGTGCTGGTGTTGAGCCTGGCCCCTCAGGTGGCTCCTTTATGGACGTGCAGTCTGTGCAGTGCCATTAAAAGTGATGTTTTATTCATTTTCTAAATGTAATTTTAATCGTGTATTTGCAATCTCTACCCAGAGTGGTGGAATAAATTCTGTGTAGTTTTTATATGTTGTAATATTTCAAATAAAGCTCTTATCAACTGGATGTCAAACTCTTTAAATGTGTATTGAGAGATTTTTTCTGTTGCCCGTCAGACAACTCATTCAGTTCAAACCATTCTGTTTCGGTGGTTTTATTTCGATAAACATCAGCAATAAAATGCTATGTAATGAATTAAACGGCTTCTGGTTATGAGTGAAGGTTTTGTCTATTCTCAGGAAGATCTCTGGTGCATTCTTTTATTACTTTGATTAAGATCACATGTGCATTTGCTTTATAGGTGCAATTATCTGTTCGGCCATTCAATAAATATGCAGATACAGGCATTGCATTTAATTGAGGCAGAATTTGTTAAATTTAGTGTTTTCTGAACAAGATGCTCTTCTGCACACAAGTTGTGAAGTGTTTGAGCTTTTCCTTGATGTTTGATCTGGACACTTTTATACATTTCTCTGTATGGTGTAGACTTCACAGTGGGAGGAGTCAATTGGGTTCCTGGTCCTGTTTGGGGGGAAAACAAATGATCCTAAGTGCAGACAGATTGGAATGCCAGGTCATTATAAAAATTGAGGGCACGGTGAACAAGCATGACAGATCTTTTTGCAATCACTGACAGTGTCTTTAACAAAGCACCATCACACCACCACCTTTAATACTTTACAGGGGAAACCACACATCCAGGAACCTTCTGTTGGCCCAAAGGACAGTTTTTCACTGATCTAATGTCAATCCTAATGCCCAAGTCTCATGTGCATGTTCCTCTGAAGTAATGGTTTCTTTGCTGCTGTTGGACTATGAAGGCCTGACTGTCTCTTCTGAAAAGTGGATGTTGTAATATCTGCTATTTCAGAGAACTAAAGCATTTATGTAAATCTGCAGTTTCTGAGGTTGGTAATGCTAAAACTTCCTGTGCAACAGAGGTAGCTCTTGTTCTTCCTTTAATGGCATGGTGATCATTAAAGCCCATTTCTTCAAGTGTTTAATGGTTTTGGCAACTGCACTTGATGTTTCAAGAAAAAGGTAAATCTAATCAGGAACTTAAGTCTTTTCCCATAATTTGTAGATTTGTACAGCAGTTGCAGTAGCACTAATTGGGCTATTGACTAACCTGTAAATTGGAAACAATTCCAGGTGACTACCTTCTGAATCTGATTTAAGAATGCCATGAGTGTGCAGAGCAGTCATCAAATATAAATCTAGCTCCATTCAACATAATCTAAAATATTCTGTGTTGTTGAACACTTGTTTACTAACTAATTGTTTTCTTTCATAGTTTGGACATGTGAATGTGTACCCAACCTTCTGACTAGTACATGTTATCATACTAAGACTTTTCCATGTGATTTCACTCGTAATAAAAAAAGCATTTTCTTTAATGTCCACACGAACCCTAAACCACGCATCACCTCGCCTGCTGCTGGTTATTTAAAACTATATACTTATTTAACTATGATACAAAAAATAAAATTAAACCAAGTTCCCCTTTTCCAAAAATAGATTCAATTTTTGCAGCTGCTTAATATCAGTTCCTCCAGTCTAAACCACAAGATGTACATGCATGAAGATTTAAATCCTAGATAAAGTATAAAAAATCACACCAAGCAGCAAATTATTCATCATCATGTTTATTTAATCAACAGTAATTCACCACTGGAACAATCCTCTTCATCCTGGAATAGAAACTGAGCACTTACTCTCAGTTGTTGGATGGTCTGTAGGGGAAAGAAGTGGTATTATTCATTTCCTGTATAAGAGCATGTGCACACTTTAGTCTGTTTTCTTCAGCAGTACTTACTTGGCCCATTCCACATTAAGGATAAGATGATCGTAACCGAAGCCCGACACTCCTGCGATGGCTCTGGCTGCATCCTCACGCCGGTGAAAGCTGATGAAAGCAAAACCCTGAGGAGTGAAAAGCAAAAGCAGTGCAGTTCAGATGGTTACCACACCACAGCACAGGAGAATTCAAGACAAATATCATGGTTTGTAACAGTAAAGTCAAAGGTGCTTGCAATTTCTCCAGATTCTTAATAGCTGAGATTTTTTTGTCTTATCTTCAAGAAATTGAAAGATGGAAGGACGTAAATAAGAACAGGAACTATTACCGGTTCCAAAACTAGCCGTGTAAACGATAAATTCTCACAGGCCATCCCTGTTTAAGACTGACTGCACACAAAAAAAGGGTGTCTCGCTTTCTTTAGCAGAGGCAGAGGATTTTCCACTTAGACATGTAACAAAGCAAACACCTCTACTAGTGTGCAGGTGCAGCATCTACGTGCATCCTGTCTGAAGCAGATAAAGTACTGGGAAGGTGAAAACATGCAACCGCACGTTATCTACAGGAGCTTCAGAGAGTACAAATCTGGCGTGGAAATAAAATTCAAATGCAGCAGCTCAACACCTTATTCATATCTTTGATCCATAATGAGCAAAACAGTGGGTACAGCGGCAAGGAAAAACTCCCCGAGATAGTATGAGGAAAAACCCTAGAGCAGAACCAGACTCAAAAGAGAACCTCATCCTCGTCAGATATGGCAAAATTGACCTCATTAATTGCAACATGAAATTTTTCCCGTATGTGATTGTGATATAAATGGCATCATAAGTAACTTGGTTTGGCATCAAGGAAAAAAAATGCACCCACAGCGATACTGAGGAAATGAGTGTAGAAACGTTCGTCATAATAAATTCGTTTGAATTAATGTAAACTGATTTTGTACAAAGTGGGACATTTACACAGGATGTAACAAATGAGATGATAAATGAAAGATGGAGAGATATCAGCGGTGAGGGTAGAAGTGAGAGCCTGTGAGTGAGTGTGTCAGACCCACCATGAGTACAAGAGAAGGAAAGCACCAGGGCAAAAGTGAATAAAATAAAAGGTTATTTTCCAACGCAGAACCAGCGAGATCTGTTACACATCCTCGCAACATCTGGAATTGTGTTTTGTCTTGTTTCGTTCAGCTGTTCCTTTACTAGTTTGGGTTTTCTAAGTCAAGCAATTCATCATATTTTTCTGTGTGCTGGTATAAATTTTTTGTTTTGCCACATGGTGTATGAGCTTTAATTTAGCAGCTCTTACACGGTACCTCTCTCTGCTCAGTGTTGCCGATCTTTAAGACAAAATATCGCCATACATCTGAGGTAGCGGGGTTTTTTTTTTTGGCTTGTCCGCTCAGCATTTATCTTCACCTGGTCTCCACAGTGCACACCGGAAAGCTATGAGACACCACACGCCACAAAGAAACTGACTTTTTTTTGTTTGTTTGTGGTGCGGAAAATCTGCAAACTTTCCTCAGAAAGTGGGCGGTGTCAAGTCTACTCGTGCGCTTATTTATTGTAAATAAAAAAAATCGCAACATTTTGGCGTTGTATAACCGCGCAGGATGATTTCGAGATTCCAGTACGAATAAACGTGCAGCACTCGTAGCAGCATGTCTTTTCATCCAGATGTGGAAAGTTTCCACTGTCGGATAAAGAGATGATCCTGATTTCGCCGTGTTATCAGTACTAATTATAATGCACTTGCATACTTTTAGATAGTAATCAGACTTACTTTGGACTGGCCCGTGTTCTTATCCTTGGCCAAGTAGATCCTAGAGATGGAGCCGAATGGTCTGAAGAGCTCCTGCAGATCCGTCTCCCTCGTGTCCTCGGACAGATTGGTCACACGGATTGTAGCATTGTCATCAGCTGGGCGTAGACAAACACGTTGAAACGACAATAAGAACTAAACACATTTACAGGGGAAAGATGTAACAGATGTTTACAGATGTTGATACTGCGTGGAACTTGACGCACCTCGGCGGTTGGGCTGCATGGACTCTCCTCGGCGCGTGGCTCCATCTCGCAGACTGGGAGGAACGTACTTCCCGGTTTTGCTCTGGACCGGCTGAGCTGGCTCAGGCTCTAAAATCACAAGCGGGGAAGACTGTTAGTGCAGGATTGTGATGTTTTACAAGCCTTTGTATTGCGACACTCTGGAACATTTTTTCCGATAGAGCAGGGAGTTCATAAAATTGGAATTTCCGGCTCTATGAAAGCATTTACAGAAAAGTAGGAAATTATGTAACAGTTCAGGATCTAAACAACAGAGGGAGTCTAATTTCTGTTTGACATAAATTCTGGAAAGTGACTTTTAATCAAATTTTAAAAAGCTGTGACAGATATAAAGTTGAAACTAAATCTTCCAACATGGGAAATCAGTTGCTAAAAGAATTCATAACAGGAACTGACCTGTTACTCAGACACACTGGAACATTAAATGGAATAAAAGGATGATGGGTCAGTCAGTGTTAATAACCCAAGTGACGCCCCTTCAGGGGAATCAGAGCTAATAAACCCCAAGAAATGAGCTTTCTGACACTTACCCCCACCGGAAGTCTTCTCCTTCTCCCCAGTAGACAGGCCCAGCTGCTCAGCCAGCTCCTTCTGCATGGGACCCAGAGTGTCTTTATAGGGACAACGTGTGGTCCAGTGATCCCCTTTACAAATACGGCAGGACACAATCTTCTGGCCTTTCAGCTTGTTCATAGGATCTTCATCCTGGTCTTGAGAATTTAAGTCCTAAAAAGGAAAATCATGTTAGTGATTTGCACTAAAGGTTTCAGGGTGATAATGTACCAATTAAATCTTCAGTCCATCAAATCCACTCTTTCATCCATCCATCAACATCAGACATTCATTTATCCATCTAACAAGACATTATCTCCACCCAACATTTGACCTAATCCACTCAATCATCAATAAATCTATCCATCCGTCCATTAAATCAACAATTCACCCATTAAATTAATGCATTGCCACTACTTTTCAACCAATCTATCTATCTATCCATCTATCTATCCATCTATCCATCTATAAATAAATCAATCAATCAATTCCTCAGCCAACCAACATACAGCTTTTGAGTTATGGATCAGATAAATTTTCGGATCAGCAAAAAAAAAAAAAGTGCGTACAGAAACGTGAGTCGCGACCTATACGGGTGAACCGCAATCCCTTGCACCCCTACAACAAGTACAATAATTACGCACCTCTTTACTGGAGATGAAGGTCATGAAGACGTCATCACTGACTGTGGTGGTGGCAACATTAGGCCCGGGTTGGTCAAATTCGGAATTTCCAAATTTTTTCCAATTCTGCATAAAGGGAGACAGGAATTATATTAATCATAGGCAGATTACATGCATAACATATAACATGGCAGCTCAAACAATCATACCTTTCTCCGAGCAACAGCTTTGGAGGCTTTCCTCGTCTCGATTTTGAAAGTTCGGACGATCTGTAATCGAAAGGAAACGGCGGAGTACAGGTAAGAAATTAATTTTGCACCTAGACAATTCCATGAAATGTTTTCACAACTGTTCTCACCTTGACCTTCTTGCCATCATCATCTATCTTGTATTCTGTTACAGTCTTGATGTTGCCTTTGACGGTCTCCTTTGGGGATGGAAGGGTGCCTTCAACAAATACAAAACAAATGATATAAATATTTACTCGCACAACAGCAGCTCAGTTTTAACCTTTACATTGGAGTAGTTTCCCTACTACCTACCAATTGATGGTGCAGAGGACATGACAGGAAACATTAAAACAGTTCGTTTAGAAGCACAGCTATCTTTTACACAATCATTTAAAAACAAGTCAGAGATAAAAGTGAAAGGTGCACGACGAGGAGATCGAACACAATCGCAGGGAAATGGTCAGAAGACTAATTTAAAAGCTGCCGATTTAAAAAAAGGAAAAAAAAAAAAAAAAAAAAAAAACAATTTCGAAAATATATCCAGATGTTTATTTATTACGTTTCTTGGTTACTGATGGGAAATCTAATCTTGACCAAAGCCCTGAACCCTCACTAATAAGTGAATAAACATGTTCAAGATTTGAACAAGAAGCTCCTCAGATACACATCAATGACCACATCTCCATCAATTAGCACCTTCATCTATATAACAACCTGCATGACATGCAAATATAAATTTAAAAGCATTCCCTTTACTTGTTGTGTATGGCAGGAATTTCAAATTTACACTGGACAAAAAGTTTGTGGACACCTGACCATAATGCTCCTTAAAGTCATGCTTTTTTAAATGCCCCTTTCCACACTTATACTCCATTTGCTCTTATAATGAGCTCCACTCCCCTGGGAAGATGTTCCTCTAAATTTTGTGGAGATTTGTGCGAGTTTCATTCAGACACAAGGATGTTAGTCAAGTCAGGTACTGATGTAGGTGGCGAGTCCTGTGGTGCACATGTTTGGGATGATGTTCACATTCATCCCAAAAAAAGTTCAACATGGTTGAGGTCAGAGCTCTATAGCAGGACATATTTTGCTCCAGCCCATTTAAAGCTTTGTGCACTGTCAGGCTGGAACAGGGTTGGGTCTCCTAGTTCAAGTGTAGGGAAAACGTTACACCGCATTTAAAGACATCATATACAACTGTGTGCTTGCAAATGTGTGGCAACAGTTTGTGGAAGAACTACGTGTGGCTGAAAAAGTAGTCAGGTATTCCAATACTTTTGTCCATGTAATGTATGTAAAAATCCATGATTAATATAAGTGGTAACAAACAAGGCACGTCTGTGGACTCGGAAACAGCAAATTCACACAAAGCAGAAAGCAATAGTTCATGAATTCGATACTTTTCGATCACAAATGACTATATTACATATCATCTTTTTTTGGCTGCTCACATTAGGGGTCTCCACAGCAGATCATTGGTTTCCATACCACCCTGTCCTCTACATCTGCCTCTTTCACACCAACTACCTGCATGTCTTCCTTCACTACATCCATGAACCTCCTCCTTGGTCTTCCACTTTTCCTCCTTCCTGGTGGCTCCATCCTCAGCATTCTTCTACCAATATAATTCATGTCCCTCCTCTGCACATGTCCAAACCATCTTAATCTCACCTCCCTCACCTTGTCTCCAAAACATCCTACATAGGCTGTCCCTCTAATAAACTCATTTCTAATCCTGTCCATCGTCGTCACTCCCAACGAAAACCTTAACATCTTCAGCTCTGCTACCTCCAGCTCCACCTCCTGTCTTTTACTCAATGCCACTGTCTCTAATCCATACATCATTGCAGGTCTCACCACAGTCCTATAAACTTTCCCTTTCACTCTTGCAGATACCCTACTATCACAAATTACTCCTGTCACTCTTCTCCACCCACTCCACCCTGCCTGCACTCTTTTCTTTACTTTCCTAACACACTCTCTATTACTTTGCACTGCTGACCCAGGTACCTGAACTCTTCCACCTTCTCCCTGCAACCGCACCACTCCACTGCCCTCCCTCTCATTCACACACATGTACTCTGTCTTACTCCTATTGACTTTCATTCCCCTTTCCTCCAGCGCATATCTCCACCTCTACAGTCTCTTCTCAACCTGCTCACTACTCTCACCAAAAAGTACAATATCATCCGCAAACATCATAATCCATGGAGACTCCTGTGTGACCTCGTCCGTCAATCTGTCCATCACCACTGCAAATAAGAAAGGGCTCAGGGCCGATCCTTAATGCAGTCCAGCCTCAACCCTGAACCAGTCTGTCGTTCCTACTGCACACTTCACTGCTGTCACACTGTCCTCATACATGTCCTGCACCACCCTCACATACTTCTAACACACCTGACTTCCTCATACAGCACCACAGCTCCTCTCTCCATGCTTTCTCTAAATCCACAAATACACAATGCAATTCCTTCTGTCCTTCTCTATACTTCTCCATCAGCATCCTCAAAGCAAATAATGCATCTGTGGTGCTCTTCCTCAGCATGAAACCATACTGTTGCTCACTGATGGTCACCTCTTCTCTCAGCCTGGCTTCTACTACTGTTTCCCATAACTTCATAGTGTGACTGATTAACTTAATTCCCCTGTAGTTACTGCAGGTCTGCACACCTCCCTTATCCTTAAAGATCAGTACCAGCACACTCCTTCTCCATTCCTCAGGCATCCTCCCACCTTTCAAAATCTTGTTAAACAATCTGGTTAAAAACTCCACTGCCATCTCTCCTAAACATCTCCATGCTTCTACAGGTATGTCATCTGGTGCAACCGCCTTTCTACTCTTCATCCTCTTAATCGCTGCTCTCATTTCCTCTTTAATAATCCTATCTACATCCTGCTTCACCAACTCCACATCATCCAACCTTCTCTCTCTCCGATTTTCCTAATTCATCAGCTACTCAAAATACTCCCTCCATCTTCTCAACACACTCTCCTCACTAGTCAACACATTTCCCTCTCCATCCTTTATTGCTCTAACTTGCAGTACATCCTTTCCAGCTCGGTCCCTCTGCCTGGCCAATCGGTATAAATCCTTTTCTCCTTCCTTAGTGTCCATCTTCTCATACAGTTCCTCATATGCCTTTTCCTTGGCTTTCGCCACATCCCTCTTCACCTGCTGCCGCATCTCCTTGTACTCCTGCCTACTTTTTTCATCACTCTGTCGATCCCACTTCTGTTTTTCCAACCTCTTTCTCCTTATGCTCTCCTGCACTTCCTCATTCCACCACCACGTCTCTGTCTTCCTTTCAAATTTCCAGATGTTACAACAAGTACTTTTCTAGCTGCCTCCCTCATCACTCCTGCAGTAGTTTCCCAGTCATCCAGCACCTCTTCACCACCACAGAGCCCCTGTCTGACCTCTTCTCTGAACCTCACACTACACTCTTCCTCCTTCAGTTTCCACCATCTTATTCTTTTTTCAGTCCTTACTCTCCTCCCCTTCTTCTTCACCTCCAAAATCATGGTCTACAGACCACCATCTGATGCTGTCTAGCTACACTGTCCCCTGCCAACACCTTTCAGTCTCCAATCTCCTTCAGGTTGTATCTCCTGCATAGAAAATAGTCCACCTGTGTGCACCTTCCTCCACTTTTATACATCACCCTATGATCCTCCTTCTTCTTAAAATAAGTGTTTACCACTGCCATTTCCATCCTTTTAGCAAAATCTACCACCATCTGCCCTTCCACATT
The DNA here is from genome assembly GCA_024362625.1 of Silurus asotus. Classification (NCBI taxonomy): domain Eukaryota; kingdom Metazoa; phylum Chordata; class Actinopteri; order Siluriformes; family Siluridae; genus Silurus; species Silurus asotus. The sequence continues at coordinate 208,116 of MU593954.1, read as the reverse complement.
CATCTCCTTAAAACCATACCTACCATCACCTTCTCATCACCTATGTTCCCTTCACCTACATGTCCATTAAAGTCTGCCCCAATCACCAATCTTTCTTTTCTAGGAACACCATCTTTCAGTTCATCTAATTCACTCCAGAATATTTCCTTCTCCTCCATCTCACAGCCCACTTGTGGAGCATAAGCACTGATGACATTTATCATCACCCCTTCAACGTCCAGCTTCACGTTTATCACCCTATCAGAAACTCTCTTCACCTCCACTACACTTTTACTGTACTCTGCCTTCAGAATCACCCCTACACTATTTCTCTTTCCATCCACACCATGATAGAACAGTTTAAACCTCCACCTCCATTGTTCCTGTTCTCCATCATATCAGCTATCTCTCTCCCTTTACCCATCATAGTACCAACATTTAAAGTACCAACCCGAACCTCCACTCTCCTACACGATTATATTACATATATACACTACATTCATAGTCTGTCCAACTCCGCCCCTGATTGGTTATCTATCGAGAGCCTGCGTCACAATTGGCTAAGAGGCGGGACATGTAGGACTAACGGTGGGAAAAGACCAGTTTGGAAACCGAAGGCCGACTTATGAAGCTATTTGGCTAAAAAGTCACGACATTCCGTTTAACAAAATTTAATATTTTTATATTTTTTGAATATATTTTGAGTGTCAGCGTTTAATACATATAAAAAATAGATACATTCGCGGGTATAATGCATATAAAGCTAAATCGGCCGCCATACGGGTTCAATCCCAAATACAAATGTAGTGCCCTTACGTTACGTAATGCCTAAGTAAACGTTGTACCCTATGTAGTCAGCCTATACAGAAATGCGCAGTAATTTGGGACTCCGCCGCTTGGCCTGGCTTTTTTTGTAGCCCACGCGCGTGCTAAACCTTACCTTCATCCCCTTCTTCCTCCACCTGGTCGGCCCAACTTGGCTTCGAGCTACGAAAGATATCAGGAATCAGACTGGTGTGTATTAATTAACACAAAACTGTCTTATTCGGGGAAGAGATACTTACTCGTCGTATTCAATCGACGGCATTCTGACACAGCGCTGATCACCACTGTGCTAGCTCGGGTTCCCTGTGAGCGAAGAAGGAAATCTCGCGAGATTTACCGTGTCTGATGACGTCAACGGGAAGTCTGTCTTTAGCTACGCTCACTACACGTGCACATGTACTGCACATATATATACCTGCTATTATTATTATTATTATTTTATTTATTTTTATTTGTTATTTATTTATTTTTATTTTTTTTATTTATTTTTTTTATAAATTTGCTCTAAACTATTTAATTTAATATTGTTTGACTTCCCTAGCATTCCAATTCATTCATTTGACCAATATTACATGCTTCGTACTTTACCTATTTTAGGTACATTTAATATCTATGTGCCTAATTCAACCCAGAACTATTGAAATGATTACTTTATGTCTAAAAAATACCAAAGCTTGTAAAAACCCTAAACATTCATACATAATACGACCAAAATGCATGCATACACCTGACAATCACATCCTTGTGATGGTTCCCCAAACTATGTTTTAAAGAACATAAACTGGAACACTGAATCCACCCCAGACCTCGTCACTTCCTCACCATCATGGCCTGATCTTACTAATGGTGTTTAATAATAATAGTTTTTGACATTAGCAAACTACTAAGTTCACATGTACATCCAGAATAGAAATGGACATCTAAGAATGCAATTTACTGAATAGGAATTATTCAATAACAAATAAATGAATAAATAAATACAAAACTGTTTTGTTAAATTGTTTGATAATGGAGATATTAGATTTTTGAATGAAAGAACAGTTCACTTATGTACAGCAAATTTGCGGTTACTGTTGGTATACAAGTCACAAAAAAAAGTCTACAATGGGTTTTAATGCCAAAGGCTTTAGAGCTCCTGTTTCAAATTTGTATTACTTGAGGTACGTATAATGAAACTGTAAACAAAGAAGTGTGTCTTGGCAGCATTACATAATATACCAAATGAAAAATTACACATAAATTGTCAAATATAAAATTACTTTTTAAGTAATGACTTTAAGAAGATATAAACTGGAATCCTTAATGTACAAATTGAGACAAATATAAAGTAAAAGAATAATAAGTAATACACTAAATTACAAAAAGTATTGGGACACCTGACCTTTCCTGCCATATATATGGTTCTTCTCTAAACTGTTACCACAAAGCTGGAGGCACACAATTGTATGGGATGTCTTTGTATCACTTGTACTTAGAAATCAAAACCAGGGGCAATGCCCCTGTGGACAAAGCAAGCTCCATGAAGATGTGCTTTACATGGTTTGGAGAGGAAGATCTTGATTGGCCTGCTATAGAGCTCTGATCTCACACATACTGAACACCTTAAAATAAATTGGAACACTGACAGGACCCCAAGCCAACTTACCTCTGTCTGAAGAGCACAAATTTCCACAAGCACACTCTACTATTTAGTGGAACATCTTCCAGAAGAGTGGAGGGAATTATAAGAGCGTAATAGGACTAATTGTAAAATGCAATGTTTAGAAAGCACATACCATACTTATTGCCAGGTGTCCACAAAATTTTGGCAGTGTAGTGTATATTAAATAGACATGTATATTTAGGTAATAAATGTATTAGAAAAAAACAACGATCGTATTTATATCACTGTAGCTTCTGTGAATCTATAAAGAAGAAATTAATCAACTTTCTTTAATTGTATTAATTGTTTGTATTTGACATGTAGAAATTCGATGTCAATTTCATTATAAAGACAATAACCATACTAAGGTACTTGGTTTTCATCACGTTTATTTGTAAATATGTGTATGCAGCTGTTTATGTTAACAAAAACCCATCTTTACATCCAGTACATTATACATTTTCGATCATGCGCATCAAATATAAAAAATAAAAAAAAATCAATATATCAAATATAATCAGAACCTGAAAGAACAAAACATTTTGGTAGATCAATTAGATTCATCTGAGCTCCTTCTGCAGCACACTGTCATGATACTGTCAAACACAGCTATATACAGGATGGGATGGAGGCACATGTTCACACAGGCTAATGCCTTTGACACTTGGTATCCGTAACACACATAATAATTTTGATTTTTTTCCGCTTTCAGTTTGAAGTGCCATATTTGTAAAACATGATAAGGTACAAAAGAGATGGAGTAAAGAGCACAGACTAAACCCACCATCAGAGCCACTTTTTTCTTCTCCAGCAATGTTATATTCTCATTTTTGAAAACCACCCAAATGACACCAATATAGGAGGCAAATGTTGCCAAAAATGGGATCAAGCAGGCTATAACAGCCAGAAACATCCTGTATGCAAACTTTTTATATTCATGTTCCGAATCTGCGAATAAGGAACACCTGTTTTTCTTGACACCTGAATAGTAGAGGATTGGGGATGACAAGCCTGCGACCAAAATCCAGACCAGCAAACTGATGATCTTGGCATGCTTCGGTCGAATGTGGTTGCGTGTGAAGAAGGGATGAACGATGGCCAGGTATCGATTAACACTGATGCACATGATGAAGTAAATGCTGACGTAGAGGTTACAGGTGAAGAGAAATCGCTCTATTTTGCACATAGCATTACCAAATCCCCAAATTCGTCCTTTCCAATAGTAGACGATGAGAAGAGGCAGAGTGAGGGCGTACAGGATGTCACTGATTACCAGGTTGCATGAAAACACCACTCCAGTGTGCCAGTTTTTCCTTTCCTTAGTCACTATCAGATACAGCGCCAGTATGTTTCCCATCAGCGCCACACACATCTCCACACCGTAGATGGGAGGTAACAGTTCCTTTGTGAATGAACTGTTACAGCTGCCACTGCTGCTCATGTTCACTGCCATTGTACGGTGTCTCCTGCAAAATAAATGTAAAGTTCATTTCTGCTGTACAGCTATACATATGGTATCAGCTGACAATAAAAAACTTTCAGTTGCTTCAAATAGTTTTCCAAGACAAGTAGGTTAGCAAGTTATGAATGTTATGCATTTGTCAGGGATCCACCAGCCACACCCTCGCCAAACCCTCTAATCACTCCAAAGCAGCTCACCAACTTACTAATCATCCACACTAAATTGGTCCAAATCACTCACCACACTATAATAACCCTGTTTATCACAAGCTCATTGTCCGTTTTACAGCCTAGGCCAGGGGTGGCCAACCTGCGGCTCGCGAGCCGCATGCGGCTCTTACGTTCATTTCGAAGTTTGTGTGTGTTTGATTTTTAATGTGAGTGTTCGCTTTGCTTAAGTTTAATATGGTATTTTTAAGACTTAAATGAGCTTGCACCTACTGGGAAACTTTGCGGTATATCAGACCTTGGCATGAGGCCAATCATAAATTACAGCGATGCACAGAGAATTTTCGGAAATACCTGAATCACCGAACAACACGTCAGAAACACAATTGTAATGATGCAATAAAAAAGCGCAGCAGCACACGGTTATCTGGATAAGAGCAACATGTCTGCGGTGTGTGGAGAGCGATGTGCAAAACATGCAATGCTGAAGTTTCAGGAGGGGGTGTATATGCAAAGAGTTTCTCCAAGTCGGGATTAATTTATCACCTCAAATACAAACATCCCGATTGCCTTCTAAATATGAGAAGAACGCGGCGCAGAAAAGTAAAGTCAATCCGAGCATGTGCACTCCGTCTGTAGAGGACGCTTTTGAAAAGGCAGGAAAGTTTTCCAGTGATGTGCCAAGGCCAAAGGCATAACACAAAAAATTATGGATTTCATTGACTTTTGAATTGAATTTTCATTTCGGTGCAGCCCTAAAATATTATCGTCGGTGTGGCCCTCTGACACAATTCAGGTTTCTCATGTGGCCCCTTGTAATAATTAATTGCCCCCCCTGCTGTATATTCATCTCACACACATGCTCATTTGACGAAAATACAGTACTGAACTCAAGCGAAGTGAACACGCACATTTAAAAAAAACACAAACAAAGTCTGTTTTCTACCCTGAAACATGTGAAATCAAAGCATCGATCTGTTCTGACTGACACACATGTGAAAGAATTGCTTCAAGTGGCAACAATGGAATACGAGTCAGATTTGAAGGGGATTGTTCAAGGCAAGGATGCCAAAAGTCCCACTAAGTAACATGCATAGTAAAAGAATAACGCTATTGTAAATTATTATATTTTTGTTTGTGGACTTGGTTAAACTGAGAGTTTGTGTGTGTGAGACAGTGCACACAATGTTCATTGTTGAAAATGACTGTCAATGAATGTAGGAGTCAATTTCTGTCATTATGTTGGTGTGTGACATTTACAATAAATCTGGCTGACCAGAGGTGTGTGTGTATATGTGTGTGTATATATGTGTGTGTGTATATGTGTGTGTGTGTGTGTGTGTGTGTGTGTGTGTGTGTGTGTGTGTGTGTGTGTGTGTGTGTGTGTAAGAAAAAGTAAAGGGTGATGTTCATGTGTGCCCATGTGTATGATGTGGCTCTTTGCGGTACCACAGTCAAAAATGTGGCTCTTGGTCTCTGACTGGTTGGCCCCCCCTGGCCTAGGCTAATAAACATTGCGGACTTCCCAAGCCACTCCCGATTTCTTTTAGCGTGCAAGATTCTGTGTGTTATTTGCTCTCTGTTATTTAGTTTACCCTTGTTTGGTGCTATTCTTCATGCTTTCTGCCTTGCCCTTTTTGGTTCCTTATTAAAAGGCCATCGTTGAAATCACTTCGGTTTCCAGTACGTTCTTTGCGCCTGACAGCATTCTAAAAAATACTGAACTCAAATTACAGGGGTCTGCATAGGAATTCACACAAAGCACAAATGAAATAAAACAACGCATGCTTTAAGAGCATTTGACGAATCAGATTTAGCTGTGTGGGTCCAAGCTCCACCCAATAATACCTTATTTACATATTATATACATTCATAAGATATTATTTATACAGATACATCATTTATATGTGTGTATCTAGATATAACTTACATACTGTACATCCTGCCATTTTAATATTTTTTAATGCCATAGACTTATAACCTTCTCCTTGTTGTACCTTTACAACATCTATCTATCTATCTATCTATCTATCT
>MU593954.1:177007-197007 GCA_024362625.1 Silurus asotus | reverse complement strand
AAAAACATCCCAACCTGCACAAAGCATTGAATTTTGTAGTGGACAGCTTGCAACAGCAGAAGACCACTAAGCCTACATACTAAATCAATTGGATCTTGCTTTAAATTAGCAATTTTGCATTTTTTAAAATAAAAATGTATTTGATTTTAATTATTTTTTAAATGCTCTTTTCTAAAAAAAAGCAACTATTAGATAACAAATCCATTAAAGAGTGCACCATTGAGATAAGAAAGATCTGCAGTTAAGGTGTGATGTCCTCGATGAAAAAAAAAAGTATTAGATTGAAGGTAAATGTATTTTATATTGGGTTTAAATCACATTCCATGACTTTTTGTTCTTATATATTAATGATATTTCATTCAGGATTTTTTTATACATTTAATTTTAATGATCACTTTATTATTACTATCTGGGAGAGACATTTTCATAGGCGACCCAAAACCTAAATAGAATTATAAACTGAAAAAGAATGCATGGACGTGAAAGTCTCACTTCTGGTAACTTACTTTCATTTCTTCCTGACAAGATGAATGTTGATCTGTCACTTTGGTTTTGTGAGCCAACAGAAAGTAAAAGGACAGAAAGTAAAAGGGTTTCTTGGAGGTGAAAAAGTAAAAGCGTTCATGCTATCATCCAGAGAGTTAAAATCTCTACAATGCCATGGCTAGGAGCAAAGTTAAGAAATTGGCAATCAATTTGTTATTAAATGCTGTTAATTACAACAACAGCAGACAGTTATGTGCATCTGTAAGATCATGTATGTGGAAGAAGGTGGACAGCGCATTTCTCAAAGTGTCTTACGCTGCAGCATGAGTGACAAAACAAAAGCTTGGAAGAAGTAAGGGGGTTGGACAGAAATTCCTTTACGGCCAATATAGCATCAGTTTGTCTTGAACATGACAGATACCAAGGGCCGCGAAGGGGGGGGGGGGGGGGGGGGGGGGGGGGGGGGGGGTGCATTCCTTTTGCATGTCAGAAAATGATCCTCTAAAACACATCAAAGTGGTTCACTAATATTTAAATCTTGTGACTGTGAAGGCCATGGGAGATGTTAATATTTAATATTCATCAAACTACTCTGTTACCAGTCTTTCCATGTATACATTGCACCACATTCAGGGTACGGTATTTGAACCATTGAGTGCATATGGTCCTCTATAATGGTCCATGAGCTCTTGGTAGTGATGTGCCCATCTCAAATAAATAGTGGGCATAGGGAATACCATAATATTGTAGGCCAAACCATCTCTGATCCACCTGTGCTTCACTCTGGGGTCACATGTTTCATATTGTCCACAGAACAAGATTTTCGCAGCTGGCACCATTGAAACTTGTGCTTGGAATTGGTACAAGAGTCCAAACTTTTGGCTACAGCAGCCTGACTATGAATAGATACACTGTTGAGATCTAAACAGGGAAATAGAGAATCAAGTTGGGCATTTAATTCAACAGCTGTGGTTTTACAGGGAGTGCAGAATTATTATGCAAGTTGTATTTTTGAGGATTAATTTTATTTGAGGATTTAATTTGAACAACAACCATGTTCTCAATGAACACAAAAAACTCATTAATATCAAAGCTGAATATTTTTGGAAGTAGTTTTTAGTTTTAGCTATTTTAGGGGGATATCTGTGTGTGCAGGTGACTATTACTGTGCATAATTATTAGGCAACTTAACAAAAAACAAATTTATACCCATTTCAATTATTTATTTTTACCAGTGAAACCAATATAACATCTCAACATTCACAAATATACATTTCTGACATTCAAAAACCAAACAAAAACAAATCAGTGACCAATATAGCCACCTTTCTTTGCAAGGACACTCAAAAGCCTGCCATCCATGGATTCTGTCGGTGTTTTGATCTGTTCACCATCAACATTGCGTGCAGCAGCAACCACAGCCTCCCAGACACTGTTCAGAGAGGTGTACTGTTTTCCCTCCTTGTAAATCGCACATTTGATGATGGACCACAGGTTCTCAATGGGGTTCAGATCAGGTGAACAAGGAGGCCATATCATTAGATTTTCTTCTTTTATACCCTTTCTTGCCAGCCACGCTGTGGAGTACTTGGATGTGTGTGATGGAGCATTGTCCTGCATGAAAATCATGTTTTTCTTGAAGGATGCAGACTTCTTCCTGTACCACTGCTTGAAGAAGGTGTCTTCCAGAAACTGGCAGTAGGACTGGGAGTTTAGCTTGACTCCATCCTCAACCCGAAAAGGCCCCACAAGCTCATCTTTGATGATACCAGCCCAAACCAGTACTCCACCTCCACCTTGCTGGCGTCTGAGTCGGACTGGAGCTCTCTGCCCTTTACCAATCCAGCCACGGGCCCATCCATCTGGCCCATCAAGACTCACTCTCATTTCATCAGTCCATAAAACCTTAGAAAAATCAGTCTTGAGATATTTCTTGGCCCAGTCTTGACGTTTCAGCTTGTGTGTCTTGTTCAGTGGTGGTCGACTTTCTGCCTTTCTTACCTTGGCCATGTCTCTGAGTATTGCACACCTTGTGCTTTTGGGCACTCCAGTGATGTTGCAGCTCTGAAATATGGCCAAACTGGTGGCAAGTGGCATCTTGGCAGCTGCACGCTTGACTTTTCTCAGTTCACGGGCAGTTATTTTGCGCCTTGGTTTTTCCACACGCTTCTTGCGACCCTGTTGAGTATTTTGAATGAAACGCTTGATTGTTTGATGATCACGCTTCAGAAGCTTGGCTATTTTAAGACTGCTGCATCCCTCTGCAATATATCTCACTATTTTTGACTTTTCTGAGCCTGTCAAGTCCTTCTTTTGACCCATTTTGCCAAAGGAAAGGAAGTTGCCTAATAATTATGCACACCTGATATAGGGTGTTGATGTCATTAGACCACACCCCTTCTCATTACAGAGATGCACATCACCTAATATGCTTAATTGGTAGTAGGCTTTCCAGCCTATACAGCTTGGAGTAAGACAACATGCATAACGAGGATGATGTGGTCAAAATGCTCATTTGCCTAATAATTCTGCACTCCCTGTATGTTTGCTCTACCTCTGTAAATGTGAGAATTCATGCTTCCTGGGTGTTTACTGTAGTATGATAGAGTCCTTTGTTTTATTATGCTCTAAATTTTTATTTCACATGGCAGATGTTTATCCGAAAGACAAGATCGTTACTGAATTGACACAAATAAAACAGATCAAGAGTGTACACGTTGATTCTTAATACTCCACTCTGTTACGTGGATGATCAATGACTGTTTTTATGTTTTGCAAAAGCTCTTCACGAGTCCCTTGTTTGTCTTGAGCACGTAAACTTCCCGTTCTTTTTTAAGAACTGGACATTATTTGCACATTATTCTTTTCCAGTAACCTCTACATATTTGACATCTACATTCATATGGACCATCTTTTATACACACGGGGAGTAAAACTCATACAAACTCATACAAACACACACAAACACACAATTACAAAGGGTGCAAATGTTTACTTATTCTGAAGAGGGCACCATGCAACAAGGTCTGAAAACCTTTGAAGCGAATGATCAGTGATTATTATTTGGTCAACTGAGGAAAAATGTAGATATAATTAGCTTGATACATCAATGCTAAATTAGAAAATTAAAAAATTTAAACAAAATGCTGTTCAAAAGTTTACACCCCCTGTTTTGGAAGAATAAACAAATTTTTTCTTGTAGATAAAGAAATAAAATTTTTTTTTTTCAGCCATACATCCCTCCCCATGTAGAATGTGAAGGTGCTTTAACACAATCTTTGTCCATTTGTATATTCAATTTCAATAAATTAAATCTTAAATATTATGAATATGATCAAATATTAAATACGGTACTGAGTAGGATCTGGAAAAATCATTAACTACCTTTTCCCCAAGTAAAAAAAAAATAACAGATAAATTACCTTCAGAATATGAAGACAAATTGCTGGCTATTTCTGCGTGCTCAGTAGTAGTGCAGTAACTCACACCTTTTGTCAAACTCTGCTGCACAGATAGATCTCATCTACGCCTATGTTTTCCTGTGTGACATTCACGTCAAATCAACGCATCACATACAGTACATCTGCTCAAACATGACTTTCATTTCCTCCTCACGTTTTTTTTTTTGTGGTTTTTTTTAATTCTAATATAAAACACAGAATAATTTAGCAACTAGAGATTAGAAGAGTTAAAATATCTAGTACTAAAAATGCAAGAAATCTGAACAATTTCTGTTTTTTTATATAACTCCAGGACGGATGCAGGCTCCATGACTGCTTAAAGAAGAATGATACTCTCACTGAGTGATTGGACCACATCGCCACCACCAGGTTCAATTCTGCTCATTTGTCCATTGAAGTGCAAATCCTGCTTCAGGTTTTATCTCAGTATTGACTGCTCTTTTAACTTCTCTGTTCTCTGTTGCATGTTTTCATCTCAGGTCTGATGAAACTGGTTGCTCTTCATCACATTTTCTGATCCTCATCCTCATCCCTTGCTTGTTTTACAGTTTTTTTCCATCTCACAATCCTTCTGAATTTGATCATCTTTTCCTTTACCCAATGTCATGGAGGATTTGTGTTGCTTTCCCAGAAATGTTTTTCTTTTTTACACTTGCTCCAGGTGAAATGCATTCAGAAGCACTGGATTGAATTATTTGTGCATCCTGATTGCGTGGTTGTTCAAATCTGATGAGTGAACAGGAAACAATTCCATGCCTCACTCAACAGCAACAGGAAATTCTGTGTATCATAGTGCATGACTCAAAAAAAATACATCAGTGGGTTTACTTTGACCAGCCAGTCCAATCTAGTAAGACTAGTTTCTAGCCACCACAGTTTCATTGTTTGACTCTGTATGGCTTACAGTTCACCAAAGCCAATTTTAAAACTTTACAACTCAGATGTGTCTGATCCAACATTCAAAGATTGCATTTAATACTGTTATAGATGTAGAAGGCATGGGAAAAGTCTGGAACTTCTTTTCACATAGGCTGGTGCGACAGGTGCCAGTGGCTGTGTACGTAATTTATGACCTGTGTAAATAGAATGAGTTGACTTTATTTTGCATTCTGTTCGATTGCTTGTAATCATTATTGCAGCTTGCTGTGTTTCCATAACAGTTGTGAGTAAATCAGGCCTTTTAGAATGCAACAAAGAGGCCCTTAAACATTACACGTCACACTAAATTTATGTTAGTAGTAGTGCTAAACACTTGTGTTTACTTAGAGCTCGCTTTTAACTACTTTGTAACTGTACAAAAGCTCTTAACTCTGTCCACTAGGTGGGAATCTTGCCAAAGCATCTAGAGCATTGTTTCTTTTAGGTCAATTAAACTAAGCTCTTGTTTACTTGAAAGTTTCCCATAAACCAGAAATGAACCAACGAGATTAAAAACTAGAAATCGTTTAATCATGTTGAATAACTTGGCAACATCGCCATCACCTGGTTTAATTGTGCTAGTTCAGCCACTGATGTGTAGACACTGGTTTGAGTTTTATCTTAAGGAGCATTGACAGCTCAAGTTCAAGTAGCTCCAAGTGAACCACTTTGCAGCTATGGCCAATTTATCATAACCACCAAACGTAAACTTATTGCCATCCCTTATCCTCATCATGATCTGGATACCTTGACACCTTGAGATTTAAACAATCCCAACTGTGGAACAAAAACAAGCCACAAACTGAATCACTTTTTTAAATGTTACTTAATGCAGTGTTGAACAGGAAATCTTTCTGTCAGTTATCAGTCAATATTAGGGGATGCAAAAAGGAACAGGAACAGGAAATGTTATCATTCCCTTGTTTTTCATTTTATCACACTCATATTTCCTACAGGTTAAAAAGTATTTTTTTTTTGTTGTAACCAAATTAAACAGTTGCAATTTTAAGCTTATATAGTGTAGATGTTTTAGGGCTGTTGGTAAAAATTTCAGAAATATTCATGATGCTGCCAAGCATTGCCATGTACAGGATGGGAGTTCATTCAGGCTTGTGCATTTGACTCTGAGTATTCATTACACACTTAATAATTTGTAGAATGTGATACACTGTGTACAGGACACAAACTAAACCCACAATCAGGGCCACTTTTCTCTTTTCTAATGAGAGTATATTTGCGTTTGTAGAAACAGCCACCATTAAACCGAAATAAAATGAGGAAGTTGGAACAAATGGGATTTTACACCCAATAACAGCCACAAAGCTTTTTAGATTCCTGGCCTGGTTAAACGAATTATACACATCTGTCCTCCTTTACACTTGAATAGTAGAGGACTGGAGACACTTGCTAAAAAAAATCCACATTAACACACTAATGATCTTGGCACGTTTTAAACAAATGTGCGAAGGAAACATGAACGATGGCCGGGTATAGAGTGACACTGATGCACATGATGTAGTAATTGCAGATGTAAAGGTTACTGGTGATGAGGAAGTGTTCTATTTTGCAAACAGCATCACCAAATCCCCAAATTTGTCCTTTTATTAGACGATAAGAAATGGCAAACTGAGGGCTTGAAAGATGCAATTGATGACAAGGTTGCAGAAGAAGACCACTACTGTAATTTGTAAACACAAAGAACAATGACAAAACCAGAGTGAAAAAGAAACAAGTCAACAGAGAATAAAATGCAAAAGTCAGCTAGTGTTGTACACTGGCTTGAAAGAAAAATCACACCAAAGGACCAAGATACTTTATTTGAAATCTTTATTAAAAGTGTCTATGATGAAACATGGTGGTGGCAGCATTGTGCTCTGGGAATGCTTTCAAATCTGGCCTTTTTGTTAAAAAAAAAAATCTAAGTTAAAAAAATACATGGGGGAATTACAAAAGATTATGGTCAGAAAAAGAAAGACATAAGGGTAAAAGAAAACCCAAATCAAACATCACATCTGCATAGTCATATCACTGCAAGGTTATTTAAGTTTCCACTGGGGATTCTGGTACATTTCTACAGCACATTGTCCTGACACTGTCAAACACTGCCATATACAGAATAGGATGGAGGCACATGTTCATGCAGGCTAATGCCTTTGAAACTTGGTAAGCATTAAGCATGTAACAATTAGTTGTATCTTCCTTTGTCAATTTAGCCTTCCATATCTGCAGAATGTGATAGGGGACAAAGGACACAGCATAAAGTACGCAGCCCAAACCCACAATTAGAGCCACTTTTTTCTTCTGCAGTGTGGTAATTTTTTTATTTTTAAAAACAGCACTTATTACACCAACATAGGATGCAAATGTAACAATAAATGGGACAAAGCAGCCTATAACAGCCATAAACATCCTGTAGATATACAATATTGAGTTATTCAATGGGTTTGCAAATAAGGTACATCTATACATATTGACACCTGTATAGTAGAGGTTAGGAGATGAAATGCTTGTAACAAAGATCCAAACGAACACGCTGATGATCTTGGCATGTTTTGGGAGAATGTGTTTGCGTGTAAAGAAGGGATGAACGATAGCCAGGTATCGATGAACACTAATGCACATGATGAAGTAAATGCTGACGTAGAGGTTACAGGAAAAGAGAAAGCGCTCTATTTTGCAGACAACATCACCAAATCTCCAAATCCGTTTTCTTGAATAGTAGCCAATAAGAAGTGGCAGACTGAGGGCATAAAAGATGTCACTGATGACCAAGTTGCAGGAGAACACCATCCCCATGTGCCAGTTCCTCCTCTCCTTAGTCACAAGAATCCACAATGCCAGTATGTTTCCCAGCAGTGCCACACACATCTCCACACTGTAGACAGGAGGTAAAAGGGCTGTCTGAAATGCACCGTTACAGATGGTGCTGCTGTTATTCATTTTAGAAAGCCTCCTAAAACAGCAATGAAAAACACATGTATTAGAATAAATTAGGAATAATATCAGTTATTTTCAGCTAGTCTTGCCTATGGACTTATATTTGCATTCAACATTCTAATGTTGTTTTACATTGAACCTAGAAATAAATGATGAAACGTGGTGGTGGCAGCATTGTGCTCTGGGGATGCTTTAAAATCTGGGCTTTTTGTCAAAAGAAAATCATAGTAAAAAAATACATTGGGGAATTATGCTCATAAAAAGAAAGACATAAGGGTAAAAGAAAAAACAAAAAAAAAACAAATCAAATGTCAGATCTGCATAGTCATATCACTGCAAGGTTATTTAAGTTTCCACCGGGGATTCTGGTACATTTCTACAGCACATTGTTCTGACACTGTCAAATACTGCCATATACAGGATGGGATGGAGGCACATGTTCATGCAGGCTAATGCCTTTGAAACTTATATTTGCATTCAACATTCTAATGCTGTTTTACATTGAAGCTAGAAATAAATAATGAAACATGGTGGTGGCAGCATTGTGCTCTGAGGATGCTTTAAAAAAAGATGCTTTTGAGTTTTTTTGTCAAAATTATATACAAATTCTATTTGCATTCAACGTTTTAATGCTGTTTTACATTGAACCTAGAAATCAATCTTCTGGACATATTGAGTATGAAGATTAATGATTATGAAATAGGTCAATTACCGATTTTAACATAGCACCCAACACGTTAAGCCACATACAGTAAGTTGTCTCAGTTACAAGAGTTTGCTTAAATGAAAACAGTGAGAAAAACTGGGGGCATCACTCCACTCATCTGTTCAATACAGAAGCATTTACTGCAATAGTGTTCTTAACATCATTGTAAAATATGGTAAAATGTCATGAATATTATAAACTCTGTGTATAAAAGCTATATTTAACGCTATGGCTGAATTACAGCTCTGCCAATATTCATAATAGTCATGCTCTTGCTTAAATGACGTCATGCAGCAGGAAATTCCTGTTAACGGTTTATAATTAAATATAATGTTGTGGCACTGGATGGTTAAATTCAAAACACTCCCCCCGCCTACACACATATATGCTTACGCATGCACACACACATGCCCACAGTACATCCTGTCATTTTTTTTTTTTTACCAAGAAATGGGAGAACACTTACACAGTGACTTCTTCCATATGTGCTTAATATATCTCTTATAAGAAAAAATGAATCATATGAACATTTAAATACATTAGAAAATATGTTTATTAATAGTTTTAGATGTGGAGTCCAGGTTGTTTAAGTCTTTGTGCATTAACTGTTACTATAGAAAGAAAAATTAATATGTGCATCCAGAAACCCCCTTCATTTAAAAAAAATTGTTTATGGTTTTAAATAGATTTTTTTTCTTATTAATCTGCACTCTGTACCCCATAATGACAAAGTGAAAACAGAATTTTATATTAATATTAATAATACCACTTAGAACTCCTGTTCGTTTCATAGCAGACCACCAAGTGAGGAAAAAGCAATCGCAAAATATTGTAGTATAAAATCAAATTTTACATTCCTTGAATCTGTCTTGTTAAAACTCACTAGTGGTCTGTTTGCGGATTATGAGCATCTGAGTGCCATCTCTGAGTAGGGTATCATTAAATAGTGGTATATAATTTCCTCTTCTAACTTCACAGACACAGCTGTCTTATTCAACCTCTGAGGTCAAGCAACATAATTTGGTTAATTAAATTGACAGAATTGGTAACTCGTAATTCGGTGTTTCCAAAAGTGTGGGAAAGGTCAATAGAATAAATCCATTTAAGTTCTGTGTTCTTGTCTCACTCTTATACAATTTAAAGTGTTGTACAATTTTTGTTTTTCTAAACTAGGCTATCCACAATTTACCCTATTAATAGTGACAGCTGTGACAGATGTTATTATTTACCTTGCAATTTAAATCACATGTTCTTCTTTTGCCCAATGTTACAAAGGTCCTGGTATGATTACTTTAAAACTATATCTGCAATTCTTAACATTAATATTGTTATTTGTCTTTGTGTGGCAATTTTTTTGTGAGCCATTGAATTTATCTCGGTACAACACAAAGCAATTAGATGTTTTCTCCTTCACATTTTTTAATAGCCAGGCACCATCTTTTGATTCTTTGGAAATTCACCAAGACCACCAACCATATTTCAGTGGCTTTTAAAATTTGAAAAATAAAATATTTTATTAGAGGTAATCTTGGAAAATGTACCAGTAGATGGCCACCATGTCATGTTTACTTAATCTCTTTGCAGCATCTACTCCCTGACTAAACCACTTTAATATATATATTTTTTTGCTTTTATTTTATGGCAGTAAATTAAATGCATAATTGTATAAATGTGGACTGGACCTAAATTATGTATCATTTGTATAAAGCGAACTTATAATTACCTCACTCCAGTAAATTGGATTGAAGAGTACAGATTCTCTCAACAATACATTTTCATCAAATCACTATAACCTGATTAATTTTCATTATTTTTCAAATTCAGATAGCTAATAATGGCTAATGAAATCCTAATAATAACAAGTTTATTGTAATTGTAATTGTAATGGTAATTATTATTATTATTGTTGTTATTACTATATAAAATGTATAAATCAATACTAAATTATGGATCCCTGACCCCAAGGTTGAGAAACTTCAAAATATCCACTTAATTTTAATTTCCATTTAGGTTTGCTTTATTTAAACGACACAAAATATGTGCAGTATGTGCATTTAAGTAAAATATAGTGTATAAAACCAGAAATAAACTACAATGTAAACAAAAAAAGACAAATAAACATTCACTTAATAGAATAAAGTAATGTGTTTAACTACATGTGTTGGATACATCAGATCAGGGCACTGTTAATATGCAGTTATTAGGCAGTTAATATGCAGTATTAGTGAGTTTATAAATAATCAAATGTAGACCACCTTGGTGCTACATAAAAAGTAGATTATCTAAGGTTAAGGTAGAAGAAAACAAGTTCAATGTATTAAACTTGTGCAGATTATTAGTTTGTTGTGGTATTAAAGTTTATGATACATTTCTACAGCACACTACCCTAATACTGTCAAACACTGCCATGTACAGGATAGGATGGAAGCACATGTTCAGGCAGGTTAATGTCTTTGAAACCTGGTAAGAATTAAGTATGTAACAAATAGATTTACCCTCTTTTATCAATTTAGCCTTCCATATCTGTAGAATGTGATAGGGGACAAAGGACACAGCATACAGTACGCAGCCCAAACCCACAATCAGAGCCACTTTTTTCTTCTGCATTGGGGTGATTTTTGAATTTTTAAAAACAGCACTTATTACACCAAAGTAGGATGCAAATGTAACAATAAATGGGACAAAGCAGCCTATAACAGTCATAAACATCCAGTAGATATACAATAATGAATTACTGAGTCGATTTGCAAAAAATGTACATCTATCCATATTGACACCTGTATAGTGGAAGTTAGGAGATGAAATGCTTGCAACAAAGATCCAAACGAACACGCTGATGATCTTGGCGTGTTTTGGGAGAATGTGTTTGCGTGTGAAGAAGGGATGAACAATAGCCAGGTATCGATGAACACTAATGCACATGATGAAGTAAATGCTGGCATAGAGGTTACAGGGAAATAGAAAGCGCTCTATTTTACAGACAACATCACCAAATCTCCAAATCTGTCCTCTTAAATAGTAGTCTATATAAAGTGGAAGATTGAAGGCGTAAAATATGTCACTGATGACCAGGTTGCAGGCGAACACCATCCCCATGTGCCAGTTCCTCCTCTCCTTAGTCACAAGAACCCACAGTGCCAGTATGCTCCCCAGCAGTAATACACACATCTCTACACTGTAGACAGGAGGTAACAGGGCGGTCTGAAATGTATCGTTACACCTGCTGCTGCTTCCATTCATTTTATCAAGCCTCCTAAGAACGGCAATACAAAGCACATGAATTAGAAAAATGCTAATAATATAGGGCAGTTATTTTCAGCTAGTCTTGCCTCCTGACACATTTTTGCAATATTTCCATATTTCTTAACATTAAACTTTAAGAAGATTCATATATATATATTATTAATTTAATAATTACATTGTAGATTTACTTAATTGGATGGACATAAGATGGCTCAATTGCATGACTTTTTCCTGACTTTGCTTAAATATAGCCAAGTGAGAGAATCTGTGGGTATCACTCCTCTCTGTCAACTCACCGCAGAAACACTTACAACAGTAGTGTTCATGTATTTGTCAGATATGGCATGAATATGACTTTTGTGTTTGTGTATAAAAGCATCCACTTGCAATCTGAGATAAGCTACATCACTATGGCTGAATCACAGATCTTCCAATATTCATTATAGCCATACTCTTGGCATGTCATGCAGCCTGAAATTCATGTTAATGTTTATAATTGTATTTAATTTCGTGACATTACATGGTTAGTCATTTCCTTTCCACCTCTCTCACTCACGTCATATCTTTAATAAACATTAATAAAGCATTTAGAGATGTCACTTAACACTACCCAAACACACACATATGCTTACACACACACACACACACACACACACACACACACACACACACACACACACAGCACATCCTAAAAAAGCCCACAGCACATCTTGTAATTTTTTACCAGGAAATGAGAGAACATTTACAAAGTGACTTATTCCAAATGTATTATATATATAAATAAATATTTTAGGATAAAAATATATATGAACATATGATGAACAACATGAACAATAACCCATTTTTTAAAATGTTTATTAATAATTTTAGATGTCGATTGCTAGTTGTTGATGATAATGGTTCTTTGTGCATATATGTATATATGTATACAGTACAGTATATCCAGCCCAAATTCTAAAATAAGTTTTATCACAGATATTCGCATAGTATGGCAAAATGTCCTTGTACAAGGTTAATGTTCCTAAGGTTTTACTTGCGAATTTCTGCTAGCTACCATTTCTGTCTATGCCCTTGCCCATAACATTTTCCTATACCATTTTCCGTCTATTTAGTATAAAAATATTAACCAGGATTAACATAAAACTGACTAGCAACACAGTGTCCTCCATAATTCTCAAATGAAAGAAGTGTTTGATAACCAGGATTCTTCCAAGAGGTGGTCATCTGGCCAAACTGAGCAATCGGTGGAAAAGTGCCTTATTGAGGTGATCTTAGAGAGGTGACCAAAAACCTGTCTGTCATGACGAATGAGCTCCAGAGATCCTGTGTGGAGATGGGGAAAAGTACAAGAACAACCATCACTGCAACCCTCCACTGATCTGGACTTTATGGCAGAGTGGCTAAAGTTAAGCTTCCCCTCTGTGCAAAAACCATAGTAGCTCACTTAGAGTTGGCCAACAGGCACCCGAATGACTCTAAAATTAGTTTGGAACAGATTCTCTGGTCTGATAAAACCTAAATGGAACTGTTTGGCTTCAATTCTAAACGTAATGTGTGGAACCGCTCATCCCCTGTCCAAATATATTCCAAAAGTGAAGCATGATGGTGGCAGCATAATGCTGTGGGGGTGTTTTTCCACAGCAGGAACTTGGCAACTGGTCAGGGTTAAGGAAAAACTGAACAGAGCAAGGAAAAGAAATATTCTAAAAACAAAAGGTCAACAGCGCTTAGGACCTCAAACTGAACCGAGGTTCACCTTTATATATGACAAAAAGCACACCAAGCCAAGAGGACACAGGAGTGGATTAGGAACAACTCTGTAAAGGTCAGACAGTGGCCCAGACAGATTCGTGAGCTAAACCATATTGAACATATTTGAAGAGACTTGAAAGTGGCTGTCCACTGACAGTCCTCATTTAACCCAGCTTGAAAGGTTTTGCAATAAAAAATGGCAGAAAATACCCCATTTAAGGTGCGCTAAGCTTTGATCTGTAATACACAATTGATATGAGGGTGTAATTGTTTCCAAAGGTGCTTCAACAAAATATTGGGTGAACAGGACTGAATGCTCATGTACATGTGATATTTCAGTTTTTCTATAAAAAAAAATGTACATACATTTCTAGAGTTCAGTTTTCACTTGTCATTATGGGATACTGAATGTAGATTTTTTTTTTACATCAATTTGAAAGATTTTAGTATCAGGCTGCAACATAAAAAAAATTTAAAAAGTGAAGGGGGTCGGAATACTTTCTGAATGCACTGTATATACGCAATCTGTATATGTAAAATTACAATTATATACATAACAAAAAAGTGAACTGAAAATATGTCATATTGTAGGTTCTTTAAAGTAGCCACATATTGCTTAGATTACTGCTTTGCACACTCTTGGCATTCTCTTGATGCCAACTTTGAAGAACCTACAATATGACATATTTTCAGTTCACTTTTTTGTTATGTGTATAATTCCACATGTGTTAATTCATAGTTTTGATGCCTTCAGTGTGAATCTATAATTTTCATAGTCATGAAAATACAGAAAACTCTTTGAATGAGCAGGTGTGTCCAAACTTTTGGTCTGTACTGTATATATATATTTTGCTATTAATATCAAAATCAGGTCTGTTATTTATTTATTGAGGTACAGTGCAAAGGTTGTGAACTAAAAACATACTACCTATGTACTAAATATTAAAAATACCACCTAGACCTCATGTATGCAGAATAAATAGTTACCACATAATATTGTAGCATAAAATCAAATCCTACATACCTTGAAACTGTCTTGGTAAAATGTTACTTGGTAGTTTGTCTCCCGACTCACTTGTGGTCTGCTTGCGAATTCTGAATATTTCTAAGTGTGAGATCATTGTATAGTGGTATTTCATTTCCTCTTCTAACTTCACAGACACAACTGTGATATTCAATTTACTGGATACACTGTTCATATCTCTTTGTACAGTACCAGCTAAAATTTTGGACACTCCTTCCATTTCATTGTTTTTTTTTTTTTAACATTGTCATTAATGCTGAAGATGTCCAAACTATGAACAATCTGATTCTAGTCATTGTATCATAGTTAGGTTGTATTTAATAATATAATAATGAATGCATGTGCCTGACAATGGCAAGCAAAATGTTCTTCACAAAAAGCCAAAACAGCTTCACATGTAGTATTCTGACAAACATAGACTAGATTTTGTAACAATTGCATTAAGCACTTACAGGATGATAGACCCACACCAGTTACTTGGTTACTTGGTTTTTTCACAGTTGCTCACAAATCATTCTTAATATTCGCAAACCAGGAGGTGCATTTCTCAAAACAATTTATACAAGCAGCACAACACTTTGGATGTCTCGCAAAAGCCTGTATTTTTCACAAAATCAATAGTGCATCACTCAAAAGAATAACAAGTTATTTTTTCATTGTTCACAAACATGGTCGTCAAAATGTTTAGTCGTGTTGTCAGTATGACACTGCACAGTCTCAGTATTTCTTGGATTCACACTTTTACTGTAATGTAATGAATTTCTTAGTTGTTCATCCATTTTCAGAATGTATAAATCTGTGTTTTGCTTTGTCTGTATTCACTTTCAAACTGAAGGTTCACAAGATTCACATTTGACCTGTTTTAAAGAACTAGTTGATTATTGGTTGATCTGATGCCGTTCACTCTCCTTCATTAGTAACATTCAAGATTCATCTGCACAATTCAAGAAACATTTACCAGAAAAAAGGCTTAATGGAAATTTTAGATGACAGATTCTGACAACTGGTTTAACCATTTTACATTCAATGACTTATACAATGAACTGATGCTGAGATGTTTTGGGGGTTAAAACTATTCAGGTAAAACCAGTATTCAAAATTTGGATCAACATTAACATAAACAACTGATAATGTGGGAAACAGATGACTATATACTATCGATTACATGAATCTACAAAAGCATTCGCAATTTGATCAAAGCAACAAGAAATGTTTTTATGATGTGCACAAGTGACTAAATGACGCAGAGGAACAGGTAGTTTTCAGAATTTCTGATCTGAGAAACGCTCCAAAGCAACTGAGAAACACTGTAATAACCCAGATTTTCTCAGCTTTGAACAAAATGCTAGTGATTTATTAAAACAGCAGTAAGCCTGAAATTCTTTCTGTGTGTTTGCATTTTCCTATTTCCTGTTTTTCCATTCGATTTGATAATCTCTTCAAAATGCAAACCTTTTTAGTCTATTCATCTTTGATCATTGACTATTGATTTGTTATGGCTAGCAAATACTTCTGTGATAAACCCTATTTGCATATTTGTTCTTTGTTCTTATGTAAGTTTATGCTGGTCAGTTTGTATTTCATATTTGTTGTAAGGCTGTTTTGGATAAATAATATGTAAATGACTATATACACACACACACACACACACACACACACACACACACACACACACACACACACACACACACACATTACCTGCTTGTGTCACACTGACCATGACCATGTTACTGTCAGGGTCAGGGCTCGACCCAGGGTCAACTGCATGAGAGAGAAACTCCGAAATGCGCGAAAATCCATAATTTTTATTTACACATCTAAAATGTACAAAAACAAAAATAAAATTGCTAAAGTATAACTCCAAAATATTTGGGTCTCAAATGTCTGACATAAATACAGCTCAAAACTCAGTTAACAATTCAAGAAAGAAAAAGAAACTCAGCTCTGAGGATGTGGCAAAAAAAGCAAAGCAAAAAGCAAACTCAGACACAAAGACTTAATATCAACTCAAGAAAAGGCAAACAACTTGGGAAGACAAACAGGAAACCAGACCACACAACTTAACGAACAAGCAACAGACCCAAAAATGGGGAACTTTAATACACACCAGGGTAACAGGAGGGGGAACTTAAATACACACCAGGGTAACAGGAAGGGGAACGTATATACACACCAGCCTAACAGGATGCAAGTGTGAATAATGGGAGCTAATTAGGGTGATAGGGCTAAAATGGCGACATCTCGTGGGAGAAAAAACATAAAACACAAGAAACAGACAAAAAAAACCAAAAGGCTAATGAATTAGCAGGATGCCTTAGATCCTGACAGTTTCCTGATTCTTTTTACATACTTCAACTGGCTAATAATGGCTAATGAAATCTTAATAATAAGCACTCATTATTTTAAATATAAATCGAATATTACATTATGGATCCCCGATACCACAGGTGAAAAACCTTCAAATAGCTACTCTCTTATCATTGCATTTAATTTACTTATATAATTTAATACATTCATAAATAATCAAATGTAGACCAGTGTCACTGTACATAGAAAGCAGATAATCTAAAGCTAAATCAGCAGAATATATGCTTACAGTATCAGAACTGTGAAGTTTATTATTTTAAGTGGGGTTGGATAGGGTTAGGGTTTTAAAAGTAAGCACTTTTAAAAAAAAACTTTTTTTTTTTTTTTTTTTTTTTTTTTTTGGAGAGCATCACATTACTGGCTTATGAATTCAGTCTCTGAATATCAGTGCAATGGTATTTGTTGTTTGATTTGAGTTCTCCACCTGGGATTGTGATACCTTTTTACAGCACATTGCCCTGATACTGTCAAACACTGCCATATACAGGATGGGATGGAGGCACATGTTCAGACAGGCTAATGTCTTTGACACTTGGTAAGCAAAAAACTTGTTACATTTAGACTTATCTCCTTTTGGCAAGTTAACTATCCATATCTGTAGAATGTGATAGGGGACAAAGGACACAGCATACAGTACGCAGCCAGAACCCACAATCAGAGCCACTTTTCTCTTCTGCAGTTTGGTGATTTTTACATTTTTAAAAACAGCACTTATTACACCAACATAGGATGCAAATGTAACAATAAATGGGACCAAGCAGCCTATAACAGCCATAAACATCCTGTAGATATACAATTTTTTTTTTTTTTTTTCGTGATTAAAAAAAATACATCTTTTCCCAGCGACACCTGAATAGAAGAGTATTGGAGATGAAATGCTTGCCACAAAGATCCAGACAAACACGCTGATGATCTTGGCATGTTTTGGGAAAATGTGGTTGCGTGTGAAGAAGGGATGAACGATAGACAGGTATCGATGAACACTAATGCACATGATAAAGTAAATGCTGGCATAGAGGTTACAGCGAAAGAGAAAGTTCTCTATTTTGCAGCCAACAACACCAAATCTCCAAATCCGTTCTCTTGAATAGTAGTCGATCTGAAGTGGAAGACTGAGGGCGTAAAAGATGTCACTGATGACCAGGTTGCAGGAGAACACCACCCCCATGTGCCAGTTCCTCCTCTCCTTAGTCACAAGAAGCCACAGTGCCATTATGTTTCCAAGCAGTGCCACACACATCTCCACACTGTAGATGAGGGGTAACAGATTTGTGTGAAAAGTACTGTTACACCTGCTTTCATTCATTTTATTGAGCCTCCTAAGAACAGAAATAGCACATAAATTAGAATAAATTAGTAATTAGGGCTGCTGCTATTGAATATTTTAGTAATTGGATATTTTAAAGATTATTTCTTTGAATAATCAAGTAATCGGATAATAAGTACTTATTCTTAAGCAATACTAATTAAGAGAAAGAATGTGTGTAGCTCTATGTTGTGTGATGTAGCTTTACACTTTCAAAAGTATTGAGTCACCTTGTCATCAGTACGGTCTGTGATTTCTAAACATCGCATTCCACATTTAGTCCCAATTTGCTTTTATAATAACCCCCACTCTTCTGGGAAGATGTTCCTCTAGATTTTGGGGTGTGCTTATGGATATTTTTTGTTCATCAGCCACAAGGGTGTTATGAAAGGCAGGTACTGATGTAGGGTAAAGAGATCTGGGTGTACTGTGTCAGCTTTATATGGTTAAAATAACAATAAAATCTTCTTGACTTGATTCTTCATTTGAAAAAAAGACGAGTCTCTTAAACGAATAAGAATAATTTTCTCTTAAGAAATTTTTTTTATGTTTTTGCTGAAATTGCATACAAAATATCGGTGAAAACTAAATCCATTTCATGCATGTAATTGCCATATTACACTGTGCGTTTACAAAGTTCCTCCGCAGTAGCCACGTAGAGTAGGTTATGGGAAACTAATCATTTATTGAAAGACAAAATTATTCCCACTCGTATATATGTTTATTAAATCTTGCACAGTATCACAATTTGTTTTTTTTGTCTCTGGAAAGCTGCTTGAGATTTTCCATGCACTAAATCGGTATGTTTATCGCTAGCTTTAAAAACGTGCACTCCACTACTTGCTCTACTCCACCACTGCGGAGGAACTTTTTGAAAGCACTGTACATAAATAAAAATATAGAAATCAATTTCAAATTCTTTATGTTTTAGTTTGAAATGAGCCCAAACTTTGGAAAAAAGTTTTTGACCTAAATCTAAATATTGTATATGAAGAATATTGAGTATGATGTTTGAAAATAGCACTCAACATGCTAATCCACATAAGTTTGCACAATTGCAAGACTTTTACTGACTTCGCTTAAATAAAGCCAAGTGAGAGACACTGTGGGTATCACTTCACTCATTGGCTTACTACAGAAACACTTCCGTGCAGTGTTTATGCAATTGTAAGGTATGATAAATTGTCATAAATATGACTTTTGTTTTGGTGTATAAAAGCTATATTTCTCTTGCAATCTGGGATTAGCTACATCATTATGTCTGAATCACAGTGCTGCCAATATTCATTATAGTCATGCTTTCGCTTAAATGACGCCATGCAGCATGAAATTCATGTTAACGGTTTATAATTTATTTTTATTTATTTGAATAAAATGTAATTTTGTGGCACTACATGGTTAGTCAGTTCCTTTCCACCTCACTCACCTATATTATAGCTGTAATAAACATTGAACATGATACTTAACACTGCACCAGCCTACACACATATATGCTTACGCATTTTTTTTTTTTTTTTGCACACACACATGCCCACAGTACATCCTGTCGTTTTTACCAAGAAATGGGGGAACACTTACACAGTGACTTCTTTCATATGTGGTCAATATTTCCCTCAGAGCAAAAAATGTCATCATATGAAGATTTATAAAAATGATAAAACCAATTTTAAATTGAATACTGGTTGTAAAGTCTGCATTAACAGTTACTATAGAATAAAATGTGTGTGTGTGAGTTGTGTGAGTGTGTGTGCATGTATATCTATATATATATGCATATATATATATATATATATATATATA
>MU593954.1:162943-176971 GCA_024362625.1 Silurus asotus | reverse complement strand
GCCTAGCCTACCAAGAAATCTCAAAAAATGGTGATATACTGTTATATACTGTTATATACTATTTGTTAATAGTTTTCAAATCACACTTCATAAGTTAGCAGAGCAGAGCAAATGACACTATCGTAATGTATACACTTCAGTATATACAGTTTATTCAGTATATATGTATATTCAGTATATATGTTTGTGGCAGCAGGCGCATGCACCAGGTTAGAGCTAGACGTTTGTTTCAGTGTCCAGTGATAATTTGAACATACAACATTATTCTTAATTTTGGTTTACGCTTTTAATATCGGAATCTGGTCTGTTACTTATCTATTAAGGTACAGTACAAAGGGCATTAACTCAGACAAGACCAAATATGACATATTTACTAAATATTGATAATACCACCTAGACCTTCTGTATGCGTAATAGCAGACAATGAAGTGAGGAGAAAGCTACCGCAGAATATTTATATAGAATCAAATCATACATACCTTGGGAATGCCTTGGTAATTTTTTTTTACTTGGTCCCAAGTTTGTCTCCCAACTTACTAGTTGTCTGAGGATTCCAAGCATGCCATCTGAGTACCATCTCTGAGTGTGGGAGCATTACATAGTGGTAGTTCAGTTCCTCTTTCAACTTTGCAACCACTGTCATTCAATTTACTTTATATAATGTATATATCTGGTTGTATAGTTGAGATTAAAATAAAAAGTAATTAAAAAGGTTGTGCCATCGAAAACCTTCACATGGGTTCCAAAGCTTTTAGGAACTGTACTGGAGGAATGAGGTGCCATTCTTTCATAAGTTATTTCCTAAATTGATTAATTCATGCTGCTACTATTGGCCTTGGAGCAACGCCCTTAACACATCAAATGCTCAATTGTGTAAAAGAGATAATTGTTGCTCTGGATAAGGGTGTCTACCAAATGTCATAAATAGAAATGTACATATATTTTAAGCAAATTAAGAGTTAAAAGTTATTCATTATCTAGTAATGGATGCAGTTACGTGTCAAAGGCAAGTAAAATGTTCTCCACAAAAGTCAAAAATGCTTCGTGTGCACTCTTCTGACATGAAAATTGCCTTATAGAGACTTCAGGCAGTCTGTCCCATATACATTTTTCTCAGTGATTCAGGAATTACAACTGGTTGCCAATGCATCATTTGCTTATAGTCATTTAGTAACATTTGCAGCAAAAGACAATGCTACTGTGTGAAAAAAAAATGTTTGCAACAAAGTTAGCATTAATGTAATGTCTTACATTCATCAATATCAGTCGACATGTCTGCATCGAGCTCGCAGCATTCTTAAGAACTCCTCTCATCCCACCCAAAGACTGATTTCTCTTCTGCCCTCCGGCAGGAGTTTCAAGTGCCTCCCGACCAGGACCAGCCGACTAAAGAACAGCTTTTTTCTAGAGCTGTCTCTTTACTGAACTCTGCCCATCACTGATCCTACTGCCCTCATACACTGCTACATATATAATCGTCTTTTGTTTACAGTAATAGTAATATATTATGTTCACCGTTCATATCCTGCTGTGAATTTCTGTTTATAGTAATAGCTATCTGTATATTATGTTCATAGTACACATATATTCATCTGTATATTATATTTATAGTACATATATATTTATATTAATCTGTATATATATAGTATATACATAGTGCATACTTATCTGTAAAATTACTGTTTATAGTCATATAACAATTGTATTTAATTAATGCAAATCATGTAAACACTATATATCCTGCACTTGCTGTTATTGCACTCTGGTTAGACCCAAACTGCATTCCGTTGCCTTGTACTTGTACATGTGTAATGACAATAAAGTTGAATCTAATTTAATCTAATTTGAAAGCTTAAAGGTGAGTAAGCTGAAGCCAGAGATGGAAAGTAATTAAGTACAAATACTTTCTAAAGTAGATTTTTTTGGTACTTTACTTTGTTATTTATTTTTAAAACAACCTTTTTATTTTTATTCATTAATTTTGTGTAAAAAAAAAAATTAATAAATAAAAATAAAAATGGTTGTCCTAAAAATAAATAATGAAGTAAAGTACTGCTACTAGAAAAATCTACTTTAGAACATAAACAAAGTTTCTTCTCTTTGCGTGCATTTTATTTAGCCCATCAACCTATTTCTTGTCATTGTGTGGCTTTTTCAATCTACCACTGGCGTATAATTTCCTGTATTTCACTCACCACAGATGTAGACTAGTTTACAAAGCTCACAGAGGCAACAAGAAGTATGGAACTAATGTGGAAAAGACAGAGGGAGTCAGTAATGTAAACTTGACATCATTACCTTTTCTCTGCTTGTGTTCTATATGGTGGATATTCAGCCTGGATACATTCATTAGATAACAACATTTAAAATTATGTTGTATCAATATATTATTATGATTTGAGGTCCAGTTACCAGTGTGACACTAAAACTGATGCTTGCCTACAAGGCCAAAAATGGACCAGCGCCATCTTACCTCAGTGACCTCATCACATCTTGCACTGCACCATGCTGTCTGAGATCCTCGACTGGTACCATCTTCTTTTAGAATGAGAGGTAGGTACACTTTAAGGCTCTTCTCTGTTCTGGCACCGAGGTGGTGGAATGAACTTCCCCTAGATGTCCGTACTGCGGAGTCCCTGACTATCTTCAAGCGACGACTGAGGTCCTACCTCTTCCTGAAACACTTAAATTAGCATTTTCCTACTTTGTAGAATTCAACAGTTATCATTGTAGATTTATTCATTACTAGAGATTGTAAATGTAAATGTAAAACAGGTAGTATTTTTTTTTTTTTTAGCAATGACTACTTTTTTTTTTTTTTTTTTTACTTAAGTACATGTCAGAGCCCAAACTTCTTTACTTTAACTTTAACTTTAACTTCAACTTTTTACAATGGCAACAACAATGGCCAAGGATCAATGACGTAGAAATTATAGGTGAAGAGAAAGTGCTTTAGTTTGCAGACAGCAGCACCAAATCTCCTAATCTACATTCTTGATTAGTAGACAATAAGAAGTAATAAACAGAAGGTGTAAAAGTTGTAAATGATGACCTGATTCCAGCGGAACACCACCCCCATGCAATAGTTTCTCCTTTCATTAGTTATAAGCAGCCACAGTGCCAGTATATTCCTCAGAAGTGCCACACACAGTTCTTCACACTGTAGATATTAGATAACAGGTTCTTTGAAACATACTGTTACACCTACTGTTTTCATTCATTTTACTGAGTCTCCTATAAACATCGATACAAAGCACAAAGAAAAAATAAATGAAGTAATATAAGACATTCTTTTTCAGTTAGTCTTGTATCTCGACCCATATTTGCATTCATTCAGAATAAGGTTCCTCAGTCATCCTGAGGTCAGGAAATAGTGGTGGTTGTTTCATTTTTCTTACTTTTCAGCCACATTTTTTTTTTAAATTTCCTAGATTTACTGTATATTTCTCTTTGTATAATTAATGGTTACATAAAAATAAATGAAGAAAGTGGAGCCATCAACAAACTCCAGAAACACAATGTTCAATGTCCATTTGCACACATTGTACCAAAAGGCTGTTATTTAGGGTTTAGGCTCAGCAACTTAGTACCTGTGAAGTGTAGTGTTTTTACTGTAGCAATACAAAGACAACTTATTTTACTTTCTTTATTATCATGTGGATGATCTTGTTTCAGCATTACAGTGTTTCCGTACTCAAAGCTATAATGTGAGACCAGTATTCAAGCTACCAGATAGTAGGTGAACTCCCATGCAGAAATAATTAAAGATTAAAAAATAAAAAAGAAAAAATTAGGCAATAACAAAACAAATAAAAAAAAAAACAAAGAATAATAATACAGTCCAAAGTCAACTATGACAAACAGGGAATAAGATAAAAAACGGGGAAGAACAAGCTAGGGAAACAATGGGGACAACTAGTGGACAAAAGACATCACAACACAGTAAAAATTCTAAATTATAAAAATACATGCTATGACAAGTTTGTTGTGGAGGTACCACAGAGCCATAAAACACCTTTAAAATGAATTAAAATGTTTATTGATGTTGATCTTTGTCCAGCACCAGTGCCTGACCTTACACATCTTTTGACTGAATGGGAACAGATTTACACAGATTGAGTGCAGAGACCTTTTGGAGCTACGAAAGGTGTCACCAACCACACATTATTGCTCAGGGTTTTTAAACTCTTATAGCTGTGATGGTCATATGCCCACATACATTTCTGCATACAGTGCATCATTCATACCGATTAAATAATTCAGGATTTAGACCTAATCAAATTTCAGAGATAGTATTGGTAAAGGATGCTCAGGTTATCTGCTACATAACTCAATGTCTCCTGTCTTGTGTTGCAACATACTGCACGCATGTACATATATGTATACACATACAGTGCCCTCCACAATTATTGGCACCCCTGTTTAAGATGTGGTCATGGACTTCTAAAAATTCTCCTTTTTTTTAAAACAACATAGAACCCAAATGCAAAAAAAGAGAAAAATCCAACCTTTCATTTAAGTACATTACTTTGGTGGTAAAAAAATCACACATTTAAAAAAAAAAACAACAACTTGAAATCATGTGTGCCACAATTACGGCACCCCTGATGTTAATTCTATGTACAACCTCCTTTTGCCAACAAGACAGCACTTATTCTCCTCCTATAACATGTTTTGGATCATTATCCTGCTGAAAGACCCAATGACGACCCATCTTCAGCTTTCTGGCAGAGGCCATCAGGTTTTTATTTAAAATATCCTGGTACTTCAAAGCGTTCATAATGCCATGCACCCTAACAAGGTTCCCAGGGCCTTTGGAAGAGAAACAGGCCCACAGCATCACAGATCCTCCACCATACTTCACGGTGGGCATGAGGTGCTTTTCGGCATACTCATCTTTTGTTTTACGCCAGACCCACTTAGAGTGTTTGTTGCCAAAAAGCTCAATCTTAGTCTCATCTGACCAAAGCACACGATCCCAGTTGAAGTCCCAGTACCGCTTAGCAAACTCCAGACGTTTATGTTTGTGAGTGTTAGTGAGAAAAGGCTTTTTCCTTCCATGCCTCCCAAAAAACTTGTTGGCATGTAGAGAACGTCTGATGGTTGTTTTGGAGACTCTGTGACCCCAAGATGCCACTCTATGATGCAATTCTGTGACGGTGAGCTTGGGAAATTTTTTTTACTTCTCTTACCATCCTCCTCACTGTGCGTTGTGGCAAGATAAACTTGGGACCACTTCCAGCCTTGTTTGTCACTGTTCCAGTTGTTTTAAACTTCCTAATGATTCCTCTGACTGTAGATACCGGCAAGTTAAGGCGAGTGGCTATTTTCTTTTCTTATAGCCATTGCCTGACTTAAGAAGGTCGACACACATCTGCCTTACTTGAATGGTGTGTTCTCTTGTCTGTGCCATGTTGACAAATGGGTAAGAGAATTAAGCCTCTGTGTCACGTCATATTTATACCCCAGGGAAACAGGAAATCATGAATTACTAATTAAAAGTCCCTAGATACCCTGACCAACCGTAGCAACTACAGAAAAATATATATAAAAACTTTTTTTTTTAATTTTTCAGAGGAATTGTTAGGGGTGCCAATAATTGTGGCACACATGATTTCAAGGTTTTTTTTTTTTTTTGAAATGTGTGATTTTTTTACCACCAAAGTAATGTAATTAAATGAAAGGTTGGATTTTTCTCTTTTTTATTCATTTGGGTTCTATGTTGTTTTAAAAAAAATGAAAATTTTTTAGAAGTCCACGGCCACATCTTAAACAGGGGTGCCAATAATTGTGGAGGGCACTGTACATTTAAATCAACACAAAGCTTTGCAGAAAATCTAAACGGTTTGCAATTTTAGCTTCTGGATTTTAGCCACTGGATACATCTGGGCACCTTCGGCAGCACACTGCCGCAATGCTGTCAAACACAGCCATATACAGGATGGAATGAAGGCACATGTTCACACAGGCTAATGCCTTTGACACGTGGTATCCACCACATTGTAAGGGATTCCCCTGCCACTCCCCCCTCGGCAGCTGTCAGGGATTCCCCTGCCACGCACCCCTCGGCAGCTGTCAGAGATTCCCCTGCCACGCCCCCCTCAGTAGCTGTCATGGTTCCTCGTTATCCCGTGCCTGACTGAACGACTGACAGCTGTGGCTCGTTCAGTCAGGCTGTGGTTGTCTGGTGACGCCCTCTCCAAAACCAGCAGATTGTGGAGCGCCAAAGGGGGCAGTTTTGGCTCACTCGACGAATTCAGTGAGCTTTTTCTGGGGATGTGTAGGATGGAAGTGGTGGATCTCCACGACCGCCCCCTCAAGGATGAAAACGCTTCGTTCCATAGTTCTGCAGAGCGCGCAGCTCAGTTCCAGGACTCTCCAAGGTGCTCGGCTTTGTTCCATGGTTCTTCCGAGCGCGCAGCTCCATTCCAGGATTCCCCAAGGTGTTTGGCTTCGTTCCGTGGTTCTTCAGAGGGTGCAGCGCCGTTCCAGGATGCTCCCAGGGACGCGGTTCCATTCCATAGCTTTCAGGTGCACGCGGCTCTGCCCCTGGGTCTGTACAAGCTCACTGCTGTGTTCTGGGGTTCTCGTAAATGCTCTGCACCATCTCAGAGCATCTGCGAGCGTGCCAGGGCGTTTCAAAGTGCCCACGAGCTGACTGTGCCGCCACAGAACATCTATGAGCGCGCTGCCCTGTTTCGAGGTTCCCGCCGGCGCACCTCTCCGCCACAGTGTCTCCAGGAGCGCGCCTCTCCGCCACAGACCTGTCACCCGCCACAGTGTCTCCAGGAGCGCGCCTCTCCGGCACAGTGTCTCCAGGAGCGCGCCTCTCCGGCACAGTGTCTCCAGGAGCGCGCCTCTCCGGCACAGTGTCTCCAGGAGCGCGGCTCTCCACCACAGTGTCTCCAGGTGCGCGCCTCTCCGCCACAGTGTCTCCAGGAGCGCGCCTCTCCGCCACAAACCCCCCGTCATGAGAGCGCCTCTCCGCCACAGACCCGTCACGAGGGCCCTGGGCCGCCACAGACCCGTCACGAGGGCGCCGGGCCGCCACAGACCCGTCACAAGAGCGCCGGGCCGCCACAGACCCGCCACGAGAGCTCTGGGCCGCCACAGAGTCGTCACGAGAGCTCCGGGCCGCCACAGAGTTGTCACGAGATCTCCTGGTCGCCACAGAGTTGTCACGAGAGCTCCGGGCTGCCACAGAGTTCCGCCGAGAGTGCTGCTCCGCCACAGAGTCCCCAAGAGAGCTCAGCCCGGTTTCAGAGTCCCCAAGAGAGCTCAACCCCCTTCAAAGGCCGCAAGGGGGACGTCGTACCAC
This sequence comes from Silurus asotus, assembly GCA_024362625.1. Lineage (NCBI taxonomy): Eukaryota > Metazoa > Chordata > Actinopteri > Siluriformes > Siluridae > Silurus > Silurus asotus. The sequence goes on along the minus strand of MU593954.1, from coordinate 169,653 downwards.
CGCCTGGCCGCAAGGGGGACGTTGTACCACCGCCTGGCCGCGAAGAGGTCGTCGGGCCTTCAAGTTCCCCGCAGGGCAACGTCGGGCTGCCAGGTTTCCGGCATGAAGACGTCGAGCCTCCAGGTTCCCTGCATGAAGACGTCGGGCCTCCAGGTTCCCCGCAGGGCGGCGTCGGGCCTCCAGGTTCACCGCGGAAGTCGACGTTGGGCCTTCAGGTTCACCGCAGGGCGACTTCGGGCCTCCAGGTTCCCTGCAGGGCGGCGTTGGGCCTCCAGGTTCACCGCAGGGCGACGTCGGGCGTCCAGGTTAACCGCAGGGCAACGTCGGTCCTCCAGGTTCCCCGCATGGCAACGTCGGTCCTCCAGGTCCCCCTGACGACGGCAAAGCTCTCCAGAGGCCCTCAGAGGGTGTCATTCCGGTTCAACGTCCTGCCGAGGGTGCCCCTGTTTCCCTGGTCTCCGCCGTGGATGTCGCACAGCCTCTGGTCTCCGCCGTGGACATCGCATGGCCTCTGGTCTCCGCCGTGGACGTCGCTCGGCTTCTGGTCTCAGCCGTGGATGTTGTTCGGCCTCTGGTCTCCGCCGTGGACGTCGTTTGGCCTCTGGTCTCCACCGTGGACGTCGCTCGGCCTCTGGTCTCAGCCGTGGATGTCGTTCGGCCTCTGGTTTCCGCCGTGGACATCACTTGGTTCAGGTTCCCCGCCGTGGAGGTCGCGCCGCCGCTGATCTCTGCCAGTAATCCTGCTCAGCTTCCGGTCTTTTCGAGGGCCGCTGACCCGTTCCTGATCCCGACCGTGTACGCCGACCGTGGACACCGCTTTGCCTTGGCCCCCTTCATGTTCTGCTGTGATGCTCATGGGGCCTCCTTTGTCCCGGGTCAGTTGGAGAGGCCTTCCTCAGAGTGCCCCGGCCCGCCTGGCATTGGTGGGTTTTGGGGCTCAGGTGCCGCCCCTGGAGGGGGGGTACTGTCAGGGATTTTCCTGCCACGCCCCCCTCAGTAGCTGTCATGGTTCCTCGTTATCCCGTGCCTGACTGAACGACCGACAGCTGTGGCTCGTTACGGATCAGACTATATAGACTCACCTTCTCGAGTCAAAGGCTGTTGTTTCTTAAATGTCATGCTGGTGATTCCCATGGCTGCTCGACCGCCAGCATTCCCCGCTGGTTCTGTCTCCGAACTCCGTACTGTGTGGATTACCCTTTGCCATTGGAGTTGTACTTTAGTTTCCGGCTTCTACGTTCGTTTTGGATTACTCGTCTCGAGCGGATATCTTTGTTTGTTTCTCTCCTTGGCGTGTGTGAGTGTTTTTGGTTATATTGTGTAAATAAACTGATTGACTTACTTCCGCTTCCGCGTCATGGTCGTCAGCCTGACACACGTACATAACAATTAGATTTACCTTCTTCTTTTAGTTTAAAATACCATATTCGTAAAATGTGATAAGGGACAAAACCCACTGCATACAGGATGCAGGCTAAACCCACAATTAGAGCCACTTTTTTCTTTTTTTCAGTAAGGTGATATTTTTATTTCTACAAACTACCCACAAAACACCAAAATAGGAAGCAAACGTAACTACAAAAGGGACTAAGCAGACTATAACAGTCATAAATATCCTGAAGTTAACATTTTTTGATTTCGGGCTTGTAGCGTTTATGGATGATTTTGCAAATAAATGACATCTTTCCCCACTGACACCTGCATAATAGAGGATTGGAGATGAAAAGCTCGCCAATAAAATCCAGATTAACACGCTAAAGATCTTGGCATGTTTTGGATGAATGCGCTTGCATGTGAAGAAGGGATGAACGATGGCCAGAAATCGATTAACACTGATGCATGTGATAAAGTAAATGCTGACATAGAGGTTACAGGTAAAGAGAAAACAGTATAATCCTTTACTAATTCTTCAAAAGAGGTATCTCCCTGGCAAAGAAAAACGCATCCCCCCCNCCCCCCCCCCCTTTTGTTTATACCGTACAATTAATAGAGCATGTAGTTCAGATGGAATATTGCAGGAACTTTGAAATGTGAGTGCCACTCAAAGACAATCACTTATGAAAAATATGGTGTTTAATGAATGAGACAAACACAACATTGAGACAACAATGAGACAAACACACATCATAAATTACAGCGATGCACCGAGAATTTTTGGAAATACCTAAATCACCGAAACAACACGGCAGAAACACAATTGTAACGACGCTATAAAAAAGCGCAGCAGCACACGGTTATCTGGATGAGAGCAACATGTCTGCGGTGTGCGGAGAGCTATTTGCAAAACATGCAATGCTGAAATTTCAAGAGAGGGTGTATCTGCAAAGAGTTTCTCCAAGTCAGGTTTAATTTATCACCTGAAATACAAACATCCCGATTGCCATTCTAAATATGAGAAGAACGCGGCGCAGAAAAGTAAAGTCAATCCGAGCATGCGCACTCCGTCTGTAGAGGACGTTTTTGAAAAGGCAGGAAAGTTTGCCAGTGATGGTGCCGAGGAAAAAGGCATAACACAAAAAATTATGGATTTCATTGCCATTTGAATTGAATTTTCACTTCGGTGCATCTCTAAAATATTATAGTTGGTGTGGCCCTCTGACACAATCCAGGATTCTCATGTGGCCCCTTGTAAAAAATTAATTGCGCACCCCTGCGTTATATTCATCTCACGCACATGCGCATTTGACGAAAATACTGTATTAAACGCAAGCGAAATGAACACGCACATAAAAAAAAACCCCAAGTCCTTGTTTTCTACCCTGAAACACATGAAATCAAAGCATTGATCTGTTCTGACTGACACACATGTGAAAGAATTGCTTTGAGTGGCAACAACGGAATACGAGGCAGATTTGAAGGGGATTGTTCAAGGCAAAGAATGCCAAAAGTCCCACTAAGTAACATGCATAGTAAAAGAAAAACGCTATTGTAAATTATTATATTTTTATTTGTGGACTTGGTTAAAGGTGTGAGACACACAATGTTAATTGTTGAAAATGACTGGCCTGTGGTCTTAAAACTGTAGGAGTCAATTTCTGTCATTATGTTGGTGTGTGACATTTACAATAAATCTGGCTGAGCAGAGGTGTGTGTGTGTGCGTGTGTGTGTGTGTGTGTGTGTGTGTGTGTGTGTAAGAGGAAGGGATGGGTGATGTTTATGTGTTCCCATATGTATGATGTGTCTATTTGTGGTAACCCGGTCAAAAATGTGGCTCTCGGTCTCTGACTGGTTGGCCACCCCTGAGCTAGGGGAACAATGGGGACAACTGGTGGACAAAAGTCAAAATCCTAAATTATAAAAATACATGCTTTGACAAGTTTGTTGTGGAGGTACCACAGAGCCATGAAACACCTTTGGGATGAATTAAAATGTTGATTGATGTTGATCTTTGTCCAACACCAGTGCCTGACCCCACACATCGTCTTTTGACTGAATTGGAACAGATTTACACAGATTGAGTTCAAAGTCGTGTAGAAAGTATTCCTAGAAGAGCAGAGACTTTTTGGAACTGCAAAGGTGTCACCAACCACACATTATTGCTTAAGGTTTTAAAACTCTTATAGCTGTGACAGTCATATGCTCATATACATACATACATACATACATACATACATTCATACATTCTTAAATACATATATAAGAATTAAATTACTTTTAGCAACTTGGTTACTTTTAGACTTGGTTTAGAGTCTAAATAAGTCTAAATTGATGCTGGAGACAAGCTTCATACCCAACCTCTTTTCTTCCATTATTCAGGTATGGTATGTACACTTCAAAATGTAATAAATAGCATCATCAATAAAATGTAAAGAATTTTTCTTCGTATTATTATTACTTTTAGTTTAATAGATTTCAAAGGAGCAGTAGAGGACAAAGATTATTAACTGGTCTTCCCTCTTGATTACACAAAGAAAGAGATTCAGTGCCACCCAATTGCATTCTGATAAAAAAAAAATTCTCATTGAATTACAAATGATTACCACACAAAGACATTTTAATTCCTCTCCTGTCACCAGTGGAGTCAGTCATTTTCCAATACATACATTCTGTATTTATATTCTGGTATGTTTGGATATTTTTATTTCCAATTATAATAAGCAGTCATCGGCTTATCTACTGAAACAAAATAACATTTATGCAATTTGCTTATATTCCTTTAAGTATAGTTTTGTCCAATGATTGGCAAGTTTCCATTCACAAACTATACCTACCTTTTCCGGTATGTCTGACTTGTCGTTGTGTTTTCGGATTCGTTCATTTGTTTTCGGATTTGTTATTTTGTTTTCGGATTTGTTATTTTGGTTTTGCATTTGTTAATTTGTTCCTGGATTTGTTGTTTTGTTTTTGCATTTGTTGTATTGTTTTCGGATTTGTTAATGTGTTTTGTACTTCTCGGCCACCAGGGGGTATGTATTTATTGTATGTAATTTTACTGCAAGAATGCTGCTATTGTCAAAGAAGAAATGTGGAAGAGTTTTGCAACAGAACTGCAAACAAGGAAAATCCTTCAAACCAATTGTGAAATAAAATAGGACGATGGAAAACCTTTTGTAGCTTTTTCTTTAACCAGCTTTTGAATATTAAGTGTATTAGCAATTATATTACAGTAACATTTAGCCCAAAACCTCTTTGCCAGAAGATAAGATTGGCCATAGATTAATTTTTCTACAATAATTTTTCAATGATCCCAAAAATACATCTAAATCAACACAAAGCTTTGCAGGAAATCTTAATGGTTTGCCATTGTAGCTTCTGGATTTCAGACTCTGGATACATCTAAGCTCCTTCTGCAGCACACTGCCCCAATGCTGTCAAACACAGCCATATACAGGATGGGATGAAGGCACATGTTCACACAGGCTAATGTGTTTGACACGTGGTATCCACCACGTACATAACAATTAGATTACCTTCTTCTTTTATTTTAAAATACCATATTTGTAAAACGTGATAAGGGACAAAAAGACACTACATACAGGATGCAGGCTAAACCCACAATAAGAGCCAATTTTTATTTTTATTTTTTCTACAAACTACCCACAAAACACCAAAATAGGAAGCAAACGTAACTACAAAAGGGACTAAGCAACCTATAACTAAATAGGAATTTGCTATAACAGCAAATAAATTACATCTTTCCCCACTGACACCTGAATAATAGAAAATTGGCATGTTTTGGACGAATGTGGTTGCATGTGAAGAAGGGATGAACGATGGCCACATATTGATTAACACTGATGCATGTGATGAAGTAAATGCTGGTGTTAAAAGGATTCCTATTTAGTTGTAATTCCATGCTTCACCACTAAAGGCAGATATACAGTTTACCAAGCAATGACAAGCTACTCATGACATCACAGTGCACCGTCCTCTACCAAGAGTATAAGAGGCCAGAACACGGAGCCGCTGCATGCATTCTGCATCACGCAACCTACTGAACAGCAGCTAGCATAAGACAGCAAGAATTACCTCATATACAATCAATTCTATACCCAGTAAAGTAGTGTGTTCTGAATCCTGTATCGTGTTTTTACTGATGCGCTGGGGCGAGTACAATTCACTGATCAGCGTAAATCAGATAGTGAGAATCCCTTTATGGTCCTTCGAACTAGAGAGAAAACTTCCTAACAGCTAGTGTGGAGGTTGCAAATGAAGAGAAAAATGCTCTATTTTACAGAAAGCATTACCAAATCCCCACTTCATTCCTCTAGAATACTAGATGGTAAAAAGTGGTAGACTGAGGGCATAAAAGATGTCTCTGATAACCAGGTCCAAATATAAATATTTATCTATTACATGATCAATATTTTTTCTTCTCATTGTGGACAGCTTTCAGCCCACCAACCTATTTCTTGTCACTGCCTGTCTTTTTCATTCTACCACTGATGTATCATTTCCTGGCTCTCACCCACCACAGATGTAGACTAGTTTATGAAGCTAACAACGAACAAGGCAGAAGGCAACAAGGAGTATGGGGTTAACGTGGATGAGACAGAGGGAGTCAGTGATGTAAACATAACTGAGAACAGACACATTCCTGATCACATGATCATCATCTTTTCTCTGCTTGTGTACTATATGCTGGATGTTCAGCCTGAATACATTCATTACATAACATTTAAAATTATTTTGTATCAATATATTAATATGATGTGAGGTCCAGTTACCAGAGTAACACTAAAACAGGTAGTTGTAATGGCTTCTTTTCACTTAAGTACATGCCAGGGCCAAAACTTCTTTTCTTTAACTTGAATAAAAAAGTATAGTCAGTAGTCAAGTTTCAAGTCAAGTTTATTTCTGTACTGCTTTTTACAACAGACATTGTCTCAAAGCAGCTTCACAGAATTTTAAGAGTTAATGTGAATGATGTGCATTTATCCCTGATGAGCAAACCATGGCAACTGTGGCAAGGAAAAACCCCCTTAGATATTCAGTACTTCAACTTTTACCAGAGTCTGTATCTGTACTTCTACTTCAGTGAAGGATGTGTGTACTTTTGCCACGTCTGGCAATTTGTAATATACAATTGCTTAATATATCAAGCTTAGCTGATCAGGGCAATACAGCCTAAATATTTTAAAAGTCATGAAATAAAAGCTATTCTTAAAAAAAAAGCTATTTTTAATGCATCAAATTGTATTTACCAACAAATACAACAATACACACAAAATGTGATAATTCCATGAAAAATTCAACACAAAATTAAAAA
>MU593954.1:151964-162937 GCA_024362625.1 Silurus asotus | reverse complement strand
ATCTATCTATCTATCTATCTATCTATCTATCTATCTATCTATCTATCTATCTATATTTTTTTTCACATTTTTATACAGTCTAATTAACTAAAAAACAAACACTTATGTAATATATATATATCATATACTGTATTTTATTATGCACCACACTCGTGGCTTAAACAATGAAGCGGCTAATTTATGGATTTTTCCTGGGTTTTATCAGGTTTCACGAGCTTCAAGCCAAAAATACTGAGCCCCATAACATTAGACCAATGAAATTGCGGAACGGGTTAGGGTGAACCAATAAAACTCTTTATATTAAATCAGATGCGCTCCCCCTGAATCGGGCCGCACAACACATCATAAATATGGATGATGTTCCTCTGACGTTTGACCAAAACACACTTCACCTGTGTTCTGATCTGCACGGCATCGGGAGAAAAGATTCACCGATGGTGATTTTTAAACGCACGACGATGCCAAAAGAAAAACTCTAGAGAGAAATTGTGGTGAAAGGAAGGAGGAAAACAGTGAACAATGACTTTCTTGGTAGGCTACTGTTTAGATACAAGCTGTGTAACAGACACAGTCTTTCATTAAAACCTGTGAAAAATTTATTAGTTTTAATGTAGACACTTGTGGCTTAAAAACAGGTGCATCGTATTTATGTTAAAAATAAAAATCTTTGTAAAATTTAGTGGGTGCGGCTTGTATTTTGGGTGCGCTTAATAGTCCGGAAATTACGGTACATTTATATACATATTATATACAATATTATATACATTATTAAAATACTTTAATTACAGAGGTTAAGTTCAAGCTAAAATAACTAAACAATACACGTTTTAAATCAGAATTATGGTTTTTATTTTGGATGTTGAGTTCAATTATTAAACTCAACCTCCACAACAACTCTGCCTGAACAAGAGACACGTCACATGATCTACAATTTGAATCAGTTCATGTAAGACCAAAATTTTATTGCTAATACAAACCTTTAATGTGCATGGTAAATGCAAAAATCAACATAACCAAATTCATATAATCTTATAATCTTCATGTATGGTCAAGTCAGGGGACTTTGACAAAGTATTCTTTAACTGTCTAATACACCTGGGCTCCTTCTGCAGCACATTGCCCTGATACTGTCAAACACAGCCATATACAGGATGGGATGAAGGCACATGTTCACACAGGCTAAGGCCTTTGACACTTGGTATCCATCACGTACATAACAATTAGATTTACTTTGTTCCCCTTTAAACTTTAATATTTGTAAAATGTGATAAGGGATAAAAGACACTGCATACAGGATGCAGGCTAAACCCACAATCAGAGCCACTTTTTTCTTTTCTAATGAAGTGATAGTTTCATTTCTTAAAACCACTCTTAAAACATCAAAATAGGAAGCAAAAGTAATTACAAAGGGGACTAAGCAGCCTATAGAAGCCATAAACACCCTGTAGGTAGCCTTTTTAGAGTTCTGGCTTGATTCCAGAGAAGAGTTGCTGGTATTGTTTTGATTTGCGAATAAAGAACATTTTTCCCCACTGACACCTGCATAATAGAGGATTGGAGATGAAAGGCTCGCCACAAAAATCCAGACGAACACGCTGATGATCTTGGCATGTTTTGGACAAACATGTTTGCGTGTGAAGAAGGGATGAACGATATCCAGGTATCGAATGACACTAATGCACATGATGAAGTAAATGCTGACATAGAGGTTACAGGTAAAGAGGAAACGCTCTATTTTGCAGACAGCATTACCAAATCCCCATTTACGTCCTCTAGAATAGTAGACGATAAGAAGTGAAAGACTGAGGGCGTAAAATATGTCACTGATGGCCAGGTTGCAGGAGAACACCACTCCAGGGTGCCAGTTCCTCCTCTCTTTAGTCACCAGCAGCCACAGAACCAGGATGTTCCCCATCAGCGCCACACACATCTCCACACCGTAGATGGAAGGTAACAGGTTGGTTTGAAATGTACTGTTACACATGCTGCCGCTTCTATTCATTTTATTGAGCCTATTAAATACAACAGAAACAATCAATAGAAAGTACTTGCATTAGAATAAATTCAAAGAACTATATAGGACAGATAATTTGTCATCATGTCTTGCCTCCCGACACATATTTGTAACAGCACAAAAACTCATACTCATTTCATAAAACAATTTGATAAAATATCCATTCACACTTAGGAGAATACACTTCAATGCTCAAAATTTATATGACTATTTCCTTAAAATATTAAAAATTTAGATTCTGTAAAGGAAATCACTGCATGGGCTCATTAACACCTTCAGAAACCATTGTCTGTGAAAACAGCTTTGCCTGACATTCACAAATGCAGGTTTAATATTTATCATCCAAAAAAGATGTGTGAAATTATCCAGAAATGCTGCCTTCCTCTCTGGGCCAAAGCTAATTAAAAATGTAATAAGTCTAAGTGGAAAACTGTTCTGTGTTCAGAAAAATAAAAATGTTTATTTCTTTTTGGAATCCATGGACACCATGTCCTCCAGACTAAAGAGGAGAGGGAAGATCTGGCTTGTTTTAAGCGCTCAGTTTAAAAAGCCACATCTCTGATGGTATGGGAGTTCATTAGAGCCTGTGGAACAGGCAGCTTGCACATTTGGAAAGACTTTATGCTTAATGGAATATATACAGGTGCTGGAGCAACAAATGCTTCCATCCAGAAAATGTTTTTTTCAAGGAAGACAATGCTTACTGCATACTATATGTTTTACATAACAATGTAGTAGATGCTGTTCTGTAGTGCTAAAGATGCAGTCTAGACCTTTCACATATCAGGCAAGAAAACTAATGTTTTCCATGAAGCTAAAATGTCGAGCCTCTTTACTTCAGGCAAAAATACTTTTTACTTTTTATATTTTTTACTTATGACATTATCCATTGTTTTGGCCTTTAAAACAGTAAAAATAATTATTTAAAACCACTTGCATATTATGGAACTTATAGTATATTCCATATGGTCTGCTATATTTTATGGCCAGAAGTATGTGAACATCTGTGTATATATACTGAACATCATAGTTCATGCATATTGATATTAATAGTCTCTTTTATTATTTTACTAAGGCTTTCTATTAGATTTTCATATGGTTGTGGGGATTTAAAAAATATAATTAATGAGATGATGCAGTGATGTTGCATGAGGTGGCCTGGGGTGCAGTCATTATTCCAATTTATCTTAAAACTGTGGGGTCAAGGCCAGTGCTTTGTGCAAGACACTCAAGTTCTTCGACAAAAAACTTGTCTTCACACTTTATCACAGTAACATTGTCCTGCTTGAACAATTGTTTTTGTTTCTTAGTTTCAGTGAAATAAGGTGGTAACTGTACATTAACTTTATGGCAGCAGTTTGCTGAAGAATTGCATTGGTCTGGTTTAGTGGTGGACGAAGTACACAAACCATGTAGTTGAGTTAAAGTAGAAATACACGAGGTAAAATATTACTTCAGTAAAAGTAAAAACCTTTAACCTGAGTAAAAGTACAAAAGTATTTGCCTTTAAATGTACTTAAGTGTCCAGATTACTATAATTTATTATGACTATAATTTTCCTGTTGTCATATTTGTCACAAGACTCATTGCTTAATCAACTCTTAAACTGCTTAAATGACAGCAATAATTAACTACAGTAACAAATTACATTTACTTCGTTACTTTCCACCACTAAGCTCTTGTGAAAAAACTTTTGCCCATACAGTGTATGTGTGCAATTTTGCTGTAATAGTGCTACTACTCTCAAAGACTGACTGTAGATGAAGGCTTAGAAGTGACATCTTAACCTAACCATCCTGGAAATAAAGCTGAGCTGCATGCTATATAATTAAAATAGCGATTTGACAAGTAACTTTTTTACAGCTGTCAAAATGCTAAACAATAATAATCAGACAGATAAAATAATAAGAAAATTGAAATTAGATCTGCAATGTATGGTTTAGGGTTAGGGTTGAGGTTTTGTTAAATGTAGAGAGTGGTTAACAAAGGAAGTAAACAAGAACAAAAGTAAAACTATCACAATTTTCTTTCTGATAAAAATCAGACTAAAAAAAGGGGGGGCAAATACACAGCACACAATACAGTATAAAGTAATCTCACTTAATTATTAATGAGTATATAATGATATGGTTAATAATATATTATATGGGTATACCAATTTAGCTGGTGAATATAGAAAATAATGTACAACAATGGAACAAACATGACCATACACAAAGCCTTTCATTTCATTTAGCCTTGCTTAGCCTCTGCAACCACAAACTAAAATTCTCAGAAAATGCAACCAGTAGTATTTATATTTAGCAATTTGAAGAGATGTAATGAAGAAGTGATGAGAAGTAATAAAGAAATTCTTTGTTATTGTACTTAAGTCGATTTTTCTAGCATTACTTTACTATTTATTTTTCTTATTTATTTAATTTTTCTTTACTATTTACTTTCACTTATTACATTTTTACACAAAAATACTTCTTACATTTTCAAACCAGACTTGTTACTTTAAGTTTTAATCTATTTGGTCTAAATCTAAATATTGATCTATTACATGATCAATATTTTTTCTTATTATTATGCTCCATTTTCAGCCCATCAACCTATTTCTTGTCACTGCCTGTCTTTTTCATTCTACCACTGATGTATCATTTCCTGGCTCTCACCCACCACAGATGTAGACTAGTTTATGAAGCTAACAACGAACAAGGCAGAAGGCAACAAGAAATATGGGGTTAACATAGATGAGACAGAGGGAGTCAGTGATGTAAACATGACTGAGAACTGAGACATTCCTGATCACATGATCATCATCATCTTTTCTCTGCTTGTGTTCTATATGGTGGATGTTCAGCCTGGAAACATTCATTAGATAACAACATTTGAAATTATTTTGTATTAATATATTAATATAATGTGAGTTCCAGTCACCAGCGTGACACTAAAACAGGTAGTTGTAATGGCTTCTTTTTACTTAAGTACATGTCAGAGCCCAAACATCTTTACTTTATCTCGAGTAAAAAATTATAGTCAGTAGTCAAGTTTCAAGTCAAGTTCATTTCTGTAGTGCTTTTTAAAACAGACATTGTCTCAAAGCAGCTTCACAGAATTTTAAGAGTTAATGTGAATGATGTGCATTTATCCCTGATGAGCAAACCATGGCGACTGGTCTCAGGTCCTCAGGTCTCAGGTCTGGGAGGAAGTGTTTTAACCCCAAAAACTCCGCCATCATCTCCAGGCAATTTATGTGCCATGAGAGACATGGGCCGCTCCACAGTGGGGTCAGTGCTGCGCCGACGCATTTCGTGAAGTTGTGGGGCGACAGTGCTAGGCCAAACGGGAGGACCCGATATTGGTAAGCTTCGCCCCTGAAAGCAAACCTCAGCGCACTACCTCCCGGGGCCTTACGAGGTAAAGCAAAAATTGAGTCCAACTAATTATATCCTTAGCAGACCTGGACGTAGAAGTAGTACCCGTGTGTTTTATATCAACCTGTTGAAAAAGTATCATGCTCGTTCTTCACCTATGCAGTCCAAACCGACTTCAACCGTAGTACCGGTTGTTGCTGTTTCAGTTGAAGGGCGAATTTCCCCTGCTAGTCCTCCCCTGAGGTTGATGAGTTACACCTCTTCAGGTACCCAACTCTGAGGCCTTAGAGCGGTTGTCAGAGAAGTTGGAAGGGTTGCCCCAGTTGTTCCAGAAAGACATTAAGGAGCTATTACATTAAGGAAATACATTAAGGAGCCCCCCCGTATTACACTCTATTAAGGGGGCAAAGCAACACTGCAGTCATATACTGCAACCTGGGTGAATAGCTGAATTGTGTCTCATAATTATGAGATCCTGGCTGTGATTTTTTTTTTTTTTGTGAATGCAATGCGCTTCCGTACCAAGCAGCACACACCTGCTTAAAAATGTTTACCTAGCGAGACCTTCATTGTCAGGATCCCATGTGTTTTGTTAGGGTTGTTGAATGGTATTAAAAATAAGAAGTCTAAATTCGGCAACACCAGAGCTCCAAAAATATCAAAAGTTTATTGTTATTAAAAACTCATAGCTTCATAGCTATTTGATGTGACGTTTCAAGCACACAGGCTATTCTTCAGACACATTTAACACAGTCTGAAGAAGAGCCTGTGTGTTTGAAACGTCACATCAAATATGAAGCAGAGTATTTTTTTCATATTTTTGGAGCTCCGGTGTTGCCGACTTTAGACTTTATTTTTCATTATATATTTTTGGTTGAGCACCCAATTTAGATGGATGTGCACCTTTTTTTGATATTTTTTTATATTGAATGGTATTGCAATAATTGTTTTATGGTTATTATAACTTCAGATATTTCTGTTATAGCATTGCAATGTTGACAGAAGGTGCATCACCTATTTTAACTTACCCGAAGAGACGGAGTGGCAATGCCAAGCAATTGCTCAACACTGGTGGTAAGTATTAATTGCTTTGTTTACAATTGTGATATCAGTGGTCTAACGGGATAAAGGTCTACTTTATGTGTCAATTTATGTATAATGGTAGTACCTGCTAGTTGAACTCTTACATAATGTAGTCTTTATCCATCTGACCCAATTTCTAACTAAATACGTCCCATTCAAAATTCACACTGTATACAGTTCCACTGCTGCACAATTAGTTCCTTTGACAAGCACACGTACTCCTCACTGTAGCTTAAGATACATCTTTGTTATTAGGACACAAACACTGTTTATAGAGGTTTAATCTGACATGGATATGAGTAAACAATGACAAAATGTTTATTTCAAAATGAATTGTTTGAGTTGGATGCTAGTGCCAATTATGAATTTGTTGATTACAGAGCATTTGCAACCTCAAGGGGTGTTAAAGGAGAGTGGGACCTCAAACACACAAACTTGCAGTAAGTTACCAAGCATAGATCATTGTGTGCATGTGTTTCACTTCTGAATTTTGTATTCAGTGTAACATGCTTGTATTATTTTAATACACTGTAAAAAATGTCCGTAAATTTAACAGTAAAATACCGTATAAATGCTACAGGATAGAACCGTATTTGACAAAACTTGCAATAACCGTAGAATTTACAGTCAAAAACTGTAATAAGTTTTACAGAGTAAGACCTTAAATTTAACAGTTAAAAATATATAAAAACACAGTTTATTGCAGTATAATTTACAATATACTGTATTAGTTACCATAAAAAAATAATAATTTTGTCTTTCTATTTCACAAAAGGGAAATAAACGTGTCATGAATGTGAAAATATCTTTGGTGAATTTCTTTCATTGTAAGGTTGTTTCATGGAATTGCCCTCCTAAACTAATAAAAAATATATTAACATATTTGACACCTCTGTGCAGTGTGCAATTGAAAACCACAATGCAGGACAGAGGACATAAATAATTATTACATATGTGTGATAAAATCGTCTTCGCCTATGTAACGTGGTTTATACCAACTTCTTAAAAAAATAGAATATTTATATACCGAATATATTATTTTATATACTCGGTATAGTCGGTATATATGTGTAATATACCGACTTCTAAAAAAAATGTATGCTTAAATTGTCTGCCTAAAAAGCTTAAAAATGTCCACTTTGACATTTGTCTATTTGATTTTGACAACTGAAATATTGTTTTGCTGCAATTAACAGTGATTTTACAGTTTTCATGTTGTGTGATCGAAATTTCCAAAATCTGTTTTGTCTCTGTCCTCAGGTGTTTGTTTTAAGGTAGGAAAAATGTAATAAGCATTTGAAAAGGTAACCATTATGCTTCATCCAATCATAATAAACGTTGGGCCTTGGCGCCAGTGTGAAAATAATTTGATTGGCTGAACACTGATTGGTCAGAGCACACGCCAGCGTTTGATTTCTCGCGTTTGATCAGTGGAGAAATGGCGATTCTTGCAAAGCATTGTCGGAGCTGAACTACAAATAGGTAAAAATATTCTTTAAGATAAATGTGTATGGGCACATTGGTAAGTTGGATTAAACTGTTTTAATCATTGTGTGGATTTAAACACGAGTGTATCCTGTACTGTTTTAATGACGCATAAGCATGTCTAGACAGCGCATATAGTCCGACTTGCAAACTCCAGCCCGGGAGGTAAAACATCATTTAGGTGTTTAAAACAGCAGTAGAGTGTGTATTTGTTCATGTGGTTAAAATGTTTAGCTGGTATTTCTGTGGAATATCAGTACAAACCCTTCGCTAGCATGTTTTACATGTCAAACTTCACCATGATGAACCACGAGGTGTGTTCAAGTGCGCCGCTACTGATTGCAATGAAACGTTTCGATCTTACGGGGCATTTAATACTCATTTTTACCGTAAACATAAAGTCCATTCTGTTACAGAAACCTTAAAGGGACAGTTGACCCCAAAATGAAAATTCTTTATTTACTCGCCCCCAGTTTGTTCCAAACTTGTATACATTTCTTTGTTTTGCTAAACGCAATGGAAGATAGTTGAAAGAATGTCAGTAACCAAGCAAAGATGAGGTCTGTTTCCTTACTGACATTCTTCCAACTATAAATGGTATTAAATAATGACATTTTCATTTTGGGGTAAACTCTCTCTTTAATGGGCAGACATATTTATTACTTTTGTTATTTTTGTTTGTTCTATTTAATAAATTTCATATTCTGTTTAATATACAGTAACAGTGAGGCAAACAAATTGTGATCGTTAAATTAACTGTTCAACTGTAAAGACAAGTTTGTCTGTAATCTACTTACAATCTTGTCATTCTAAATTAGTGCCTGATTTGGAATAAGAAGAGGGGAATAAACTATGATGATATTTTTCATTTTGGTTAAACTATTCCATGTACAACTAAGTACTGTTTTGCCTTTTTTTTTTTTTTTTTTTACAGCACAAATTTCTGAAACCCAGAAGCAAACTGTCTGTTCAGCTCCGGGATCTTTTCTGTCCCAGGTCTTGTTTTCTGTTCCGAGTTCTTGAAGCTCTCTCAACACCTCCCCTCCTAGTGTGAACTGGGTGGACAGCTTTGAAGTCCTATGGAATAAGTTTCCTGAGGAATTAATGCAGGCACTTGAGAGACAGAAAATACCAATGCCTCAGTTGCATAGGGACATGGTGAGTATTGTTGTTGCGGCAATGATGAAAGTTTGTCCAAGTAGGAAGAATTTAACGGAGGTTGCCAAAAGGATGGTTGCCAAATATCCAAAGTCTTTGCAAGATGTGAATGGTCCTGATTCTAATACTTGGTCAAAAAATTTCAAGCTAGGGTTGAAAATGCAAGAAGGACCAGCACACCAAAAATAAAAGACATGAGAACAGACATGTAAATCCTCACTGATGACTGGCCATTTTTGTTTCAGGAAAATGTCATGGAAGAGCACTTTAAAGACCTCACAGGGATACCGCTTATAGAGACCTTCCTGAACATCATTGACAGAAAAGGAAATAGACTGTTGAACTTCATGAGGAATATTTGTGCAACCAAGAACAAGCATGTCTTACAGGCTATCACAAAATTAAAAGTTTTGAGAGGACAGAGAAATAATTGCTCCTATGATGTGAAGGACACGTTTCTTCTACTTGTAAGAGGAGAAAGAGGAGCTCCTTCTTCATTATGTAGAAGAGATGAGCCTCGCAAAGGATGTAGAGTTGGAAAACCTGCCTGTAACGCCTTGCGTTATTGTGTGTGGTAAGTATAAGTATTTACATATTTTCCACAACACAGACTAATAACTCAGTTTACACAAATATTCTAGTTCAAAATTGTAGATACACTAGAAGCTAAATACTGTACAATATTAGATAAATCATGAGAATTAGTGTTTTGTGATTATTGTTCACAAGTGTCTTGTTTAATCTGAAACTTAAAACTTATAAAAATAAACCCAGGTCTTGCATGTTATCTGCTTTTTGACATCTGCATATTTCCCCTTTCTAAAACTGACCCTTTATAATGTGCAGATTTGCCTTTAAAATATGTGGACATTTGGTAATAGTTGGGTATGAGTCTTATAATTGTCATTAGTGTTAAAAGACGAGGGTCATGATCAGATATTTTGGATGCTGGAAATTCAAAGCATGTTCAGGACCTGGTGTATTTTATTCATCTTTCATGAAACATCTAAACCTTTGAACTAGGTTATTTCATTAAATGGAGTTAGTAATTTGTGTTCTAGAATGTGTGGAAAGCTATTGTGAAATAAACTATGTGTATGATAGTCACGATACACAATTACCTTGTTACATGTATGTTTTCATTGAACTGAAATGTATTCACAGGACGCTTCTGCTATGCTGCTGTTCGCTCAGTGTGGACCGCAAGATTGTGAACGATGACATCACTACTTTCATCACTGCTGTTTGCCTAATGTTCCGCAGTTACTACAGTTTTAACTGCACTACTCTACTGAACTGGCATCACTGCTTGAATTCCTGCAAAGGTATTTGAAAGACATATCGGAGGGGAGGTTCACTTAATATTTAGTTTCAATGTTTTTTCTTTCTTTTCAAGGTGTTTTTTCATCATCATTCCCAAAAAGGACACAGAAGTTGTGGAAAAGAACAATGAGCGACTCCCAGTGAACCCAAGAGTCTTCACCCTAATCTCTGACCTTTCTGATCATGAGTGATGAGACTTTGTAAAGGTGGTCTGCAAATGGTTTCCAAGTTTAAACTTTATGAACATTGAAATGTTAATGACTTGCGTTGTAACCACATGTTTAGTGGTAGCTATACTCTGTAAGCACTTGTGCCTTGTTCTGCTTTAGTTGTTCTTACATTAAATGTTTATCTGAACTGTTACCTACTGTATCTTCCCAAGCTCAGTTTTAAGTGGCAGTTCGATAGCAGAAATTTTTTTAATTCTGAGTCAACATTTTTAAATGCATGATTTTAATCTGATTTTAAGCCACTGTATACTTCTGTTAACACACAAACAGAAAAATACATTATTGTTTTAAATGCCTGCCAGTCTTTAATAAAAAAAAAAA
>MU593954.1:86117-139665 GCA_024362625.1 Silurus asotus | reverse complement strand
ATATATATATATATATATATATCTGCATAGAGTTTCTCCAAGTCAGGTTTAATTTATCACATGAAATCCAAACATCCCGATTGCCATTCTAAATATAAAAACGCAGCGCAGAAAATTAGTCAATCCGAGCATGCGCACTCCATCTGTAGTGGACGTTTTTGAAAAGGCAGGAAAGTTTTCGAGTGATGATGCCAAGGCAAAACGCATAAAACAAAAAATTATGGATTTTATTGCCTTTTGAATTGAATTTTCATTTCGGTGCATTCACCGAAACCATTCGGTATATTTATCTCACGCACATGCGCATTTGACAAAAATACCATATTGAACTCAAGCGAAGTAAACACGCACATAAAAAAAAAAACACAAACAAAGTCTGTGTTTTATACCCTGAAACACGTGAAATCAAAGCATCGATCTGTTCTGACTGACACACATGTGAAAGAATTGCTTTGAGTGGCAACAACGGAATACAAGGCAGGTTTGAAGGGGATTGTTCAAGGCAAGGATTCCAAAAGTCCCACTAATTAACATGCATAGTAAAAAAAACGATATTGTAAATTATAATATTTTTGTTTGTGGACTAGGTTAAACTAAGAGTTTGTGTGTGTGAGACAGTGCACACATTGTTATTTGTTGAAAATGACTGTCCTGTGATCTTAGAACTGTAGGAGTCAATTTCTGTCATTATGTTGGTGTGTGACATTTACAATAAATCTGGCTGAGCAGAGGTGTGTGTGTGTGTGCATGTGTAAGAGAAAGGGATGGGTGATGTTCATGTGTATGATGTGGCTCTTTGCGGTAACACAGTAAAAAATGTGGCTCTCGGTCTCTGACTGGTTGGCCACCCCTGATATATATATTTATATTTATATTTATAATAATACAAAATGAATTTAAAATGTTGTTACCGAATGAATGTGTCCAGGCGGAACATCCACATATAGAACACAAGCACAGAAAAGATGATGATGATCAGGAATGTGTCTGTTCTCTGTCATGTTTACATCACTGACTCCCTCTGTTTAATCCACGTTAAACTTTATACTTTATACACCAGTGGTTAGAAAAAGACGCACAATGACAGGAAATCGGTTGTTCGGCTGAAATCGGTGCGCAGTGAAAATAAAAAATATATAATTCTCCAAATCAATGGATTAAAACTAAAGTAACAAGCCGGTTTTGAAAATGTAATAAGTAAAAATGACAGATATTTGTGTAAAAATTTGTGTAAAAAGTTCTCTGAAAAATAAATAGTGGAGTAAAGTACTGATACCAAAAAGATCTTCTTAAGTACAGTAACAAAGTATTTGTACTTCGTTATTTCCCACCTCTGGTCTCCAGTGAGAGAACAACAGAAGGAAACACACACACATTTCATACCAGGCATGCTGAACACCTCATAATGTAGCTGCTCTCTCGCACTTTTACTAAGGTAAACATGCTTTCAATATGAGGCCAGGGGTGTGGGTTTTCCTCCTCGTTTGTGTCTGCATTGCTGACGGTTGATTCTGACATGTTTGTGTTGCTAACTAACCCGTCCCGCCGCTGAGATTGAGTATGGTAACATAACAGAGCCTTAGCGGAAGTTTCTCTCTCTGTCAAAATAAAACATTAAAATCGATGCGTAAAATACCAAAAAGGTAAAAAGAAAAGTAAAGAGCTCATTGTAACCTAATGTAGCGGAGTAAGAGTACAGTTTCTTTTTCACAAATCTACTCAAGTAAAAATAAAAAGTATAGTGATTTAAAACTATTCCTATAATTTTTTCAAAAACGTACTCAAGTAAATGTAACGGAGTAAATGTTACTCGTTACTACCCACCTCCGTATATATATACTGTACACACACACACACACACACACACACACACACACACGTACACGTGTATATACACTGGTGATCAAAATTAGAGAATAATTTATAAACAATAGAACAATTCTGAAATAATGTCATCTTCACTGCTCAACAGTTGAAGGAGTTTTTTCCTGTCTATACCATGCTACCAGAACACCTTTTCCACAAATAAACTAAGGCATTTAAAAAAACATTATTTTGCAGAAAACACACTGATCAAAATTAGAGAACAACAATGACTGTAGTATGGAAAAAGATTACAACAAAATGTTCTGAAGGTTACAACAGTCAGCAATTAGTAGGAAGTGTACAGGCCTCTGCTCCAAATGTCAGGATCTCCCGGGCACACTGCACGCGCGTTTCTGGTTCCGCGGCATGCATTTTCGGTTCCACGATGAGCACTTCCGGTTCGGCGGCCATCTTGCCGTTTTTCCTGCGCCTCCCGGTATATAAGGAGAATCAAGAGTTAAGCTCTGGGCCAGATTATTTTTTACCAGTTTCCTAGCCCCTGAGATTCTTCTTGCCACCCTGCCTGTGCCTGTGCCTGTGCCTGTGCCTGTGCCTGTTCTGCACTGCTTCTGCCCTGGTTTGAACTCTGGACTGTTATTGGTTTGTGATTCGTAAGGCGTGGGAAAAAAACGGCAAAACAGTCCATTTTGCTATGTGACATGGAACCTTGTCCTGCATAAACACTGCGGGCTGATTGGGTAATGAACGCAGGAAAGGAACCATATGTTGTTGAAGGTTTTGATAAACATTTGCATTCACTCTGCCATGTAGCTGTATAAGAGGCCCAACTCCTGCTGCAGAAAACATGCCCCAAACCATGACATATGCTCCTCCACTTTTCACTGACTTCTTTACACATTTTTGGTTCAGTCTTTCTCCAGTTTGTTTCGCCGAACATAATGTTTCAGGACCCCATAAATTAAACTTGCTTTCATCACTGAAGTGAACTTTGGACCAGTTCTCCTCTGTCCACACAACATGCTCCTCAGCAAAGCTTAGTCTATCCTTTTGATTCTTTCTGCTAATGAGTGGTTTGGTGACTGCAAAGTGGGCTTTTAGTACAAATGCTCTTAAATGTCAAGACACTGTATGTCGAGACAGATCCTTACCCTGGTCACTGCTGAAGTGGTAAGCAATTCCAGCTGCAGTGTGGAAACGATTGCCCATTGAGATCCTCCGCAGTAGCCTGTCCTCTCTTGTATTTGTCTTCCGTGGACGACCAGCCTTCTTGGCAGACTTGAATGAGTTTTTGATGTTGTAAAGATTCAATATTCTTGAAATCACCGATTTGGAACGACCAACTTGTCTTGCTATGGCTGATAGGGTCATCCCTTTGGCCTTCATCTGGACAACCTGCTGCCGGAGGCTTTCAGTCACTTTAGAACGGCCCACCATCTTGCAGAGTCAGTGAAACTGGAAGGTAGGCCACACTAATGTGCTACTTATGTCAAGGTAATACATTTTATTTGAAGTGACTAATCACCATAAGAATTCTCCTTTGTCTTTTTATCAGTCCACATACAATAAGGGTATACATGGTTCAAAATTTTGTTCATGACTTCCTATATCACATGATTATTCTGTATCAGATGACCAATTGGCCCAAATGACATTTGCCTGCATCAAACACCTCACCACGTTCAGGTTACTATTTTGTTATTGACTAGTTAAATCAATGCACTAGTCATGATGACGTTTCATCATTTAGGTTATCTCTTACGTCTTGTGTTTAACTCAGCTGACCCAGACCTGTCAAGCCCACTGGGTCTGCTTAAGAGTCTGCACTACAACAGGTTCATTTTTCAAATTCTTACATATTAACATTTATCTAGTTTAGCATGCTGCAATAATGTGTAGATAATGTCAAAGCATTGCCTGAGTTTAGTTTATTTGTTAGAAACAATTTTTTTGCTTAGAAACAAGCTTCCCGCTTTGTTAACTTGTAATGTTAACATGGGTTCTGACTTATTTTGCAACAGAGGACACAGTTGGAAAACCTACGGCCTGTTGCAGTGAGGGAAAGACAGAGGATGACAAGGAGCAAGAGAAGCATAAGCACAACAGAGAAAGAAATAGGAAAGACAAGGGAGTGCAGGAAAAAAAAGAGTGTACAAAGTTTTAGGAAGGCTAACAGCACAAGGAACCCACATAACAATAATTTTTCTCTGGCCCAGCTCTGGCCCACACAACCAGCTTTTGCTTGGCCCACATACCGCAATGAATTATGGTCCTAGTGTGGACCAGGTCTGGATTCCAGACAAGGGCCACACATGATCCATAACTGGCCCAAGTCTCAGCCAAGTTAAATACCCATAACTGGTCCTGAATTGGGCCAGGTAAAAATATGACATTGGAACCAAAATACAACCATAAGTAAACCATATCAACAGCAGAAAGCTTAAAACTTAGCCACACCTGAGCATAATCCATAGGTTAACCAAACCTGCCAAAATATGGGCCATAAAAGGGCCATGCCAGATCCATATCTCACCCAACTATATGACCATAGCTGGCCCTATTGTGGTCCTATACACTGGACCAGACAGGTTCCACATGTCAGCCTTAAAAAAAAAAAAAAACCTAACCAGGCCACTTAATACACACCCCTTCCAAATAAATAGTCACAACAACAACAGTATTCTGAACAAATATTTATTTTATATTTAACATCAAAACATTGAAACCTGACATATACACTTATACGCATATATTTATATATATACACTTATACATATATATATATATATATACACTTAGACATATACACCAAACAACTGTATAAAATACCACCTGTCAGTTCTGCAATTAAAATAAAAGCAAAAATAAAACAAGTAGAAGTTCTCCGCAATGTTTTTGTTCATGAAGTTAAATGTAACGCTTGATCATCCCTGTTTCTGGTCAGGAACAAGATTTACTGTACTGTAGTGTATAACACTTGAATATCCATGTTTATGGTCATTAACAAGTTTCACACTATATAAAACACTTGAATGTCCCTGTTTCTAGTCAGGAACAAGATTTACTCTAACTATAATGCTTGAACGTCCTAGTCAATAACAAGATTTACTAAACCTATAACACTTGAACATACATGTTTCTAGTCATCAACAAGTTTTACTTCACATAACACTTGAGCCTCCACTTTTATAGTCAGTAACAAGTAGTACGCTTCAAATAACTCTGAAACATGAATGATTCTGTCAACGAACAAGTTGCACTCTGGACAGAGCTTTTGAACATCCATTCCTGAAGTCTGTTAACCAGTCATACTCTCTTCACGCACCTTGGTCTTCATTCTCTTGCTGAAAAAGCTAAAAAGCTTGATGATTAATTAAAACCACAAATTATAATTAAAACCACATTTGATTTCTGTGATTTTAACTCAAAATAATACTCTTTGATGTAATAACTAATGAAATACTGTTTACACATGCAATCATGGCTGAATAATTAATTAAAAAGTAATCAACGACATAACATGCAACATACACCACAAATTAAATTCTAAAATATTGGTCAAACAAAAATGTATAAATTTCACTGTGATTTAATATATAGTTTTACAGACATTTGCTCCAACCAAATAACATCAAAATTAAGGTTACAACTCTAATCTGCCTAAAACTATTTAATTTAAGTGACCTAATAAAATGAATGACTTTTTCAGGAGTAGTGGCATGTTAGTTTATTGTATTTACAACACGTAACAGTTAAATTAGATTAAAACTGCGTTCACATGCTATTTAAACAAGGGCACTCGTTTCAGTGCATGCTGGTTTAATTTATTTTTTATTTTTGCCGTCGTCTGTTCATTTATACACGTACGGGTGTTTTTAATTCACCACATATTTTATTTATTTTCATTCACTTTTCCTCGTTGGAGATTTGTTGCTTAAAGCGTTAAAAGCCTTGAATCATAACAAACAGCTACAACTTGAATTACATCATAAAATATTCAATCTGAATGTAAAATATTAGATCTGAAATAAAAATATTTGAAAATTTGTCATAAAGGCAATACCAGACTATGTGTGTCACGGCTAACTGGTTAAATAAAACTACAATTCCATGAAGCATTGCAAATTATAATTGCGCCTTTCGGCCAACTTTGCTCTGATAGGCTAATTTCGCATTTCCAGGTTTTTAAAATCATGATTGGTGCACGGTGGGTAAAAGGTTTAAAAAAAAATCAACCTATTTTTCTTCAAAGTCTTCATAGCTTTATCAGTAGATATTGAAGTCAAATTAATATAATGTTCTATGTCTCTTAAAAAGACCACAGAGACAGGTAACCTTTGCTTAAAAAAATAATTACATTTATAATAAAACAAATTTTTCTTTTGTGGGGTCTGAGTCAAAATAACCAAATGTAACATTTTGAATTTGAAATGAAAATTCTGGCAAAATCTTCAATTCATCAAAAACACCAATATCATACCAAAATTCCTGAGTGTAATGACATGACCAAAACATGTTCCACTATTTCACCTTTACTATTATTATACAGTGTGACAAAAATTACGGTATACTGATGTGCGCATGCCCAGTAGTTTTAGATTTAACTAAGGATTCAATATAATGAAAATGGTTAGACTGTCTTAATTGGTGTTTTATTGGTCTACAAGTTTAAATTAATCGCAAAAACCTTATCAACTGAAATCAAACAATTACAGTTGATTTTCATAATTCAGAAATGTAAATCTTTATTGTTGCCTGGATTAACTTGAAGGCATTAGACACAGAAAGATGAAAATATCTTTGTGAATTAAAACATTGGGATTTTACCCAAAGGTATTTGAAAGGGATTTTAAATATGGGTTAAGATCGGCCATACTTATACATATGTATACTTGACATCTGGGCCGAATACTACCTGGCCATGTTTGGCCCACATGCTGTATGCCAGTGACGGATGAATGCCAAATCTGGGCCAGATTTGTTTCCTGACTGGGAAAGACCTACCAGGTAGATGAAGATGAGTTGAGGAGGAGGGTCAAAGGAGAAAACATGTTCACAATGTTCCGAATATTGATAAGGGTTTGTATTGCATACATTTACATATAAAATGCAAAATTATTTATAATAGGTAGTGAAAAATTAATTACCAATTAAGAAGCATATATATCTTCACAGTATTTTTTTTTTATGCAAGGTGCATGATCTTGGATTATTAGTGATAGCAAATCATACACAGTTTGTCACAATGCCCCACATGGCTATTCACAGAATACTGTTATTCAGAAAACCCTGTTCATGTGCTTTGCATCTGTGACACTGTACTTGTTTATACATAGGTTGGCAAAAAAAGCTGTTCCACCCAATGTGCTTCAGTAGTCTAGAAAGGCAAAGACAAAGGTGACAATATTCAGCACTTTAACAGAGGGAGAGGTGGCGGATCTTGCCAAGGGGTTTGGAATGGCAATGGCAAAACATTTGTTAAAAGACAAACTACTCTCAAGGATTCCTGAAGAGGACAGCCCAGCAACACTGTAGGTTAGCTTTTTATTTGGAATCATATCTTCTAATATATTGGTGGCTGCACCTCTATTTATTTTCTATGAGAAAAATAACCATTTTGGAGTTAGTTAAGATGAAAAAATAAGCAATAAATATCTTGTTTAGTCTGACATCCGTATCCATGAATATTGTGCTTTGTTTTTTAACAGGGGGAACATTGAACAAAAAACCTTGGCCCTGAATCAGAGCTGGATTTGGCCACTCACCGCTTTGGGCCCACAGCAGCTAATATAGTAAGTGGCACATATACTTGAAACAGATTTGCAAATAAAAACAAAGGTTCTTGATCACAATTTGATTTTTATTTTAGATACAAAATACAATGTTTTTTGTTTTATCATTGGCTGATTGACAATATGTACAATGTTCAAAATGTTCAAAAACATGCACTTTAATAAAAAGTTTATCTCAAACCTTAATTGATTTAGTTATTTTGGCCACTGTTAGCTTTGCATTTTCTATTTCACTTAACAGGAAATCTTAAAGTGACATCTGTCATTTCATGTCTGGGGTTGTTTTTCTGTCTGTCTTTCTTTTTTCTGTTTGCAAACAGTCTGCATCACCGGAAACGGTAGGTATAGTTTGTGAACGTAAACTTACAGATCATTGGACGAGACACCTGTCATTCAAAATATATAAAATCGTATTACTTTGTTTCTTGTACATGTGTAAAATTGTCTGTTTACTTTAAACTTTTTTATATTATTTGGATTAGTGCACCTTTAAATATAAAAAATAACAGAAATAAACATTGGCAAGCAAGGAGAAACTGGAATTAATCCAAAGATACTTTGTGGAAGGAAATTCATATGCAGTGATGTTGAAGATGCTGCAGTATAGCATGACATAAAGATCTAAGAAATTGTACGATTTGGCACATGTTTTACGCTGTATGACCTTCCTAACGCAACCCTACCCATTTATCCGGGCTTGGGACCCGCACTGTTTGTGCAACTCTAATGGCTAGGTTATTGTCATGTTGTTTGTATATGGTTAATTGCTTAATAAAAACATAAATAAATAAATAAATAAATAAATAAATAAATAAATAAATAAATAAATAAAAGGGGAAAAAAGTTATACTTCCTGTATATTTTGAATGAGGTGTCTCGTCCATTTTGTTAATTTGTTAATGGATTTGTTAATGTGTTTTGTGCACTGATTCAGACAAACCGGAAAAGCTAGATATAGGCTGTGAACGTAAACTTACAGATCACTGGACAAGACAACTGTCAGTCAAGATATACAGGTTTATGACAGGTGTCTCGTCCAATGATCTGTAAGTTTCCATTCACAAACTACCTACCTTTTCCGGTTTGTCTGGCTTGTTGTTGTGTTTTTTTGGATTTGTTAATGTGTTTTTGAATTTGCTTTCGGATTTGTTATTTTTGTTTTTGAATTTGTTAATTTGTTTTTGGATTTGTTAGTGTTTTCTAATTTGTTAATTTGTTTTTGGATTTGTTAATGTGTTTTTGGATTTGTTGTTTTGTTTTTGAATTTGCTAATTTGTATTCGGATTTGTTGATTTGTTTTTGGATTTGTTAATTTGTCACACCTGTCACTCACCTGTATATCTTGACTGACAGGTGTCTTGTCCAATGATCTGTAAGTTTCCATTCACAAACTATACCTACCTTTTCCGGTTTGTCTGGCTTGTCGTTGTTTTTTGGATTTGTTAATGTGTTTTTGAATTTGTTAATTTGTTTTCGGATTTGTTATCTTGTTTTTTGGATTTGTTAGTGTTTTCTAATTTGTTAATTTGTTTTCGGATTTGTTAATGTGTTTTTGAATTTGTTGTTTTGTTTTCGAGTTTTTGTTGTGTGATGAACCCACATTTACGTTTAGTTTTTCTATTGCATTGTTTTATTTTGACTTGATTCTGTATTTTATTTTGTCATAAGGTCATATTGTCATATTTGTCTAATTAAGTACATGGCAATAACATAAGGATAAGTAATATACAGTGATAAAGATATCAATGTTCAAGATACGGTCAAATGGCTAGTGATCATCTCAGCATGCTTTGTGATTGGTGCATTCTTGATCACACGCGATAAAGCGTAAATTCGCGGAGAAGAACTTTCGGGACGCACGTCTTCGGTGGAATTACGGAAAAGCTTGGGATGCACTTCATTGTCGCAAGGGACATGGTGGGACTATATATCTTCTCACCTTTTGGATCCCTTTCGTTGCACAGATATCGTGGACTTTCTCGGGAGTGGATACCATATTTTCTTTTTTGGGATGTTTTCCAGGATTTTTCTCGCCATCACCATTTTGAAACAGTGACAGAGACACTACGTGCATGCATGTGCGGTAGTATGGTCGACATGGCCATGCCAAAAGGACAGTGAGGTGTATCAACAGACTACTGGTAATGTTCATAAGTTTCGGGGGTGATTTGAATGTGAACCTTTTTGTTTTTGTTTTGTTTAAGATCTAAAAAAATGTAGTGAGTTGTAAACTTATCTCAAATTGGTTTTAGATAAATGATTTAAACGGATTCATGACTCCATGCTTGTATTTGCTGCTATTCTAGTACGTAACAGTTGATTTGATTTTGTCTTCAGATTTGTTGATTTGTTTTTGGATTTGTTAATGTGTTTTGCACTTCTCGGCCACCGTACTTATGCCTCAGAATCAACATACTGGCATGGGCCTGCAGTTGTGTGTCCAAATCAGGAAAAGTCTCTGGACTAGCACAAGTGAGCAGGCTTACTAAAAAGAGATGCTTGCATGTTTGTTTTCTTGTACCAGCTACACAACTGCAGAACTGTTCTGCAGGACACACACTGTAAACTACATGTGAATTACTCTCAGATGGAACACTGTATATATGTATCTGTTTAAACTCGTAATTCTCGTGGCCCAACCATTCTGTAGCATCCTCTAAGCAGATTTTTTTATTCCTTCCATTTTGCATTTCAGAGGGTTATTGACCCTCCCAGCAGACTGCAAATCCTGTATTATATTGATGTACTTGTCAGTCTTGTTCAGCAGCACATCAATAAGATGATCGAATCTACGATTTTGAATGCCACAGAGAAATTGGTATTTTAAACTGTGAAAAAACTAGAAGGAAGAAAAATATCGGAATAAAGTGCAGCAACAGGTTGGAACTATAAAATTGTTTACTTTTAATCAAACTATTAAACACTCAACACACTTGGAGGCGGAAGCTGTAGTAACAGCAAACAAAAGTTTATTCATGAAAACAAGGCAAAGCCAACAGAAAAACTCACACCAGAAACGGGGAGTCACAAACCGAAAGTAAATCCGCTCGGGATGAGTAATCCACAGGTGCGCTAGGGAAAGCCCAGCGCTGGGCTGGAACACAGGCACTTAATCCACACAGTGACACACATACAGCCGTACCGGGAGGATCAAGGTAATCCAGGGTGCGCTCCGAGAATACGGGTACGTAGCGGGGACGCGCATACGCGAGATATTTGCACATGAGCCTACACGAACATGCATGCACATCTAATAATGGACCCCGAGAGTAGCCTAATGTGGGGTTTATATAGGCGGTGCGATGAGTGCTTGGAACAGGTCTCAGGTGTTCTGAATGTAGCCCGATTGCGATGAGCTCCATGTGGGTGGGGCACGCAAGAGCGAAGGAGCAGGGCTTTTCCTAACCGTCCAGGGTCGAAGGGGACCCGGCCAGAACCGCCACGGAGCGACGCCCTCTGCGAAGGCTGCAGGCAGAGCGACGACCCCCATGGAGACCGGAGCGGAGCGCCGCCCTCTGCAGAGACTGCAGGCGGAGCGACGACCCCCATGGAGACCCGGAGCGGAGCGACTCCCTCTGCGGAGGCTGCAGGAAAAACGATGACCCCCATGGAGACTCAGAGCGGAGCGACGCCCTTGGTGGAGACTGAAGGTGAAGAGACGAGCCTCCTGAAGACCTGGAGCATAGTGACGCCCTCGGCGGAGACAGGAGGCGGAGAGACGCCATCCACAGAGCTCTGGAGCAGGCTGACGCCCTTGGTGGAGACTGAAGGCGGAGAGACACCCACTGGAGAGCTCGCCTGTAGACCTTGGAGCAGAAATAATGCTCGCCTGAAGACCCTGGGGCGGAGAGGAGCTTGCCTGAAGACCCTGGGATGGAGCCGAGCTCCTTTCAGGACTCTGGAGCGGGACCGAGCTCTCGGGGACTCTCTGGAGCGGAACCAAGCTCTCGGGGACTCTCTGGAGTAGGACCAAGCATTCGGGGACTCTCTGGAGCGGGACCGAGCTCTCGGGGACTCTCTGGAGCGGGACCAAGCTCTCGGGGACTCTCTGGAGCGGGACCAAGCTCTCGGGGACTCTCTGGAGCGGGACCAAGCTCTCGGGGACTCTCTGAAGCAGAGAGAAGCTCACCGGGTCGCTCTGGGACAGAGGGAGCTCACGGGGTCGCTCTGGGACAAAGAGGAGCTCACGGGGTCGCTCTGGGACAGAGAGCATTCACGGAGCACTCACTGAGGTCCTGGGGCCAAACAAAGCTCTGCTCGGGACACGGAACAGGGAGGAGCTCTCTTCAGGACACTGAAATGGAGAGGAGCTCTCTATGGGACCCTGGAGCGAAGCCAAGCTCTCGTCAGGGACCTGGAGCGAAGATGAGCTCGCCTGGAAGCCTAGGAGCAGAGAGGAGGCCGCCTTAGGACCCTGGAGCGGAGAGGAGCTCGCCTGGAGGTCCTGGGACGAAGCTGAGTTTGTCTGGAGGTCCTGGGACGACGCCTAGGTCTCCTTGGAGACCTAGAGCGGAGCCAAGCTCTCCTTGGAGACCTGGAGCAGAGCTGAGCTCTTCTTGGAGACCTGGAGCGGAGCTGGGCTCTCCTTGTGGACCTGGAGCGGAGCTGGGCTCTCCTTGTGGACCTGGAGCGGAGCTGAGCCATCCCAGAGGTTCTGGAGCAGAAAGAACAGCTCCTGGAGGTCCTGTAGAGGGACAAAGCCGTCCTGGATGGCCTGGAGTACGGTGGAGATCCCCTGGAGAACCTGAGGTGGAGCGGAGCTCTCCTGGGGGGCCTGGAGCAGCGTGATGACCTCCTGGAAGCTCTGGTGCAGAACAGCACTCTCGGAAGCAGGGGAGAGGAGACGGAGATCAGCCATGGTGATCCCGAGTTCCCTGGTGAGAAGCTGGAGGAACCTGGCGCATGAGCTGACTTCGCCTTCAATTGCGCAAAGACATGTGGAGCGCGATTTTCGGTTCTTCTGTGGGATAACTAGCTGGATTTAACACGTATCGACCCACGCTCTGTAAAAAATAAATGAATTAATTAAACTCTGTTGCCGGATAAGTGTGCCGGGAGTCCTGTGACGTCATTGAGGGGGGGTGTCGATGCCGAGCGTGACCGAGAATTCATATGTAAGAATAAATCAGTGATGACTTGAGGTCAACATATTCATGTGTAACAGAATAAATCAGTGATGACTTGAGGTCATCCTATTCATATGTAAGAATAAATCAGTGATGACTTGAGGTCATCATATTCATATGTAACAGAATAAATCAGTGATGAATTGAGGTCAACATATTCATATGTAAGAATAAATCATTGATGACAAGGTCATCATATTTATATGTAAGAATAAATCTGTCAGGAACCCACCTGCCACGCCTCCTTCAGAGGCTGCCTTTGCCGCTGCGCGCTCCCAAAAACATCACACACAGCTGAAGCGCATTATTGACTCATTCCCTGCCTCCATATAAACCACTCACTCACCCACACTCAGGGTCCGTTATTGTACGTTCATGCGTGGTCGTGTAGGTTCATGCTGTGTGTGTTCGCGTTTGTGCTTCTCCCGCTACGCGCCTTCTTCGCCCGGACTCCTCGCTCACTCCACGGCCGCGTTTGGCTTCTCCAGCGCACCTCGGACTACCGACGCTTCCCCGTCGTTCCCTCCGTGCCCCGCTTCCTCCATAACGCACCGTGGATATTATATTTGAACTGCCGTTTGCCGGATTATCCGGAACTGCATGGGTATTTTGTGTTGGCTCTGCCCTTGTTCAATAAAGTTTCTGTTTGCCGTTACTCCGGCTTCTGCCTCCGTGCCAGACCTAACAGAATAACGGACCCCTGAAAAGGAATATCGGACAAAAAAAGGAAAAAGGGGAAAAGACATGATCCGGTGCCGCCCCTTTTGGGGGGGGGGGGGGGGGGGGGCGGCACTCCCAAGTGTGCAGCGCAAATCACACACAGCTGAAGCGCATTATGGACTCGTTCCCTGCCTCCATATAAAGTCTACAGATTGTTATAAATTGTTGGTGACTGTTAGTGTTAAGATGATTCTAACACTGATTATTCTTTTGTCTGTTTAGTGTCTATAGAATATTTACGATGTAAGTATTTAAGGTATTGTTAGACTTTTATCATGCCCAAATGAAACTTAATTCTTGGAGAGGTTTTCCAAATGACCTGCGAATCCAGTGGTGCCTTTCTGATTAGGGAAGAATCACACAGCACACAGAATGGAGCAATGTTCTTCTTCGGTTTATTGCAGGCAGCGGACACGTATATATATATCTATATATACATACAAATTGAAAACAAAGCCTGACCTAAAGCTGTTTCCTGTTTAGACAAGAGGATATACTAGCCGGAGATGTGTGAGCCCAGAAAAAAGACTGTATACCTTACATATTAACATCGTAAATATTCTACAGACACTGAACAGACAAAGGAATGTGTGTGAACCAGTGTGAGAATCATCTTAACACTAACAATGGCCTCTTTAAATCATTAATGATTTAGGATCACACACCAAAATATAGGATTTCCTTGGGAACAAAATCGGTGACATAAACTGCAAATAAAAAGATAAGGACAAACAAAAACATACAGATTACATTTCATTCTGTCCCTACATGCATATAATCCTTCATCATCACCACTCCAATCGAGGCCTTTATGGCCTGTTTTACCATCGTCATCAAACATAACAACATACAAAGTACAATTCCAACAATTAGTACAAGAATCAATCCTAAAACAAAATAGTGTTCAACACTCCTAAACAAATTCTTAATCTTCTCAAAAAAACTTTGTTCGGCAGTTGTTTTACGTTCTCCAAGACATCATGGAGACAATTGTTTTTCAGTGCTTGTTCAATATGTCTATAAGCAGTATTATCAGGTATAGATAACAGTTTCTTTTCTAAATAAGATATAATAATAATAATAATAATAATACTGCTGCTCACCGACCTTGGTAGTCTATAGACTTCGTATCAGGATCTGCTGATTAGGCTAAATAGGGTGTGTTGGCTTATCTGTGGTCAGAGGAAGAGTTAGTGAGACATCAGCACTAATAGAATTACATTTTTCTACCAGGGCAGAAACGTAGTCATCCACCATCACTTCCAGGTTACCTAAGGAAGAAATGCCAGTGCGTCCCTTGACCCATGGGGTCGGGAAAGGCTTGAACAAAAAACTTTCAAAAGGTGACAGTTTAGTAGTTGAAAATGTCCAATTTAGGCCTGTGTCAATGCAGGCTTTAGTAACACGTTTATTAATGATTCTATTCATTCTCTCTACCACTCCAGCTGACTGTGGGTGATAGGGAATATTAAAATGCCAGTCAATTGCTAAGCTTTTAGCCAAAAGTTGTGTTACCTTCGAAGCAAAAGCTGTTATCGCTGTTATCACTTTCAATCACACTAGGAATACCAAACCTAGAGATGATCTCTTTTGTTAATATTTTGACAACCGTTTTAGCATTCTCTGTCGCACATGCGCATGCTTCTGGCCACTTACTGAATCTGTCAACTATAACCAACAGGTATCTCAAATTTCCTACAGGTGGCATATGTGTAAAATCTATCTGTAGGTGTTGGAAAGGGGCTTCAGGAAAAGTAAGCGCAGTATGTTGTACAAGTCGATGTACGTTAGTTTTGGCACAAGTCAAACATGACTCCAACACTAGCTTGGTTGTTTTAGCTACATCAGCAATATACAGTATAATGTGTTTATAGCCTGTATGACTTTAGCTATGCTAATGTGTGACATCCCATTGTAATGCTTCACCAACACAATTAAAGCTAGTTTAGGCAGAGCAATTTTACCATATACATCTCTAATGATACCAGCAGAATCTGATTTACATCGTTTGGAAGCCCAATATGTCCTCCTCAGTAGGCTGACTCTGAAGTATTTTAGGTCAATGTCTGGTATATTGGAGATACGTGACATCATCGAGA
The DNA here is from genome assembly GCA_024362625.1 of Silurus asotus. Taxonomy (NCBI): domain Eukaryota; kingdom Metazoa; phylum Chordata; class Actinopteri; order Siluriformes; family Siluridae; genus Silurus; species Silurus asotus. The sequence goes on along the minus strand of MU593954.1, from coordinate 124,104 downwards.
TCTCAGGATTTGTATGTACTGTGTCCTAATCTACTGGTTGTTTTGCTGTGTCCTTAGCTACTTTATCCGCTAAAGTGTTTCCCTGAATTTCCTCTGAATCACCTACGGCATGTCCTTGAACCTTACCTATGGCCACTTTGGCAGAGAGTTGAACAGCTTTTAAAAGGTCACCTATGAGATTAAAATGTGCTATGGGCTTTCCATCAGCTGTTTTAAAGTCTCTTTGCTTCCATGTTTTGGCAAAATAATGCACAACACTATAAGCATATTTGGAATCAGTGTATATAGTCACTACTTTACCATCAGATAACTGACATGCTCTTGTAAGTGCCACTAACTCTGCAACTTGTGCTGATGTGTATGGTAATGATTTCGCTTCACCTATTACATTAGGTAATCTTACAACTGCATATCCACATAAATACACACCGACAGAACGTTTTGAACATGAACCATCTACATATAGGCAATCCCCCTCTTCCAGGGCCGTATCTAAAAGATTGGACCTACAAGAGGTCTCCTGTTCAATGTGTTTAAGGCAATCATGTGCGTTGTCAAACCCATCTAAGTCAATATCGTCTAGCAGATCACGCAGAGCTACTACAACTGAATGCGGCTAAGAAGAAGGTTTAATTGTTAAGTTTTCTGTTGCCAAGAGTGTGGTTTCTTAACCAGATCTACATTGTGCTGTCATATGTTGTGTGTTGAGGTTGTGTAAAATAGCTGTTACCGGATGCGAGTATTACAGTATCAAAGGATGTGACAGCACCGTTTTCTCAGCATCCCAGACCATCAGAGCCACAGCAGCCACTGCATGCAAGCACGAGGGCAACCCTTGTGCTGTGTTGTCTAAAGATTTGGAAAGATACACAACAGGGGGATATCTGTCACCGTGTTCCTGGGCTAGGATCCCCGCAGCCGTACCACCACGTTCATGCACATAGAGGTGAAAAGGCTTAGCATAATTCAGAAGACCCAGAGCTGGAGCAGACTGTATTGCCTTCTTGAGGGCAGCAAAACTGTCAGTCATTTCATGAGTCCACAGAATGAGATGTGATGGAGGAGCTTTGTGATCAATACGCAAAACTTTATCATGCTGTGCGCAGTCAGGGATCCATGCTCGGCAGTAGTTCATCAGTCCCAAGAAGCTCTGCATCTGTTTCACAGTCTGAGGTCTTGAACACCTAGTCACAAGCTTAACTAAGTCCTGCAATATCTTATGTTGGCCTTCTGGTATCACATGGCCCAGATATGAGACCTTTCTCTTCACCCACTGTAGTTTCTGATGTAAAACTTTAAATCCAGTGAGAGCAAGGACATTGCAGACGACCACTGACGCTTTGTGGCAGTCCTGCTGAGTCAGTCCTGTGACAAGGATGGCATCTGCTTATTGAAGGATGCAGGTTGCAGGTAGAGTTAACAATGGTAGCTACATCAGGCACCAAAGGAGCTAACAGAATAACTATTTAATTAATCTCTCGTAAATCTTTTGTTAACCTCCAGCATTTTTTATCTGCATTCAAGACAGGATTAATCGGTGTGTTATAAGGTGTTATAAGGATCTCAGACAGCGTGGTGCAGTGCGAGATGTGATGAGGTCTCTAAGGTAAGATGGTGCTGGTCCATTTTTGGCCTTGTAGGCAAGCATCAGTGTTTTGAATCTGATACGTGCAGCTACTGGAAGCCAGTGAAGGGAGCGCAGCAGTGGGGTGGTGTAGGAGAACTTGATTGAACACAAGTCGTGCAGCTGTGTTTTGAATCATTTGCAGTGGCCGAATAGCGTTCAGGGGAAGACCTGCCAGCAGAGAGTTGCAGTAGTCGAGTCTTGAAATAAAAAGAGACTGAACTAGCACTTGGGAAGCCTATGTGGACAGAAATGGTTCATGTGGAGAGAGCCACATTAGCAACATGTGGGAAGAATGACAGTTCATCGTCCATGGTTACCCCAAGGTTACAAGCAGTGGCTGAAGGGGAGAGCAGAGAGTCATGAAGTGTTATTTGGAGAGCTTGACTTGGAGGTGAATTACTTGGGATGACCAGCAGTTCTGTTTTGCTGGGGTTGAGTTTTAGTTGGTGAGCACTCATCCATGAAGATATGTCTGTCAAGCATGTTGAGATCCGACTTGAAGCTGTGGTATCTGATGGAGGGAAAGAAAAGATTAGTTGAGTGTTATCTGCATAGCAGTGGTAAGAAAACCCATGTGAGGATATGACTTCACTAATGGAGTGGGTATAAAGGAAGAAAAGGAGGGGACCAAGTACCGAGCCTAGTGGGACACCAGAGGTGAGTCTGCATGGGGCAGATGTGGATCCCCTCCATGTTACCTGGTATGAGCAACCTTCTAGGTAGGAAGCGAACCATTCCCATGCTGTTCTGCGGATACCGAGGCTCTTGAGGGTTGACAAAAGAGTCGTGTGGTTGACTGTGTCAAATGCTGCTGAAAGGTCCAGAAAGATAAGTACAGATAATAGCTTGGCTGACCGAGCAGCATGCAGTTTCTCAGAACTTTATGGAATAAAGAAGTTTTGCCAAGACTGAGGATCCTTCATTGGCTGTTAGTGTCTATTAAATTTTTGTCTTTTCAGAAATAAGTGAGCAATATTAAGAATCTTTTGGAACAAAGAATCCACTCTCGATGTGTCGGCTCGGAGACAGGCTCTGAGTTACGACAAAATCACGCATCAAGGTAAGTTTTAGGATACTTCCTTGCTTGCAGGGATTGTCCCATTTATCAGCCAATAGGGCTGAATATGTGTTCGTGTCCTGGTTATGCATTATTTGTTTAATTAATGATAACAATTTCCTTTGGTGGGATGAATCCTTTGCGACAATGTTTTCCTCACATTAGACATTAAGATGCAAGATTAGAAGACGTTTTTTACGGTCTGTCTAATATAGGCAATATTGTCTGAAGTATCCAAAAGAATCCACGATAATTTTTACATGCCCGAAAAAAAAGATAAATTAATTCATTAATTCATTGATTTAAAAAAAGAAAAAAGAGAAAAGGAAAGAAAAAAAAGAATAATTAAAAAAAAAATCAATTTTGTTTTGGCTTTATAGTTTTTTTTTTTCTCCTAACTTGTTTGTTTGAAGACTATGATTCCCCTGGTGCCTAGTGTTGTGTGTATTGTCTGAGTGTTAAGTGTTGTGTGTCTGTTCTTTGTTCTGTGTAAAAAAGATGGGTCATCTCTCGCCCACTGCCGGAAGAAAATCCCAAAGATTGGATGTATGGGAATAGTGCCGGTTACTGGACTAATCCTTATTTAGATAATTTGGCTGGATGGAGTAAAAGCATGTCGCAGGTAGATAATTTTCCTACACATATGTCGTTTAAGGGCTGCGATGTGAAAATGCGTATTCTATGGTAAACAGTGGATAAGGCGATCCCAATTGGGACTACACTTATATGCGTGAGTCCTATGATAAATGGATAAATTTGAAGAAGTACTGGGACAAAGGTCCAGAAACAGTTAATGCTTCTAAAGTCTCTTCGAATAAAAAGCAATCGCCTTCACCATACAATTCGACACCATCTACTAGCCGTGGTCTTTATCCTGCGCTGCCTGTTGCTACATCTATACAGCCCGCTTTTGCATTTGTACGAGAACGAAATGAAATACATTGACGCTATATGTAGAAGTCTTCCTATTCCAACTTTCGGCTTCTCCTATTGGGGTCGCCACAGCGGATCATCCGCATGTTTGATTGGGCACATGTTTTTATACTGGATGCCCTTCCTAACGCAACCCTACCCATTTATCCTGGCTTGGGATAAATAAGAACCCAGGCCGCAGCAGTGAGACCGCCGCATCCTAACCACTTGACAACCCGGGTTCCTATTCCAACGATACCAATGTAATGCAAATGTACAATGAGCTGAATCCAACCGTAGCATTTTACATGCAGCCAACACTTAAAAGGGTGTTTTTATACACACAATGTGTTGTTTATAAATACTTGTTTGAAAAACATGAAAGCTTCTCAGGCTCAACTGATTCGCATCATGACAGACAGATTACTAGAGATGTCGGTAAATCAGTTCTGTGCTAGAATTAGAGATTTAGATGCTGGTTTAGTTTAGTCTGAACCCACTATGTTCTTTGCCAAAACAGGAAGTGGTGCATTCCAGCCACAGTACAAAACTCAAGGAGGAGGTTTTAGGAAGAAGGGGAGGTGCAACTATTGTGGAAAGTCTGATCATTGGATTAAAGCTTGTTGAAAGAGAATGGAAAATGAGAGAAGGGGCGTAGCCACTCAGCGAGTAGGGAATACAGACCAGCATGCAGTTGTGCAGAGGCCCACACAGCAGCAATATCCTACTCAGTGGACTTCTGCATAGGGCAGCCTACAGACCCCATGATTTTTCGATGATAACTTTATCCTACAGCAATCACCCTTCAACTTTGCCTAACATCACGTTGCGCATAGACAATAAAGACCATTGTTTTTTTTGTTGATACTGGTACTACCTGTTCTTCAATTGTTGGAAGTGAATATTCTGGTCCTATTTTAGGAAAGAGTATTTGCTCTGTGGGAATAGATAGGGTTTTAATTTCATGTCCTGTAACTCACCTTTTGCCTGTGGTGACACCGACTGGTACACATTTTTATCATAACTTAACAATAATTCCAAACTCTCCTTTAAAACTTTCAGGAAGAGATATGATGCATAAAATGTGAATGGAAATTCTGTTTTTTGAAAACAAAGTTTCACTGTCTTATCCTACTGTTCTCATGCTCTTAACTGAGCACAGCCACATCCAGAAGATTTCTTCCATGGTAGTAGAGACATCCTGCCTTAAGCCAAATTTAGGTGAAGTTAACTCTAAATTATGGGCCTCTCACAAAGACGAGGCAGGTTTAATCCAGGTAAACCCGTATCATGCACTCATGAAAACACACCATCCAGTTTTTGTTAAACAATATTCATTGTCAAAAGAGAAGAATGTTGGCATTGCTCCAGTTATTGACAATTTATTGTCACAAGATGTGTTTTGATCGAGGCACATTCATGGTATAACACGCTGATTAATCCCGTCTTGAAGGCAGGTAAAAAATGCTGGAGTCTAACACGAGATTTACGAGAGATTAATAAAATAGGTATTGCGATGTAGCTACTCAAAGCGCCCTTTGACCCCCCCCCAAATAAAGGTAGATTACCTTATCAAAAGGAAGGAAGGAAGAAGGCATAGGCTAAAGCGAAGACACAGAGAGACATACAGTGGAGCTAAAAAGACTAAAGTGAACATAAAGAAGAGAATTATGAAGATTATTAAAGATGAATGAAAATAAATCAAGAAGTAAAAATCATATCAACTGACAGCAAGAACAAAAAGAAAGAAATATGAGATAGCGATGTGCTGGACAGATGAAATGAATTCCTTTAAAAAGTGAACAAAAAGTGTACCAGTAGACAAGACAAACTACAATTAAAGAAAGAAAAGTAAAATGAAGCAAACGAATTTCAAAAACAAATTAGGGAAAAAACTGGGAGAAGATCTCTCATTCGAAGAATAAACATGAAGAATTAACAAAAGCAAAATCAAAGAATGATGACGAATATAAAAGAAAGGATAGAAAGAAAGAGAGAAGTCTACAACAATAGGACATAATGACCCAAACCCAGTCCCTACCATATTGACCTGATGTGTTCCCAGGAACTGTAGGTGGGTTGAAATTATGGATGAAACAGACTAATTAGGCCTCTTCTAAGACAATATTCTACCATCCACTATCAACAATTCTATTCATGGAAATAACAGGCCTGTGAGGCTGACTTCCATACACATGTGGAGGAACTCAGAAATGTATCACTATCTTGGAACTGGTTGACCCAGCAAAAATCCAAAGAATGGCTGTGCTGACTAAATATGAGAACAGTTCCAGGCCATGGAAAAATAGAAATACAACACCCAATCAAGGTGGATCCAGGAAGATAGCAAAGGAATACCCCAGTTTATTCTAAAACTGCAAGATGCATGGAGAAGAGAGGATGGAAAATCCGTGTGCAGAAAACAGCTGCTAGCTGCATCTTTCTGATGGACACAAGAGTTAACAATCTCCAACATAGAACAGGAAGATTCTAAGATTCCCTTCTCCCCTAAGGCAATGAAAACCATAAGCAGGGAAAAAAGACAACCACAAACTTGGCTCAAGGGTTCACAGTGGGCCTTACAAGATCACACTTTCAGAACCATTAAAACATTAATGTGTAATGGTTAATAGGAAGATGAACAGAACACACTAGACTGTCTGGATGGATACTGGATGGAAATTAAGGAGAAAAGTGCATCGGGATTGTGGAAAAACATTTAATAGGAAACTTGGGTTAAAGCACATGTGCCCAGACTGTTAAGAAACAGGTGATCCCTGGCATTTCGCTATAAAATTTTATAAAGGAGGAGGAAATAAAGAGTATGAAATGCTCTGAGATAACATATAAATGGAAATTGAAAAGATAGCAAAACATTGGACATAATATTGGGACAAGAAGAAATTACTGTAGAGCTGCATTACAAAGTCAAGAACTAAGATCAACTGCAAAAGGCTGTTCCATATGTTACCTTATTAATCGAAATCATAAGATTTAGTGCTAATAGTCAGGGAAGTAGTTTAGGGAAGGGAATGAAGGCGTACATTTACTTGTGACTCGATAGAAAGCTTTTAGGATATTTTATAAAGCAATTGAAGGATTAGCATGCAAACATTCAGGTTATAGTATAGTTAGTTAAAAGGATCAGTTGATCAAAAACGGGAGAGAGTTTTACAAGAAGTAACGGAACAATTAAAGATAAAACACCAAACCGCTATTAGACTAGTTAAAGCAGCAGGATTAGTAAAAGTTATATATATAAATATAAATACTCCCTATAAATGGTGATGGAAGGAAAATCAATAGACAATACACCTACTCTAGACTCTAGATTATCACAATGATATTGTAAGAGCCTATCATTATTCAAGCAAGTACTGGAGCTGGACCTTTTACAAATTAAAAAAATTACAAATTACAAACTGATTGCTAATGTATTTTAACAAATTAACTAATTTATTTTGTGTCAGAAACAATAACACAGAATGAGCATAATGTGGATAAAAAAGAAGCTACAATGCTGTAAACTAAAAGTAAAATACCTCGGAAGATTACTTGAGGCACAAGGCCATAAAATATTGTTAGCCCTTTGTTGTGAATATTCAGAAAGCATCAAAACCATAAACTTTAAAACAAATGCTGTCATTCCTTGGCATAGCAGGTCAGTAAACCATGGATTTGTGACTTTGCTAAAAGTGCTACACTGATTAATTTTATATAGTAATTACAGATATTATAGATAAATAAGATTTTTCAACTTTGTCTCAGAAAAACACAGATTTGCTTTGGCTGTGTTGATGCAGCAACCACAGGAATCGAAATGAATACTTTAGAATTGCACTTGATAAGGTGGAGAAGGGCACGTATGCCACCATGTTATTGAGCAGTAGCAGCAGCTGCCTTCACAAATCAGATAGATAATCAATAGGGTGTCCTATTGTCGACAATCACAATAGGACACCCGGCAACCCTATATTCATTGGCCAGTCAATTACTTGTCATGTCAAATTTAATAAAAACTGACTATAGTGTAATACTATCTGCACCAGAGCTAACAATTGAAAGATGTGGCATGTTAAATAGAGTAATAACCCCAGTATATAGAGCAGTACTTCAGTACAGAAGACACCCCACACAAGTGCTGGGAAGGATCTAAGCAATTATTAAAAGCAAGAATGAATTTGGAGACGCAGATGTAACACAGGTCAGAATTGAGCTGATGAGAAGAAAAACAATTTTTAATAATTATATTTTTACCTAAAATACTAACAAACGTAATATAAATAATATAAATAAATATAAATAATGTAAAATAAATAAATAAATAAAAACCGCTATTAATATGACGGGGGTGGGTGGGGGTGTGTGCATGACGTCACAGAGGTGGGACGAAGTAATCACACCGGAGAGCACGCGCTTCACAGATCGCGGGTGTTTTTCAAAGAGGATTAAAAGTGCGATGATTGATGATTGATTATGTGATTGATTAATTGTGTTGAAACCCCCGGATTCAGTGAGTTTTAAAATAATGTTTAGTTCTCTGAAATATGAAGGGAATGTGTGATGTATTGTGGCTGTATGTATTGCATTTCTGAAGAGCTTTACAATGCTTTTCAATTGATTATCATTTATGTAAATCAGGGGTGTCAAAATCACAGTGGGCCAAAATTAAAAACTGGGACGAAGACGCGGGCCAAACTCAGTGTATTGAAAAATTGACTGCAATTTTGCATGTTTTCCATCTCTCCAGATCTGTAATGTTTAACCTTTTCATATGGAAACAAACTTTATTTTTACATTGAATCTGGAACAACCAAAGTTTAATATTATAAACACATTAGAAATTAAATTTGAAATAAAACACACATCACTGGTATTCGTTTCTTATTATGTCTCTCTCTCTCTCTCTCTCTCTCTCTCTCTCTCTCTCTCTCTCAACTTTCTAATTCCTTTTTTTCACAGGGCAACAACAAAACAACAAAAAATAATAATATTTTCCTTCAATTAAAAAAAGCAATCATTCCAACCATTAACAGTTCATGCCTTAGAGTAGTGTGCCATCCTCGATATGTTCACTTAATATCTTGACGGCCAGCTAAACTTTTCCCAACACCAAAACTCTGAAGATTAATTCTTAGTTCCACAGGTTTATTGGAGATGCAAAGAAAAGTGAAACTGCAACACATAAAAAAAACAATGACAAATCAGAGTAACGCCAACTTCATCAAACCTTAACTCAACTTGAATAAAGGCTAATTTGCACTAATACAGCTGCATTTCGTTTGTACTCATTTCAAGAGAGGAGAAGAAATACATTTGAATAACATTCAAGTCAATGAGACAACGCACAACTCATCGCAAACGACACACGTGAGCTAACATTTGCATAGTTGTAGTTAATACAAACCATCCTCAGATTATACTTTACAAACAAAGTATTGACGAAAATAACTATGAATTCCTTCAGACAATCTCACAAAGACAAATATACATACCATCGATGCTATGCCAGACACAAGGAGAAGACAGATGAGGAGAACACAATGCATATAAGCGTCTAAAAACAATGCGCTTGGAATGCGTGAATGATTACTTTCCGACTACGGGTAACGTAATAGGACAATTAGAACAGCGCAATCTTAAAATGACCATGACCTAAATAAGAACGCATAGGAATCTGAATAAACATTTAAAGCATGTTATTTTCTGAAAACATGAAACTCAATGCTTATCTAAATGTTACCATTAAGAACAGAACAAGTAGAAAAAGTGCATAAAGACAACATTCATTCAAGCTCAGTTTTTACACTCTGATTTACTCTGATTGGTTAAAGCCAGATTCCTGCATCTTTTCTTAGATACACGTGCATCATGTCTGGGTTTAGGCTCTGAGCTGAGAAAATCCTCAGGATTGAGTGTAGGTGTTCATCAGTGAGACTCCTGAGTGGTGTTTTGTTCATCTTCATTATAGAGAACAGTTTCTCAAATAGATATGTGCTGGTGAACATAGAGAGCGTTTGAGCAGCTTGGGCACGGAGTTGGAGCAGTGTGTCAGGGGAGGAAACATGGAAACTGTGCAGCACACACAGAGTCGTACTTTGACTTGATCGTGTCTCTTCACTTAAGTTCAATCAGCTCCATTTGGAGGTTGGTTGGTGCGCTTTCCACGTCAACCACAAACGGATTACTGAGCAGTTCAAATCTGCATTTCTGGGAATCAAAGTCGGTAAATTCAGCGCTGAGTACGCAGATTTTTTTAGCGCAGAGTTTTTCTGCGGTCCTGACTGACGTGCCCTGCGCACTAACAAAGCATTTTGGGATTTGTAGTATTAGCGTTGTATGAGCTATACACTGGTGGGCCAGCTCTTATACACACTTGATATGATCTCGCGGGCCAAAAATAATTACGGGCCAATGGGCCTGAGTTTGACACCCCTGATGTAAATGAATCCTCTTGTATTGAGTTAAAATAATATTTTTCACTCGATTTATTTAATGTATTTACGATATGTTTAGTTTAAAAGACATTAATTGTCTTTAATGTTCATGGCGCTGTACGTATGAACAAGTCAGGGGTTTTTTGAGAGCTAGAAAAGCTGTGATCCTGAGATGGGGAGCCTCCCAGTTTGAGAACCCTAAAAAGATATAAAAGAGAAGAGAATTCACGATTCATCAGGTGATCCATGCCTTATCTGCTCTCACAAGTGGAATTCATCCAGCTTTGTTGGTATTTCTCACTAATTACCTAATTTCACAGAACTTATTTTTGCACTATTGAACACTTACACCACAAACAGTTGCACACATCTTTCCAAGACTTTTGCATTTATTTGGATTCAAAGGACTATTTTCCCTACACACATATACATTTCTTCCATGGGCTGAGAACTATTCATTTATGGTACATTTTGACAAGTTTTGAATTATTTTCATGTATATATTTATTTTCCTTGATGTAATGTTTTGAGCATCTGAAATGGTATATTTCTTTGTGGGTTAAAGATTCTAAATTTAACAACTTAGACAAAGGAAACAAAGCTCCAAAAAATTAGAAATTATAAAGCAAGTTTGAATTAATTTAAATACATATTGATAACAAATATAGCCGATATAATATAAACAAAAACAAACCATAATATAATTAGGCCAAGTAACTAAAAGAAGCTTAAGTTCTTTAAAGTTTCTTTAAAGAAAAGAAAGGGAAAAACTATTTTTTTTTTTTGTGTTATACTGTTTTATTGTTTTATTGCCACTCTATTTCATTGTTTTATGGTTTACATGTATGTCCATTGAAACCTTTTTCTTTTTTTGAAGTAAATCAAAACCATCTTGGTAAAAGTCATTTTCTTGGTCTGTCTGTAATGTATTATTAAGGTGCATTATTTTTCCTAATAGCAGATAAGTTGTACTAGAGTACCTTGAAACTGAAACATCCATTGATGTAACATATCTAACATGAATGTATTGAGCCTTGTTTGAGACTACACACAGTAGTACTGCAGATGAGCAGGAGCTAGAATCATCTGACAGGTAGTGTCTGAGACTTATTTGTGAGTACAAAGCTGTTTAATGGGAAAGACAACAGAAAAGCCATTTGCATTCAATAATATTTGATATGGAATTCTTTTTATTAATTGATTACTTGAATAATATGTAGAGTTTTTCTTTTTGTTGTTAGCTCTCTTTCTCCCCTACCCCCATGTTGTTTTGTCTGTATGTTTTGTAATGTTGTGTGCAGGTGATGCCTGGACCATCCCAATTTTGCAAGCTACATCTGGCTACCTGTACATCGCATCACTATGATTGAGGTTCCAGCCTGGATGTTTGCCCTAACCTGTCTAATTGCTACAGGTGCACCACTTGCTGGGAAACATCGCTCTGGATAAGGGTGTCTGCTAAATGCTGTAAATGTAAACAGTTAATACCCTGGAAATTGCGTGTGAAGCCTGTGACCACTTAATACCTTTTGTTACCTATGTTAGAACTTTTCTTTGTAAACTATATGTTTTTGGCTGTTGGTTTTTGGCTTGTTTTATGTTTTGTGATATTGTTAACTGTCTATTGTTTTCATATCTTTGGAAAATTTAAGGTGACCTGGTGTTCACAGTCACTGTTGCACACAAAGAGGGCAGAGTGGGAATTTCCTCAGACTTGGTTAAAGAGGTTTTTCGTCCACTCCTGCTACACCTTGTTTTTGAGAATGACATGCTTTGCAGTCAAAGTTACATAAAAAGAAATATGGAGAGAGGGGAGTATGTTGAAATTTTAGGAAGCAATTATATTTAATAAAAGTAATTAGAAAAAAGAAAAAGGCAGGTTATATTTTATTAAACTTTCAAGTTGCAAAGGGTGGAGTATGTTAAGAAATTAAGCTAGTTCGGTTTATAATATAATAAAAAATATAAATATATTATTATTTTATATTGTAAGGCGGGGAACCACCCACTGGTCCAACGCCGGTTTCCAGAGGTGTGGCGAAGGATTCTCGCACGTTCTAATCTTTCCTTTCACATTAGATAATAAGATTGGGATTAATGTATTGCTTAATTTTGGTTATTAACCTCTTATCTGACTCCAATTAGATAAAACATAATAAATATTTGCATAGGTTGTTATTTTACTAATAGTATAATTTTGATGGATGTTTGTCTAGTTATTCTGATTAAGCTCTGGCATTACACTTGTCCATTCGGTTCGCACAGTCGCACATGATACTAGTATGGGCCCTATAATTATTATACTGGTCAACGGTCATAAGCGAATCAGTATTGGTCGCTGCCAGAGGTTGGACTATACGCTTAAGCGACCGCTCTCTAAGTCACTTCTAAGTACGCTTCTAAGTACGCTTCTAAGTACACTTAAACTAACGCCAATAGCTAGTCGTATCTCTAAAATCCTCAGCTGATGTATTATTAACTATCTAACTGGGATTTAGGCCGATCCTAGCCTGATTTCAGCCTTATGGTAAATGCGGATGAAACGTTATTACTTGCAGTGTCAACGTTTACCGAGCAACACAGAATAAAATCAAACATAACAATTTAATAACCAGGTAAGAAAATCACAATTCAAAGCCATTTCATAGTTCAATTAAATATAACACAAATACAAACCAATAGTATTTACATTTAGACAGGAAATATAAACACTTTCATACCTGGTAAAGACGACACACAGTGCGTGCGGGATATCTGTTTACAGATTCCCTGAATTGTTGGTCAGTTCTCCTTAAATACCCAGACAGAGTAAACATTATGTAAACATTATTTAGCCATGGAAGTTTGCATTGATTGGTTCTTACAGACCTGTGGGAGGCACCTCGCCTGTATACATTTGAAGTGGGGCACACGCCCCTTGACCTTTTTTATTATTTGTTTTTATTGCTGTGGGAATAGGACCTGTGTACCAGTCGCGATAAAACTTTTGTAATGAAATGTAACATGAACATTTTCAGTTATTTACATGTGATGTGACCTTTCTTACACATAATCATCTGGTGTGTTGTAGAATGTCCTGTGTTGAGAATGTAACAGGGAAAGAAGGGGTAGAGGGATCAGACATTTGTCTGCAGAACTACCATTTGTATGGAGATGTGGTGTTTGAAGACCAAGGGTAGCTCTCCGGGGAGCCTACTGAATTCCAAATAAAGTTCAGTTCTCGAGAGGGGTGTTGTGGGGTCTTGGTCCCCTGGCGTGAGTTCTGGAGGAGACGTGTTGTGTCGTAAAGAGTTCTTTTGATGTCCTTGTTGCCTCGGGCACCTACAGGGCACACACCCTGCGCTCTCAGGCATTCATGCTGTGTTCTCGGGGAGGGCCGACCTTTTGGTCAGGATCAAGCAAAAGTCTTACAATATTATATATTATTATAAGTAATAATAGTAGAAAAGTCGGGTTTAATAGGGTTGGTGAGTGCAGGTGTATCATGCACTGTGCAAAATTCAGTCAGAAGTCATGTATGGTTAAACAGAGAGACCGCATAACGTCTTGACTCATCTTGCACAATAGGGTGCATAAAGTTTACCCATGTTATTTAGCTTAGGTCAGCTTCAGCTATCAATAGTAAAATCTAGTAATATATAATATCATATAGCAATATGCTTCAGATAACATAACATTGCTTATAATAATTTAAATATAAGCTTAATACATATAACCATTACTCAGCATTAATATAGTATAATAAGGTCCCCTGGTGGTCTAGTGGTTAAGATGCAGCGCTCTCACCGCTGCTACCCGGGTTCGATTACCGGTCAGGGAACCATCCCCAGCCACTCTCAGTGGCAGTCCCAAGCCCAGGTAAATTGGGGAGGGTTGCGTTAGGAAGGGCATCCAGCGTAAAAACATGTGCCAAATCAAAAACGTGCGGAGGATCCGCTGTGGCGACCCCTAACGGGAGAAGCCGAAATAAATTTTTTTTTACTTAGCTTTGCAGAGAACTCGGTGTATAAAGAGAGTTCAGACAAAATCAATAATCATGCTTTAGTGTTAAATTTATCATATATAAAGTTTAGCGTACATTATATAATCAAAATGCTTGTAAATGTTATACGATATAAAGGCGAGTGAGCAGATACGGCTGATGGATTAGGTTAGGGATTAAAAAAACGGCAGTTTTAGAAAAATAAGGGGGAAAATGTAGAGGCGCCATGAGTATGAACCGTAAGAGATATATTATAGGTGAAAAAAAAGAGATGCATATGAGGACCAATAGTCACTCCAGAAAACAGGCCAGTAGAAAGTGGTGACCACACACACAAGGCAAAGGGTGTCGGCCAGAAGGAAAAGATAGAAAAATATAACGTAAAATTAAAATAGTCAAATAAGCAAGCAGCATGCAGGCAACATGCCTAAACAATACTCAAACAGCATATGCACATATATTCAAAACACTAGTAGTAAATGGAAATATCATTTAAATATATAAAAAAAATTAGAAGAGTAGTAGGTTAACATGTTCGTCAGATAATAAAGAACGTAGGAGAATACTGTAGTTGCAAGAATGTGTATAAGTAGTACAATGTCCAAAACACACAGAAAGTACGATGTTTTTTATGAGAGCAGGCAGGATGAGAGTAAGACAGGAAATGTTATATAAAGATGTATTATGGCATAAAAATAGGAAAAGCATTTGGAGAAAAGTGCTGGTGTGTTAAAACTGAAGCCCTGGGTTGTAAAACTAGTAAAAAACTAACACGTTTCTATACAAAGTGTACACAAAACAAAACAAAGGATGATTTGCAGACAGAAGGAAAAAACCCAGACGAGATTTTAAGAAAAGGTCACCATCAAAAGATATTTTTGGTACATGTAAATTAGAATCATATGGAAGTGAACAAGGCCTCCTGGAAATGGGTGGCATTCTACTAAGAATAGGTATAAACTTACCAGAAAACACGTAAGCAAAAGCTGGGATATGCAAAGCTCAGTAAAATGATTGGTGTATGTAAATTGTGAGGGAGGAGGTACTAGACAAAATATGTAAATTTAACAAGGTGATACAAAAAATAATGATTGTTTATATCAATCAGTATAATGTCATAAATAACCATTTAAAACAGCAATTAGTGAACAAAAAAAAGTCAAATCATGTTTTGACAAAACTATGACTTTTTTCAAATAAAGCAAAGATAGTATGAATTTTTATAATCATAAGCAAAAATGTATTAAAAAACATTAGAAGTGGAATAAGGGAATGGAAAAAGATGACAGGACAAAAAGTTTTGACAAAAATTTTAGTTTTTTATTATTAAAAATATGAGTTTTTATTTCCATAAGCATCATTTCATAAAAAACTGTTTCAAAAAGTACAATATGTAAACAAAAAACTAACAAATGTTACATGCCGAATCATGTTTTGGCAGAAATATGACTTGTTTTGGGGTTTTTTTGGGTGGGGATTTATGAATTTTCATATTAATAAGCATAATTTCATTAAAGACTAAAAAGTGCTAAAAAAGTAAAAAAGAAAAAAAAAACTGACATAAAACAGGTTTTGACAAAAATGACTAATTTCATAACATAATAGTTATAATAAAAATATGAATTTTTGTATTGCGAAACTACATTTCAGAAAAAAAAATGTGTAAAATGTCAAAAAAACTTGACATGACATTATGATATTATGTATTTTTATACTTATAAGCAATATTTTATAAACAAATATGGGTCTTTCCTAAAAACATTACAAATTTTTATTTTTATAAGCAAAATTTCATGAAAAAAAAAGTTACAAAGTGCAATACATAAACGACAGCATGTGTTAGATGCCAAATAATGATTTGATATAAATATTACTTTGTTTTATTCATAAGCAAAATTTCATTAAAATATGTTAAAAAGTGTTAATAAGGGGAATAAAACAAATCAATGACAAATATTTAGAACAACATTTTTTATATTCATTTTCATAATTTCTTTTTATAATTTCATACGAAATGTGATAGTTATTATGAATATATACACTTTTATATTAATTCCCATAATTTAATGAATAACTGTTAAAAGGTAGTGAACGAAAACTCATCATGTTTGACAAAATATGACATTTTGAATAAAAGAAATTTAAGTAAAAGAAAAACTAAAAAGTGACACTAAAAACGTTTTGACTAAATGATAACTTCTAAAAAAAGAGGTGGTTATTATGAAAATATGCATTTTCATATTCATAATCACAATTGTATTACAAACCATAAAAACATGGAATAAAAGAACTTAAAATGTTACGTGTTATGGCTTTTTTTTTTAACAAATATGTAGTATTAGGAAAATATGAATTTTTGTGCTAATTAGCATAGTTTCATGAATAAACACTAAAAAGTGAATGACTAATTAAAAGGTTACATGACAAATCATGTTTTGTCAAAATAATTATTTAATGAATAACCGTTACTTTATATAGGTATTATTAAATATATATTATATATTAAATATAAATTTTTATACTCATAAGCAAAATTTTATTAAAAACTGTTAATAAAGGAATGAGGGAATAAAAAAGGTGAGGACAAATCTATTTTTGACAAGAAGTTTACTGTTTTCATGAAAATATAATAATCAATATGAATTTTTTGGCAGAACGTGAACATTGATGGTGGATTTTTTTTGTTTTCATATTCAAAATCTGTTCTGTTTACTGTTAAAAACTGCAAAAAGTCAACATGACATGACAAATTAAGTTTTGACAAAAATATTAGTTTTTTTAATAAAACTTTTCTAAATATATACATTTTTAATTTCATTAGCAAAATTTCATGAAAAATCGTTACAAAGTACAATACATACACATACACACACACACACACACAACACACACACACACACACACACACACACACTCACAAAAAAAAAAATTTACATGCCAAATCGTGTGTTGACAGAAGAAAGAAGAAAGATTTTTTAAAAAATATATATTTTTCATCTATTGGGAAAATCTGAATTCTCATATGCATAAGCATAATTCAATTAAAACCGTAACAAGTGGATCAAGGAGAAAAAACATGACAGTAAAAATCAAGTTTTGTCAAAAGCATGGCTAAAATAATGAATTTTTATATTAATTTGCATATTTTCATAACATTACAAAAGGCAATAAGTAAACACAAAAAAAAGAACAATTTACATGAGAAATCATGTTTTGAAAAAAGATGCCTTTATACTCAAAAAGTACGATAATTACTATAAAAATATACATTTTCATACTCATGAGCAAAATTTTAATAAAAACCGTTAAAAAGATAAAACAGGAATGAAAAGGTGTAAAAAAAAATCGAGATTTGACAAGATTTTACTATTTTTTTATAAAAATATTATAGTAATGTGAATATTTGCAGCATCATTTCATTAAATACAGTTAACAATGGCAGAAAGTTAACAATGATGGTGACATGACAAACAAGTTTTTTTATAAAAGGTATGATAGTTATGGTGAAAATATGTTTTCATATTCAAAATCATAATGTCATGAAAATAACGTAAATGGGCACGGTAAGTGAACAAAAATACTCACATATATCACGTTATGACAAAAATGTTTATTGTTTATGGTAAAAATATAGAAATGTGCAAGGTTTGACAAAAAATGAGTTTAATGAGTTTTAAAATATATGAATTTGCATTTCCATAAGAAAATTTCAATAAAAACATTACAATGTACAATGCGTAAACAAAAATTTTTTTACATGCCCTCATGTTTTGCAGAAATATGAGGTTTTTCATACTTTTTGTATCTTTTTTTAATCTGTTAGAAAAATAAGCATTTTTATATTCATAAGCATAATTCAATTAGAAATCGTTTAAAAGTGGAATAAGGGGAAATAACATGACATAAAAAAAATCAACTTTTCAAAAATAATGTTTTGACTATGACTTTTTTTATATAAAATAATAGTTATTATAAAAATGTAAATTTTTATATCAATTAGCATAATTTTATAAATAAACATTAAAAAAGCATTGTAAACAAAAAAAATACAAATTGACATGAGATCATGTTTAGACAAAAAGTTGACTTTTTCCCCCCCAAAAACGTATGATGGTCCTTATTTTCATTCTCAAAAGTAACAGAATAAGTGTTATTTCTGTAAAAACACATTTTGGCATGTAACATATTTTTTTTTTTTGTGTATGTATTGTACTTTGAAACGTTTTTTAATTACATTTTGATAATGTAATTAGAAAATTCATACATTTAGAATAGTTTTATAAAAAAAAAATCTTAATTTTGTCATGTCAAGTCATGCTGACTTTTTGCACTTTTTAAAACTTTTTTCTGAAATGTTGTTTCTGAATATAAAAATGTAAACTTTTTATAATTGCAGTTCCCCATTCGGAAACTTCGAGCTGCGTCGTAACGCTTTGGGAACGCTCCCGGCTTTTCTGCGCTCTAAACCACGTGTGAAATCTGACCAGTAAGCTGCTCCGGCCGTTCGGGTCCAGGAGGTCGGTCTGTAAGCCCTGCCACAAGATTTTTTTCAGGGCACAGCCTCCCTCCCCATTTGCGGCTAAATGCCGCAAATGCCTCCCTCCAGCGGTTCCCTCCCTGTTTTTTTTCGCCCGAAAGATCATTGCGGATGGGGGGATCTGCCGCCTCTCAGGAGGTGTCATCGGCTGCAGAACACTGCTCCAGTCGCTGGTCTCTCTACTGAGGTAGTAGAGACCCTACTCTATTCTAGAGCTCCCTCCATTAGGAGGTCGTACGCCGCACGGTGGCAGCTGTTCACGTTATGGTGTGAGCACCGTGGCTTAGACCCAGTTAACTGCCCGATTGGATCAGTTCTGGAGTTCTAACAGGAACAGGTTGCTACAGGTTTAACCCCTTTAACCAAGGTTTACGTGTCCACCATCGTGTCTGTCTGGGACTTGGCAGTTGTGTTGGTGGCTCTATCCGAGCCCCCCTTCGAGACCTTGGCCGAAGTGGCCCTTAGGTACCTGTTGGTCAAGACCGCCTTTCTATTGCCGATTTCCTCCCTGAAGAGGATCAGTGTTCTGCAGGCTCTGTAGTTCCCCGAAGGAATGAGAAGCTGCGTCTCTGTGCCACACTTCCTGCATCCCTGCGGTGCTTACCTTCTCTTTGTGCAGAAGCCAGCCTCGCTACCACCACGCAGCCATTTTGTAGCTCCTGGCCATCGATGACGTCATGACTTGCCTATTGGTCAGATTTTACACATGGTTAAGAGTGAATGCAGGGGACAGACAATGCAGGGGCGTTCCCAAAGCATTACGACGCAGCATCTCGTCTTCAGGGAACTAGGGTTACATACGTAACCTAGAGACGATTTTAATGAAAAAAGTTATTTTTGTCAAAATATGATATTTCATGTCAGAATTTTCATTCACTTACTGCACCCTTTTATGTTTTGTCATAAAATTATGATTCTGAATATGACAACATATCTTCACTATAACTATCATACTTTTTTTTGTTCACTTATTGCCTTTTGTAATGGCTATTCATGAAATTATCCTTATTAATATAAAAATTCTTATTTTCATAATTACTTTCATTTTTGTATAAAAAAGTCATGTTCTCCCCCTTATTCTACTTTTTAATGGTTTTCAATGAAATTTTGCTCATTCCTTTTTTCCTAATACTATCATATTTTTAATGAAAAGCCATATTTTTGACACACAATTGTGGCCCTTTCTGACTTTTTTTTCTGAAATTATGATTCTGAATATGAAAACTCATATTTTGACTATATCATATAAAAAAAAATTCAAAACAAATTTGTCGTCACCATCATCATTCACTCTTTGCCATTTTTAACAGTTTTTTATGAAATTATGTTTAAAAATACTTATCTATTATATATACATTATTATTATGAAAATAGTGAAATTCTTGTTAAAACCTGATTTGTCATAACCTTTTTCATTCCTTATTCCTTTTTTAAAGTTTTTCAATAAGATTTCGCTTATAAGTATTAATATTAATTTTTTCCCAATAACTATGCTACTTTTTCTGAGGAAAAAGACATCTGTTTTTTAAAACATGATTTCTCGAATAAATTTTAATTTTTTTCGTTGACGTATTGCCTTTGGTAACGGTTATTCATGTAATTATGCTAATTCTCTTCTTCTTTCGGCTGCTCCCATTAGGGGTCGCCACAGCGGATCATCTGCCTCCATACCACCCTGTCCTCTACATCTGCCTCTTTTACACCAACTACCTGCATGTCTTCCCTCACCACATCCATGAACCTCCTCCTTGGCCTTCCTCTTTTCCTCCTACCTGGTGGCTCCATCCTCAGCATTCTTCTACCAATATAATTCATGTCCCTCCTCTGCACATGTCCAAACCATCTCAATCTCACCTCCCTCACCTTGTCACCAAAACATCTTACATGTGCTGTCCCTCTAATAAACTCATTTCTAATCTTATCCATCCTTGTTACTCCCAACGAAAACCTCAACATCTTCAGCTCTGCTACCTCTAGCTCTTGTCTTTTACTAAATGCCACTGTCTCTAATCCATACAACATCACAAGGATCACCACAGACCTATAAACTTTTCCTTTCATTTTTGCAGATACTCTACCATCACAAATCACTCCTGTCACTCTTCTCCACCCACTCCACCCTGCCTGCACTCTTTTCTTCACTTCTCTAACACACACTCCATTACTTTGCACTGTTGAACCCAGGTACCTGAATTCCTCCACCTTCTCCAGCTCTTTTCCCTGCAACCACACAACTCCACTGCCCTCCCTCTCATTCACACACATGTATTCTGTCTTACTTCTACTGATTTTTATTTCCCTTCTCTCCAGCGCATATCTCCACCTCTCCAGGCTCTTCTCAACCTGCTCCCTACTCTCACAACAAATCACAATATCATCTGCAAACATCATAGTCCAGGGAGACTCCTGTCTGACCTGGTCCGTCAACCTGTCCATCACCACTGCAAACAGGAAAGGGCTCAGGGCCGATCCTTGATGCAGTCCAACCTTCACCCTGAACCAGTCTGTTGTTCCTACTGCACACTTCACTGCCATCACACTGTCCTCATACATGTCCTGCACCACCCTCACATACTTCTCTGACACACCTGACTTCCTCATACAATACCACAACTCCTCTCTTGGCACGCTGTCGTATGCCTTCTCTCAATCCACAAATACACAATTCCTTCTGTCCTTCTCTATACTTCTCCATCAACATTCTCAAAGCAAATAAGGCATTTGTGGTGCTCTTCCTCGGCATGAAACCATACTGTTGCTCACAGATGGTCACCTCTTCTCTCAGCCTGGCTTCCACTACTCTTTCCCATAATTTCATGGTGTGACTGATCAACTTAATTCCCCTGTAGTTACTGCAAGACTGCACATCTCCTTTATACTTAAAGGTCAGTACCAGCACACTTCTTCTCCATTCCTCAGGCATCTTCTCACCTTCCAAAATCCTGTTAAACAATCTGGTCAAAAACTCCACTGCCATCTCTCCTAAACATCTCCACGCTTCTACCGGTATGTCATCTGGTCCAACCGACTTTCCACTCTTCATCCTCTTAATCGCTGCTCTTAGTTCCTCCTTACTAATCCTATCCACTTCCTGCTTCACCAACTCCACATCCAACCTTCTCTCTCTCTGATTTTCCTCATTCATCAGCTGCTCAAAATACTCCCTCCACCTTCTCAACACACTCTCCTCACTAGTCAACACATTTCCCTCTCCATCCTTTACTGCTCTAACTTGCAGTAAATCCTTCCCAGCTCGGTCCCATTGCCTGGCCAATTGGTACAAATCCTTTTCTCCTTCCTTAGTGTTCAACTTCTCATACAGTTCCTCATATGCCTTTTCCTTGGCTTTCCTTAACCTGCTGCAGCATCTTCTTGTACTCCTGCCTACTTTTCTCATCACTCTGTCTATCCCACTTCTGTTTTGCCAACCTCTTTCTCCTTATGCTCTCCTGCACTTCCTCATTCCACCACCACGTCTCCTTGTCTTGCTTTCTATTTCCAGATGTTACACCAAGTACTGTTCTAGCTGCCTCCCTCATCACTCCTGCAGTAGTTGCCCAATCATCCAACGCCTCCTTAACACCACTGAGCCTCTGTCTGACCTCTTCCCTGAACCTCACACTACACTCTTCCTCCTTTATTTTCCACCATTTTATTCTACTTTCTGTCCTCACTCTCCTCCTCTTCTTCTTCACCTTCAAAACCATCCTACAGACCATCATCCAATGCTGTCTAGCTACACTGTCCCCTGCCAACACCGTACAGTCTCCAATCTCCTTTAGGTTGCATCTCCTGCATAGCACATTGTCCACCTGTGTGCACCTTCTTTCACTCTTATACGTCACCGTATGATCCTCCTTCTTCTTAAAATAAGTGTTCACCACTGCCATTTCCATCCTTTTAGCAACACCATCTGCCCTTCCACATTCCTCTCCTTAAAACCATACCTACCCATCACCTCCTCATCACCTCTGTTCCCTTCACCTACATGCCCATTAAAGTCTGCCCCAATCACCAATCGTTCTTTCCTAGGTACACCATCTACCACTTCATCTAATTCACTCCAGAATCTTTCCTTCTTCTCCATCTCACAGCCAACTTGTGGAGCATAGGCACTGATGACATTTATCATCATCCCTTCAACTTCCACCTTCACGATCATCACCATATCAGAAACTCTCCTACTTTACTCTTCCTTCAGAATCACCCCTACACCACTTCTCTTACCATCCACACCGTGATAAAACAGTTTAAATCCACCTCCAATGTTCCTGGCCTTACTACTCCCTTTCCACTTGGTCTCCTGAACACACAGCATATCTACCTTTCTCCTCTCCATCATATCAGCTACCTCTCTCCCTTTACCCGTCATAGTACCAACATTTAAAGTACCAACCCGAACCTTCACTCTCCTGCACTGCTCCTTTCCCTGCCGTCTCTGTAGACGTCTTCCTCCTCTCCTTCTCCTCCTTCGGCCAACAGTAGCCCAATTTCCACCGGTACCCTGTCGGGAATGATACCTATGGCGGTCGTTGTTAACCCGGGCCTCGACCGATCCGGTATGAAATTCTCATTTGTGATCCTCATATTTGATTTGACACATGTTTTACACTGGATGCCCTTCCTAATGCAACCCTTCCCATTTACCCGGGCTTGGGACCGGCACTAAGAGTGCACTGGCTTGTGCATCCATAATGCCTGGGTTCATGTAATTATGCTAATTAATATACAAATTAATATTTTCATAATTACATTCCTTACGTATAACAAAAGTCATATTTGTTTTCACTTTTTTCACATTTTAACAGTCTTTAATGAATTTATGCTAATGAACATGAAAAGTCATGTTTTTGTCAAAACATGATTTGTCATGTCACTTTTTGTTTGTTTTATCATTCACTTATTGCTGTTTTAAATGGTTATTTATGACATTATAA
Organism: Silurus asotus; assembly: GCA_024362625.1. Lineage (NCBI taxonomy): Eukaryota > Metazoa > Chordata > Actinopteri > Siluriformes > Siluridae > Silurus > Silurus asotus. The sequence continues at coordinate 100,615 of MU593954.1, read as the reverse complement.
TAATTAATATAAAAATTAATATTTTCATAGCAACTATTACATTTTATAGGAAATTTTTTTTTTTTTTTTGTCAAAACTTTTTTTCACTTTTTGTTAACTTGTTTTAAACGGTTGTTTATGAAATTATGCTAAGCAGTTAAAAAAATAATATTTTTATTATCATATTTTATGAAAAAGACAATTTTGTCAAAACAAGATTGGTAGTGCCACCTTTTCGTTTTTTTTGTTTACATGTTGCACCTTTTAGCTTTTTTTTTTTAATACAATTATAATCCTGAGTATAACAACTACAAGAGGTAAATGATTTGTCATGTCACCTTTTTTGTTCCATTATTCCATTCTTTAACAGGTTTTAAAGAAATTATGTAAATTAAAATATTAAAAAGTCATTTTTGTCAAAACATGTTCATAACAAATCTTTAGTTTTTTGTTCGCGAAATTATACAAATTAATATCTTCATAACAACTATAATTTTTTATGAAAAAATTTATATTTTTGCCAAAACATGATCTGTCTTGTCACCTTTAAGTTTTTTTTTTGCTTATTGAACCTTTTAGTAGCTTTTCATGAAATTATGATCATTAACAATATTATATTCATAACTTTTACATGTTTACTACAAGAGTTTTTTTTTATTAAATTATGCTAATTGATATAACTATATATAACTATAACTTTTTAATAACTATTATTTTGTTTATTTAAAAAAGGTCATATTTTTGTTAAAACATAATTTGTCATGTTAATTTTTTCATTTGCATTTTTCCAAATTGCATATTATAGCCATCAGGCTTCTCAATACACAGAACTGAAACAGAACGTCTCTGGGTTACGACCGTAACCCTAGTTCCCAGAGGGAACGAGACGCAGTTCGAGTTCCCGAAGGGGTACTCACTCACACACACACACACAAACACACACACTTACTCAAATGTGTGTTACCGAACTGTACAACCTGGACTTAACACTTAACACACACTCATTACTCGTCTCAATCCATTCCACCACCATTTATTTATTATACTTGACCGTACTACACTCTGTACCTTTCACTTTATTATACTGTTTACATGCTGTTTTTTGCACCTTTGACTGTATTATACTATACTGTTTACATGCTGTCTTTTGCACCTCTTGACTGCTGCTGTTTTTTGCACATGTTCTCTTTATATTTACTCCCGGGTATAGTTTTTACAGTTCTCCTTGCACAGTACAGTATAATCAAAGTATGCAGTAGGTTTACTGCTCGGCGTTATATTGGGTTTTGTGTCTTGTCTTGTGTTGTCTGTCTGCACTGTCTGTACTGTTTTTTGTCTGCACTGTTTGCACTAGGTTGCACTCGATGCACTTTATGTTTTGTGTTGTGTTGTAGCTCTATGTTGTTGTTTAGTGTAGCACCAGGGTTCCGGAGGACAGTTTTTCATGAAATTATGATTATGAAAAAGAACATTTATATTTTCATAATACTATAATATATTTAAAATAACAGTAACATTTCTGTCAAAATGTTATTTGTTATTTCACCTAGTTTGTTCCCTTGTACCACTTTTTAATGATTTTAAGTAAATGATGCTTATTAATATAAAAATTCATTGTTTCATAATTATGATTAATTGTTTGTTCAAAGTCATAGTCCTGTCAGATCATTATTTGTCATGGCACCATTTCGTCTTTGATTCACTTATTGCACAATTTAACAGTTATTCATGAAATTATGCTAATTAATATAAAAATTCATATTTTCATAACTATCATATTTTCATTACAATAGTAATTTTTGTCAAAATGTGATATTTCATATCAGAATTTCCGTTACTTTATTGTTTTATTTTATTTCTTTTTTACTAACGTATCACATGACATAAGTAATAATAATAACACATTAAAACACTTCTTTACAGTTAAATAGAAACCCAAATATGAATACATATGCACATTAAACAAATCAATTATAGTACCTTGTTCCCGTTCCAGCTAGGTGCTTAATTATCCCTTACTTTCCTTAAGAACCTTGTACGATTTCAGAGCATTTAAGCGACATGACTTTCCTTTACCATGATGTGCGTCACACTAACTAGTGGGGGGCAGAGTCTAAGGATTATACCGTAAGGGGGCGGGGCTAAAAGACTATACCGTATGGGGGCGGAGTTAAAGGACTATACCGTATGGGGTGGAAGAGACCAAACAAAATGGAGCTCAAAATCATTACCTTACTAACTCTTTTCTAAGAGTTAGTTACAGCTTGAATTCCGGGACCTTCTAAGTCATTTTCCATGACACAGCCATCACCCCAGGAGGAAAAGAGGGGGCTCAATGATGGGTGACTGGGCAGCTGAACATATGGTTTCTCTCCTCAGATCAAAGAGATCCTATCTTCAGATTGAAGGGTTTATTGTTTTGTTGCATGGTAGTTCTCGGGGTCTGGCCTCATGAAGTTGCATGGTAGTTCTCGGGGTCTGGGATCATGAACAGGTCTGACCATCCTTACAATTTGTCCCCTTGCCCCTTGGGGCAAGCTGAGAGCAGTCCCTGAGGGGCCATCATTGGATGGTGATTTTTGTCCAAGGTTCAGTGATATTATATTCGATGCAAAGCTGGTACCTGCAAAGGACTAAGGGGTTACAGCAGAATAAACCAAAGTACATAAGGAATAAATACGGTGTTGGAAGTAGCAGCACTGGAACAGAGTGAATACAAAGATGAGGGAACTGCTAATGGCACACCCTCGAATTACTCGATCCCACCAGGTGTAGACATACTGTGCCGGATGAGCTGGATAGGATGTTTGCAATCTTCTTAGCCAGGTTTGTCTCCACCGGTGCTTGGTTAAGGTGAATCTTTAGTCATATTCTGCACCAAGTCCATTGTGTCAACCAAGGTTTGTGTACCTTGCTCATAGAAGGTGTCCTCCCACTATGGAGAGACACCAATCAATGTCCATTGGCACTCTCCCCAAGATATTTATCTGACCCATAGAGAAATCCTCTGTCACCTCCAAGCAGAAGGTGATTTGAAGGGCAGGTCAGACCTCCATACATGAATTAATTAATTTCACTGATGACACACCACTGTGTATGAGAAACCTGAACAGCATCAGAATGACCATGCAATGATTGTACATCAATAGTTTTAGAATTATTGAAGCAAATGGTTGTAAAGTGTTACAGTACAAATAATATAGCTAGATGTTTAATGACAACAGGTGCAAGTTGTAAATAATATCTCAGTGCCCTTTAAAGTCATATACCCGGTAAGGTGGTCCCATTTAATGATTTATATTTTTTCTATGATGTCAATAGGTTGTATGGTGGTGGAATTTAAATATACCTGATCTGGGTGAAATAAATGCAAAGTAGCAAAAAAAAAAACAATGCGGCCAGAACACTTATTGTCAGTATACATCATTAACGTTGACAAAAGTTCAGAATAATGAATGTCTTTCATTTTTTCTCATGTAAGCAATCTATGCAAATCTAAAATATCATTAAGATTATTTAAGACATGCCTAGTTGTCTTATGGAGACGTATCTAAAATGTTCTGTTTTGCTACAGTAAAAAGATATTGAGCAAGATGTTCTGCAGGCTAAGTCATGCTCGAGAGTACGGGTCTGATTAAAGATTGTATGGCTTATTGCGATAAGCGCCTGCACTTCAGATCTAACCGCTTTGATAATGTTTTTATTACTATTGGTGATGTGTTGAAAACCAGTGGTCATCTGGTTTGCCAACCACATAAAAAATTGCGGTTGTCCTGTTATTTTATGTGTTGGCTATAGAATTAATTGAACAAAAATGCCTGCTATAGTTCCAAACAGGTCTCGTCTAGTGTGGACAGGTGGAATTTGAACTGCAAGTCTGTTTTTATAATCAGAAACTAAATCATCGATGCGTGACTGTAACCATGCATACGTTTTATTATTCTTACTACAATGTTTTACATAAGCAGAGAGGATATTAAAAATATTGTATGTTACATACAATTGTGAGTTATCAGAAGGTTAACATCATGGAGCAAAGTTTTGTTAATGTTCCCTTCGATTATACCACCAGGAGGGATAGGATGTAATCTTGGACAATGTGTAGGTTTTATATCCGCAGGTAGTTAGATTAAAACAATGATGTATAATCCATGAACAATTTGGAGGATTTGTAACTATATCTTTATATGTAATTGCAGTGTACGATTTAGATGGCCCCTTAGTATATTTTCATACCCATCTCCCACATTTTGGGGTGTGTGTGACTGTAACCCATTGTCCCAATTCAATGTAGGTAGGAACCGACACTTTTCGGACATCTGGCATCTATGGGATTGCTAAAACTGTCCTGAAAATAGACATAACACAAATATAACAGCTAATTTAATTGACCTTTGAACAGTTTGCATTAAGACATGTGATACCATCTCATCTTAGTATACACACAGAGTGCCCCTGTATGTGTTTTGATTGATTCCAACAAAGCAACAAGTTCAGCTTCTTGTGCAGACATGTTTGATTGTAATTTGAACAATATCTGTTGTTTGGTATCTGAGTTAGAGAGGTGAGGAGCCCACACTGCACAACCCAAAAAAAATTGGCCATCTTGTTGAAAATGAGAACCATCAACATAAACTGACGACTGCCCTGGCAGAGGTTGGTCATGCACAAGACTTTCTGGTTCTTTTTCTTGCTGGCATGTATGTATAAGAATAAGAATACCCGAATTCTCCCACATCTGCTTGGAGATGGTAAAGGGCATCCTTTACCAACTCCAAGCAGATGTGGGAGAATTCGGGTATTCTTTGTGGTCATTTCCCGAGCTTGTATATTTGCTAGCCACCTTGCTAATCGTTGAGAGGAAACCTCTTTTATCCGGCCCTGTATCAACATTTGCACTGGCGTGTGCATGGTATGAATTATCAGAGGAAACCAACGATGGGTTCTGTTTTTGATATCATCCAATGCACCGCAAGTACATGCTGTGTACATGGGTCAAAAGCCTGTTCTACCAATTTTTCCTGCTGTAATATCTGATTGGACGCAATTTCCCCCCGTGTTCCTGAGCTAGCACTCCACTTAGTGTAATTTTGTGGGTCTTGACTTGAATGTGAAACGGTTTGGATGAGTTGGGCAAGCCCATGGCAGGCGCAGAACATAAACGTTTGAAAATTTGTTAAAATAAATTTGAAAAAGCCTGATCGTGCTCATTATCCCTTTTAATCATATCATTTGGTTTTGTTTTACTTTTCACCAGTGAGTGTAATGGTGCAGACATATGAGCAAAATCTGGAATGAAGTCTCGCAAATAATTAGCTGTTCCTAATACCTTTTGCAAGGCATTTCAAGTATGAGGTCAGGGCAGTTCAGCAATGCATTTCTTTCTGTCATCTGTCAGTGCTCGGTGACTCTGAGTAAGCATGTATCCTAAGTAGTTTACCTCTTTTTGTGCAATTTGGGCTTTCCTTTTGTTCATTTTAAATCCTGCTTTTCCCAGCACCCTTAGTACTGTATCAACCAATTGTAAGTGATGCTTATATGATCCATCTGTGGCGATCAGTATTTCATCTACATAGTGAACGACTTCTCCAGTCTCTAGCAAAGGACTGAGCGTATCCGCCACATCGCTGTGAAAGATTGCTGGGCTGTTGTGAAGGCCTTGTGGCATTCGTTCTAATGTATATTGCATTTGATTGATAGTAAATGCTAATTTCCACTGATCTTCATGTTTGACTTTAATGGACCAGAACCCGTTTTTAATGTCGAGCACTGTAAACCACGAGGCATTTGTTAATACTTGAGATAATATAGTAGCTGGGTTTGCCACAATCAGTGTTGCTTTTGTCAAAACTTTATTGAGACGCTGGTAATCAATGCAAAGTTGCCATTTTCCTTTTTGGCACCGTAAGCACGGAGAGTGGGTAGTAGAACTGCACTGCTGGATTATGTCCCTTATTTCAAGCTGTTTTACAATCTCATGCACATTGATACGATATTGCCTTTGTGGGGAAGGTGGATATCCCTAAATGCAAACTTCTTAATCAATGAGACCGCAGTCGTGTTCATGATTAGCCCAAACATTACTATGTTTGTCAATTAAATGCTGGATTCGGTCTGTGTTATGCATGGACATGATGCTAAGATTGCCTTGTGGTAAACGATTTTTGGCTGTTTTGTAAGTTTGCTATTCAATTTGTTTTACAAAACAGCAAATTACAAAGCCATGTTTTTGCATGATGTCCATTCCTAACACAGTCCCCCTTCACTGTTTTCTGGTAAATACCAAAATTACTCTTGTAACACTGCCACACCTAAGTCAAGCTGTACTGGCTTTGTTTGGGTTGCTGTCATGGAGCGTGTTTTTTTTTGTTGTCTTGGTACATTCTTCACAAGTTAACAGGCGGCTGATAGTCCAGATCTAGTTCGGGTCATTAATGGGCTGCAGCATCTTAACTTTGTGTTATTAAGATGATGACTATACTGGTTGTTTTTCCGGTTCTGGGGAAGAATTGCGCACTTTTAGGCTTATGACTACTGCATGCGATAACATCATTTTCATCACTATCGCTGTGAATGCTGCTTTGAGTTTAGAATTTATCGTGGCTGATCTAAGCGCAACTATAGGAAGCCCAGCAGAATTACAGCAGCCTTCTAGCACTGTGGTATATTCTTTATCCAACCAAAGCTTGTTTTTAAGCCTTTTGATTTTTGTTTCCATTACGCCACCCTGTCTTGCCCAGGTTTGCTTATCGTATGCAGATGCTTCGACCTGCGCTTGAAGTTGCTTCAACTCATCCAATCGTGCTTTCTCAAGCTCTTTAATGCTTTGAATAAAGCGCATGCTCTGTTTCATAATATTTTTGTGGTTCTTATGGAGCAAATAAAGAATTGCAGTGGAAGTCTCATGATATACATTTTTTCGACTCCAGTTTTTGCCCCACTGTGGAGTACCACACTAAAAGTTTATCATTATTCCATTCTAGATCTATTCCTATGTTGTGTAAATGCACAAGCGCATTCTTAATCCATATGGCAACAGTCTCCATTACTCCCTTGTCTCCACTCATCATATTCTCGCCCTGATAATCCATGTTGTTTTAATATTCTTAGATTATACCGGATTTGTCCGGTCTCCCCGGGCTATCACCTGAGTATGTCGACCCGTTCAATAAATGTGTCTATATGGGGTGCGTCTTTCCTTTTTCTCAAGACTTTCTAAACATAGATTTGCGGTAACACCAGACTGCATAATCAACTGGATATAATTAATTTTAGGAAATTTCAGAGGTAATCAAGAATTGCCAGGCAATAATCAATAAACAAATCTAAAACAAATAATAGATGAAAGTTACATAACATGATCTGCATAAAACCAAATAATTTAGAAGTGCATTTTACTAAAGAATTGTTAAAGAATCATTATACCTGGCAATAGAGACACACAGAGACTGTGTGGGAAGTTCTGACTACCGAATGCTTCCCTGAGTGTTTCGCCAAATTTCTTTAAATAACCAAACTATCGTAAACACTTGCAAATTCAAAGTGATAAAAGCTTTGCAATCCCTTTTTTAGGACAAGTTGTGACCTAAAAACCAAATGTCACCTAGACCACCTGGTAAGGATCTTCTCCAGGGCAACCGGAGGTCTGAGGTCTGTTCTACTGATATGTTGCTGAGATCATATTTCCAATCACACTGGGACCTTGAAAATTATATCGAACATGTGAGGGTGAAATGTATACATTTTTTATAATGTAATTACTGCATTATGCAAGTAAAGTAGTTTGAATTCCAGGACCTTCTAAGTTGCCTTTCTATGACATGGCCATCTCCCCAGGAGGAAAAGAGGGGGCTTAATGATGGGTGACCAGATCAAAGAGATCCTCTCATCAGATTAAAAGGTTTATTGTTTTGTTGCATGGTAGTTCTCGGGGTCTCAGATCTGACCATCCTTACAAGATCTGATTTTAATTTGTAGTTTGTTGTACTCGCATTGCGATTTATATTGGTTATTCATATAATTTTGCTAATTGATATAAAAATTCACATTTTCACAGTAAGTATTATTTTTGATTAAAAAAAAACTTTTTTGACCAAACTTGATTTTTAATATCGGTATTTCCCCTTATTTCACTTTTTAATGGATTCTAACTGAATTGTGGTTATGAATATGAAAAATTATATTTGCCCAATAGATTAAAAAAGATGATTTTTTTTTTTTATTTTAAGTCATATTTCTGTCAAAAAAATTAGATGGCATGTTACATTTTTAGTTTTTTCGTTTACACATTGTACTTTCTGTTTTTCATTAAATTTTCTTATGAAAATGCAAATTCCTATATTTACAATATATATTTGAAAATCATATTTTTTGTCAAAATTGTATTTGTCATGTCACATGTTTCATTGGTTTCTTGCACTCAATTTTTTTTTTTTTACTGAAATGTACCTTTAAAAAAAATTCATATTTTCATAACAATAATTATTTTTGTCAAAAGGTGACTATATCATGTCAGTATTTTTGTTAAATTATCACACGTTTTATTTTTTTTTCATGACATTATGCTTATAAATATATAAAAATTATCATATTCATAACAACTATACTATCTTGTATAAATAAAATGTAATATATCACAAATGAAATTTGTTGTCACCATCATCGTTCACATTTTGCAATTTTAACTGGTTCTTAATAAAATGATGCTTAATAATTCATATTTTCTTATTAACTATTATATTTTTATGAAGAAATTCAATTTTTTTTTACAAAACTTGATTTGTAATGTCACTGTTTTTTTTTTTCCCTTTAAATGGTTTGTAATACATTTTTATAAGAATTTTATAAGCATGAAAATTCATACTATACTACTTTTTCTGGAAAAAAGTCAAAACATTGTCAATTAGTTTTTTTTGTTGTTTTTTTTGTTCCCACAAGTCCAGAAGGCAGACAGAGATAGATTGCCTAGTCAAGGAGAGGAGGCAGTTAAAGAAGCAATGAAGGAAGGCCATAGAGGAGGAGAAGAAGTGGTATGAACCTGTTGCAGGAAGAGATTCAGGGCAGGCTTGCAACACTGAGGAGAGCTGAAAAACTCCTAAGGAAGCACAGAAGGAGGGAGCAAACAAGACCTCGCTTCCACAAAGATCCCTTCAAATTTGTGAAGACCCTCTTGTGAAGACCCTCACAGATGACAGACACCAGGAAAAGTTACACTCCCACATGACATGCCACCAGTCAACCCACCAGAGCATGAGCTGGATATCAGTCCACCCAGGTGGAGTGAGGTAGAACAAACCATGCGTAGAGCAAGGACCGCATCGTCTTCAGGCCCCAATGGAGTTCCATACAAGCTCTACAAAAACGCTTCAGCTGTCCTGCGAGTCCTCTGGAAACTGATGAAAGTTGTGTGGCAAAAGAAGGAGATACCAACATCTTGGCTGAGAGCCGGAGGTATCCTTATCCAAAAGGAAAAGGACTCGGCAGAGATCGGGCAGTTCCCACAGATCAGCCTTCTAAATGTGGAGGGGAAACTCTTCTTCAGCGTTGTCACTCACACGTTGGCAGGATATCTTGATTGACGCATCAATCCAGTAAGGCAGGCATCTCAGGCTTTTCCGGTTGTGTAGAACATGCTAGTGTTATCTGGCATCAGATCCAGGTTGCCAAAAAGGAGGGAACAGATATTCACGTGGTGTTCCTGGATCTTGCAAATGCCTTTGGCTCAGTCCCTCACAGCCCCCTGTGGACAGCCTTTGACTACTTTAGAGTCCCAGCAGCTCTCACAACCCTTGTCAAGGCCTACTTCAAGGACGTCCAACTCTGTGTGACAACAGCAGAGTACACAACAGCTTGGCAACACCTGGAAGTCGGAATTATGGCCAGATGCACTGGAATCTCCTCACTGGCCTTCACCCTGGTAATGGAAGTCATCATTCGGGCCTCTAGATGGACAGTTGGCGAACAGTAAATAAGGGCTGGGCTGCCGCCAGTCAGAGCCTACATAGATGACCTCACAACTCTCACCACAACCGAGGTTTGCACTGTACGGCTATTAAGTAAGCTCCAGGGCAACTTTGAGTGGGTTTGCATGAAGATCAAGCCGAGCAAGTCCAGAAGCATCTCCATTATCAAGGGAAAGCTGTCAGACCACCGGTTCCACATCGGCGAGGAACCCTTACCAACTGTCTCAGAGAAGCCAGTGAAGAGCCTAGGTCGGTGGTATGATGCCTCCCTTAAAGACAAAGAGCAAGTAGAGCAGCTTAAGAAGGAGGTAGCCAGTGGCCTGGAGAACATTGACAGAACCCTGCTTCCTGGCAAGCTGAAGCTCTGGTGCATTCAGTATGGACTACTTCCACATCTCCTATGGCCACTAACCCTCTACGAAGTCCCACTCTCAAAGGTGGAAAAGCTGGAGAGACTGGTTGGCTCATACGTAAGGAAGTGGCTTTGCCTTTCTAGGTGCCTCAGCAGTATTGGACTTTACAGCAAAGGGATACAACACCTTCCCATTTCCAGTCTGGTAGAGAAGTACAAGTGTGCCAAAGTCAGATTGGCGATGATGCTACTGGATTCTAGCGATCCATTTGAAGCCCAAGCGGCCCCCATCTTGGCCACCGGAAGGAAGTGGACCCCGATGGCTGCAACTGAGCAGGCAAAGGCAGCACTCAGACACAAGGACGTCGTAGGCCAAGTGCAGAGAGGGGGGAGTGGTCTTGGACTTGGGGCCAGTACACCAGTGTGGAGCAAGGCCTCTCCATCTCAGAGACGCAAGATGGTGGTCCAGTAGGTACGGCGGGAGGAGGAAGCAAGAAGGTGCACCCAAGCAGTGGCACAGGCAAAGCAAGGGCAGTGGATGGCATGGGAAGGAGTGGAGAAGAGGAAGATCTCCTGGAAAGAGCTGAGGGAAATGGAGACATTCAGGGCAAGCTTTACCATCAGTCCTGCATTCTCCCGCAAACCTAAGCCAATGGTATGCTGAGGACCCTACGTGCCCTCTATGCCCAAGTCTAGCAACACTAAAGCACATCTTAGCGGGATGCAAGACCAGCCTCACCAAAGGCCGTTACACCTGGCGACACAACCAGGTGCTGAAGTGTCTTGCTGCAGCGTTGGAAAATGGACGGACAAGTGTGAATGCCCTTCCTCCCCCATCATCCCAGTGGCAGCCAACACCATTTGTTTGGGAGGGTGAGGGTCAAGCCAACCTCACCACCATAAGATCAGACTCTGGTCAACTGGGAAGAGCACGGGACTGAAAGCTGCTGGCAGACTTGAATAAGAAACTATGCTTCCTGGCTGAAATTGCAGCCACCAACCTGGGACCAGTCCTTGTTCTGTGATCAACCTCACTCAAGCTTGTCTACATCATCGAGCTCACCATTCCCTGGGAGGGTGCAGTGGAGGAGGCCTATGAATGGAAAAGGCTAAGGTACACTGAACTTGCAGCCGATGCACAACAACAAGTCTGGAATGTAAAGGTACCCCCAGTTGAAGTAGGTTGCAGAGGGTTGTTAGCCACCACAACATCCAGGCTACACAGGGAGATGGGAGCATGAGGAAAGGCCCACCAGCAGGCGGTCAAAGACTTTTCTGCAGCTGCGGAAAAGGGAAGCTAGTGGTTGTGGGTGAAGAGAAAAAACTCCACCTGGGTCTTTAAGTAAGTTGATGGCATTTAGGGAGTGAACCTGGGACTCTGGGATTCACTGCTGAACCCACTGAAGGTGTCGTGGGCCTATCAGCGAAACACCCAGGAAGGAGGGCGCCCACATGACAACCCAAAGGGTACCATCACTTATGCATTAAGGGATATCAACATCAAGTCCTACACAGATTTAAGAATATTTTTATTAAAAAAAACTTATATTAACCTTTTTGAATGTCATGTTGACTTTTTGCACTTTTTAACATTTCTTTTTAAAAAGTTGCTTCTGAATAGGAAAAGGTAAACTTTTTATAATATCAGATTTTCATGGAAAAAGTAATTTTTGTCAAAACGTGATGTTTCATGTCAGTATTTTCGTTCACTTTTTCCATCCTTTTTTGTTTTTCATTAAATTATGATACTGAATATGAAAACATATTTTCACTATAACTATCATAACCTTTCTTTCGGCTTCTTTCATCAGGGGTCACCACAGCAGATCATCCGCATGTTTGTTTTGGCACATGTTTTTACGCTGGATGCCCTTCCTAACTCAACCCTCCCCATTTATCCGGGGTTGGGACCGGCACTAAGAGTGGCTGGGGTTGGTTCCCTGACCGGGGATCTAACCTGGGCCGTGGCGGTGAGAGTGCCGCATCCTAACTACTAGACCACCAGGAGACCTACTATAACTATCATACCATTTATGAAAAAAGTAAATATTTTGCAAAACAAATGTCATGTCACCGTCATTGTTCACATTCTGCCATTTTTAATTGTTTATGAAATTATTATACTTTTATGAAAAGAGTACAATTCTTGTCAAAACTTGATTTGTCCTCACCTTTTTCGATCACTTATTCCTTTTTAATGGTTTTTATAAAAGTTTTGTTTGAGTAGGAAATTTATATTTTCATAATAACTATCCTACCTGTTCTGAGAAAAAAAAACATCTATTTTTCAAAACATGATTTCTCATGTCCATTTAAATCTTTTTTGTTCACTTATTGCCTTTTGTAATGGTTATTTGGTAAATTTAGCTTTTTAATATAAAAAAATCTTATTTTCATAATTACTTTAATTTTTGTATGAAAAAAGTCATGTTTTTGACAAAACTTGATTTTTAATGTTGGTTTTTCTCCTTATTCCACTCTTTGAAGGTTTTAAATGAAATTATGCTTATTCAATTCAATTTATTTTTATTTGTATAGCATTTCATTTTAACAATGAACATTGTCCCAAGGCAGCTTTACACAGAAAATGTGGTGATTAAAAGAACATGTTCTTATTAAGTAAGTTTGTCCCTGATGAGCAAGCCAGTGGCAACTGTGGCAAGGAAAAACTCCCCGAGATGGCATAAGGAAGCACCCTTGAGAGGAACCAGACTCAAGAGAGAACCCATCCTCATCTGGGTTGCGCCGAATGTCCATTTAAAGCAGATATACAATATACAGAGTGGCCTCCAATTGAAGAGAACACTATCCAGAGGCTGGCCTGGACGAAGTGGGAAGATCCACGGAGGGGGGAGGGGCCTCAGGAGCATGTTTAACTCAAACGAGAGAGAGAGAGAGAGAGAGAGAGAGAAGGATATGGATTATTATGTGTCTTTATTGTTGTATGAAAGTTAATGTCACTGTGCAGTTTGGACTCCGGCAAGACTCGCTATGGCAGCATAGCTAAAAGGGAGAACCAGAAGGTAGCACATTTGCTAATTGATATAAAAATTAACATTTTCATAATTATTATATTTATATGAAAAAAGTCATAGTCAAAACATATTTTTGAAAAGTCATGTTTTTGGCAAAACTATTTTTTTTGGTCTTTTTTTTTTAAATAAAAATTCACAGCGGATCATCCGTCTCCATACCCCCTGTCCTTTATATCTGCCTCTTTCAACCCAACTTCCTGCATGTCTTCCCTCACCACATCCATAAACCTCCTCCTTGGCCTTCCTCTTTTCATCCTTCCTGCTGGCTCCATCCTCAGCGTTCTTCTTCATATACCCCATGTACCTCCCCTGCACATGTCCAAACCATCTCAATCTCACCTTCCACCCTTTGTCTCCAAAACGTCTTACTGTTTTTTATATTGCTTGTTGAAAGCAATATAAATCAAACTAACGAATCCACCACATCATCCACACCTAAGACAACATCAACATTTAAGTGTCCAAAGTGTACTGATGGACACTTTCTTAACCAATGTCAAGCATTTAAAGCTCTGTCTGTTCAAGAGCGTTTGGCTTTGTTCAACAAAAGCAACTGTGTTTGAACTGTTTCATGAAAGGGCATCGTAGCACAGTCTGTGCTACTCGCAGCTGGGTATGCAAGGTGCTGGGATGTGAAAAAAACACAACAGTTGGCTAACATTCTGCTATCATAGCTTCTAACAATGACAAAAGCCAATCTACTAAGCAAGCTACTGAAGATGAGCCAGCTGCTGACCTACCACAAGCCATTCAAGCACATGCCACCAGAAAGTACATTGAAGCCAGTCAAAGTAAGATTGCACTTCCCATCTTGCCAGTAGAAGTTTCAGACAGACACAACTGATTCTCTATGTGTTCAAAGGCATGTTTTTAACAATTTTTGCAGAGCAGTTTTATTATGGGTAAGTTAACATGAACTGTCTCTTATGCCATGCATGAATAAATACCAAAATATAAATATAAAAATATATTTAGTGTTACATATTTCCCATTTACATATTTCTGTTCATTTAGCCTTAAATAAAATGTTTAATAATAAGAACGATTATTAAAATATACATATTTTACTAAAACTGATTGCTTTTTACGAAAGTTATTTGCATACAATTTTATTATGAATGTATTTAAGTATCTAGTTGAGAGAGGATACTTTAAGATATTTGTTGTAAT